>LR749534.1:3481873-3630931 GCA_902729485.2 Mus minutoides
CCTAGTTGGCCATCATTGGGAGGAGAGGCCCCTTGGTCATGCAGACTTTATATGCCCCAGTACAGGGGAACGCCAGGGCCATTATGTGGGAGGGGGTGGGTAGGGGAGCAGGGCGGGGATAGGGGAGGGTATGGGGAAATTTCTGGATAACACTTGAAATGTAAATGAAGAAAATATCTAATAAAGAGGAAAAAAAAGATGTTTTACTCTCCTGTTTTTCTCGAGGTAGCAAACATCTTCAAAAGCAAGAGAAGGGAATAATAGTCTTTCTGGTTCATGGCTCGAGGGGACAAAAGTCCATCTTGGCTGGGAGAGTGTATGGGTGCAGGCAGGCCACACAGCTGAGACTCCTCACCCCCTCATATCTTACCAAGACAGGAAGCTAGGGCAGACTATTAACCTGCTCCCAGGGAAACTTTCTTGGAAAGATTCCACAATGGCCAAGTCAGTGCCACCAGCTAGCTGTAAGCCAAGTGATATCCAAAACAGTATCAGTTTCCCAGAATCCCCTTCTAGATGAAGCCCACACCCATCAGCCTCAGTGGTTCTCTACCGTATCTACCTGTGCAACTCTGAAGCTGAGAGCTTCCTTTACCCATCAAGGGCAGGGTCCTTCTTACTTACTTACTTACTTACTTACTTACTTACTTACTTACTAACTTATTTCCTCTCCCTTCCCATAGTCCTTTGTGCTCCCCTGACACCATACACAGAGCTAGCCCTCAGCCATTCCCACCACACATCATGAGGAGCTCACAGGTCACTTACATCTCTAGCCATTACACCAGGCTGGGCACTTCTCCACCTATCAGTCCAGACCTGTTTCCTCATTTCCGCTGCCCAGTCTGGACCCAGAACACAGCCTTACCTGATCTCCTAGCTCCGGCTTCCACGTTGGTTGGGCTTGTGATCAGTTAAATGTATCCAGCAAAACCAGGAGCATGCTCTCTTGGCTCCTTCCCAAGTAGAGGGTTGACCAAAGTCAAAGGCTGTACCTGAGACACACACACACACACACACACACACACACACCCTGTTCTAGTGGGACAGCACCTTCCCACCCCCACAGCCACAGTTCTTCCTGGTTCTAGGGACCTCCCCAGGATATGGGTGGGGCAAGAGATTTGCCCTGCTGTCTATCAGTAGTATTTTCTTAACCCCATGTAGGTTCTTTAGTAGCAACACAGCTTCCCACCTATCACTCTAAAGTGAACTCCCTACCTGGGAAGACCTGCCTAGATAAGCAGAGTCCCCAGCCAATCACAGGCCTCCATGACCATCTGATGAGCTATAAAAGCCAGGACAGGTCAGACTCCTCAGATAACTGGTGTTCTAAACCACTGCTAGCTGGGGTTGCTATGTGACCCTTTAGGCGGGTCTTGAAGCTCCCAACTTCCAAGATTTTCCAGCCATTAAAGGAAGCCTCCGAGCACAGACTCATCCTACCTTGCATTCTGTATGCCTGGAGAGGTTCTCCCTATGACCTACCACACAAATCCAAGGCTGTCTGGAGGCTCTGCCTGGGAATGGATTATCCTAACCTGAGAGCCAGCTATCAACCCCCAAGGATAGTGATTGCCTCGCCTTTCTGACAAGAGGATCTGGGGTGGACTCAGGCCAGCAGGGGGTGATATTCTTAAGTAACAATGTCGCATTGTGCCATTATTGATTGTTCTGCAGCCTAACTGGGTTACCTGGTGCTCATTAGGAGGTTTCCCCTCCTTTCACCTTTCCCAGTTAACCCATGCCTTTAAAGAGAGAAGGACTGGAGAGACAGAAGGGGGTTATTATATTTAACATGAAGATGTGCAGCTCCCAACTGATTACATTTTAATTTCCTTCTGAATGCTAAAAACGGTTCGTGTCAGCAGTCTTGACAATGACCCTGGCTCGGGCCCCAGATGACTGTATTCCAGACCTTGTTCTTGCCAACCCATTTCCCGGCTCAGGTACAAGAGAATCCAATGTTCTCGTCTAATTCCGGGGCCTACTCGGCTCTACGCTGGGTTCTAGAGTAGCAGTGTCTGAGCCCACCACACTGCAAAAGATGTGTGGAAGTGTTCGTTTCTGTTATACTCATAAAGTAAGTAGATAGGACTTCAGTGAATTCTATTCCTCTGTCTGTGTGGTTGTAAAATATAATCTTGGGTGTTCTTTTATGGGGGGAAGTGAAGCCCCACAAAGATGAAGCAGAGCCCACAAATAATGACGCTATCCCATGCTGTAGAATGCCAACCCTGGAGATATGTTCTCATGTTTCAGTGACTGTAGAAAAGTTGGGGAAATAGTATTTAAACTCTGTGCCTTTTCTCTTTTTAGTCTAGATAACATCTCAAAATCTAAATAGCACAACCTTGCATTAATATTTTAAAAGCCCCTGAGAAGTTTGCAGGTAGAGATGCACATTTGAGAAAAAAAAAAAGGAAGAAAAAGCAAGATCTTAAATCAATAGCTTTGCTTATGCTTAGAAAATTAGATAAGAGTGGCTAAGCCCAAAGCAAGTAGAAACAAGGGAAGTTGGAAACATACAGAAGAACTCTTCCTTCCTTTAGAAGGAAGTAGAAAGGGTATCCTGAGGGTAAGGAAGTCATCTAAAGGGAATAGGGGGAGAAGGAGAGGAAACAAGGAGGAAAAGATAAACACAGTGTGCATGTAGGATCTAGACTTAAACATATGTGCACTATGTGTGTTTCAGGAAAGCATGAGGGGTAGTGAGTGAAGGCAAAGGACTGGATGGGAACCAGAAAAGCCTGCTGGGGGGAAATATACACCAAGTAATATGATTCACACGTATAAAAATAGTATTCTGTATGCTTACTTAAGACAACCACAAAAATGAAGACTATATAGCATGGAGAAGAACACAGACTAGGAGGAGTGGACCAGAAATAATGCAGGGCATAAGAAACAATGGAGAGATCAAGATGGGGCCTTTGGAAGGCTCAAAGGAAGAGTTAAAAGCAGAAACAGGAAGATCTGCCTCCTGGAAGTGAAACAATTTGTTAATAGGATGGATTACAAGGGGACTCCATGAGGAAATTGTATGCTCACAAGTGATACAATCTGACAGAATGGATGGATTGCTAGAAGAGACACATTATAGGAAAAATGACCCGTGAAGAAGTAGAAAACATGAATAGTCCTGAAATAAAGACATGAATGGTGTGAGGTGGCTCAGTCAGTAAGGTAACTATGAGAGTCTGGGTTTGGTACCTATGGGGGTGCCCATCTGTAACCCCAGTGCTGGGGAAGCTGAGACAGCGGCATCCTGGGGCTCACTGGCCAGTCAGCCTAGCTAAGGCAAGGAACTCTAGGTTCAGTGGGAAATCTTGTATCAAAAACAAGGGGGAGGGCAGTCGAGAGATTTCACCCATAGTCAACCTCTGACCTCTAACACACAGCATACACACACACACACACACACACACACAAACACACAGCATATACACACATACACCATAAACACACACACACAAACATATACACCATAAAGTCACACAGACACACACACACACACACACACCATACAGACACACACACACACACAGACACACACGCCAGAATAAATGAGCTCATACAATGTTGATAGGTAAAAATCAATTGTCTTTCTGCACACTAGCTATGAACAATCCAGAAATACAAATTTATAAGCAAATTCCTTAACAGGAGAGTGAACAAAGAATAAAATATTTAATAATGGAGTTAATATTCTTTAAGCTCTCACCTTTCTTACTCTCATCTCTAGCCCTCCTTCTTTCCCTCCCTTTCCCCTCCTCTCTCCACATGGCCATGGCCGGCCTCTCTCTTTCTTTCTACCTTCTCTCTTTCTCCCTTCCTTTCTACAATAAAGCTCTAAAACTATTAAAAAATAATGGACTTAATTACAAAATTACTACACTAAAATGCATAAAACATATTTATAAAGAAAGCAACGGAGACGACTACATGGAAAACTATCCCATAATTAGGGATCAGAAGACCCAACATTGTTAAAATGGCAGGATTTTCCACATTGATTCATAGATCCAAAAGAGCCCTCCCCAAATCCCCACCATGACCAATCCAAACCAGAGAATATTAGTCATCTATCAAAAGGAACATGTGGATGACATATAGTAAGAAGCCCGGAAACATTATGTCAGAAGTGATCCAGCTACAGAGGACCTTATATTGAATACTAACATTTGCACAAAATGCCTGGTGAGGGGATGCAGAGCCAGAAAGCAGAGTTGGCAGCTCCAAGCTGGTGGGAGGAGGAGATTACAGTGGAGACACAGTCCCACATCACAGGGGTGATGAGGATGGTCTGACGTGAGATGGCGGTGATGGTGATCATGCTAGAACCCACTGTATTGTTGACTTTCAGAGGGAGTCGTGCGTTATCTGAATCAAACAGCCACTGTACCTAAATGCCTGTGAGAGTCACCACTGAGTGTGCCTCTCATGGTCTGTGCTGTATTAGATGGATTCCACCATCATCCACAGATTCCATGACTGTTCTCTGCTAGTTACATGTTTCTAGAAGGTTCTTTAATACCCATCCATCCATCCATCCATCCATCCATTCATCCATTCACCTTCTAGTACCTGAACTGCACTGTGTGCCCATCCTAGGGTGACAGAGTTGAAGACAGACCTGTCCCTTGTCCTCAGGGGATTTACAGCCCATCTCACCTACACTTAGAGCTATGTTCTGGGTTTCCATTTTGTGAGAAGTCTATTCTGAGCTATAGTGAGTTTGGAGTAGGGAACAGGAAGGTAATTCCCTTCCACTAGAGCCTGAGTCTAGGTCTCTGGTAGACACTACTCTGGGTGCCCAGTGAAAAGGAACCTGTTGGGCAAAGGTCAGCTTGCAGAGTTTATCTTTTATGCTTTATATACTTGCATTGAAGACACTTAAATGGTGGGATGAAGACGCTCTAATTATATACTTACCCATGGGGTTCCTGGTATATTCCAAGCATCAGATAATGGTCACATTCTTGCAAGGGGGTTGACAACAATAGAGTAGCCAGTGCTGGCAGATGCTAATGATGTGCTGGGACCTTCACTGGGATTTATAAGCACTGCTTCAAAGCACCTCCAGAAAGCTTTATGATCCCTGCTTTATGGACACTCCTTCCGGAGAGCTCAGGGGCACAGTTAATGGGTTGAGAAGCAAGACTTGGCAATTCAGCCCCATCTCACTCCAAGACACAAGCTTTCTCCTCCAAAGCTGCGACCTGCTTCTACTTTGGTAGCATCTAAATACTCTTAAGTCCTAAGGAGAAGGGGGAATCTCTAACAGGGTTGAATGGCCTCTGGACCAAGTAGATGGAATCCTAGGTCTCAGATTCCTGGCTCCAGAGCTGGGGAGATGGCTCAGTGAGGAAAGTACCAGCTACCCAAGCATGAGGACCTGACCTCAGAATCCCAGCACCACATAAAACACTGGACATAGAGAGCACACTTGTAAACCCAGCATTTGGGGTGGAAGAGACTGGATAACTCCAGAGACTTTCTGGACAGCCAATTTAACTGAACCAGCAGGATTCAAGTTTAGAGAGAACCTCTATCCCAAAAGACAAGGTGAGGAGCAATTGAGGAAGCCATCCAGTGTTAACCTCTGACCTCTACCTACATACATATACACGTGCTTACATGTGCACGCACATGTGTGTGTGTGCACACACTGATTTCTGGCTCTATCGACTAACTGTGTTCTTGTTTGTTTGTTTGTTTGTTTGTTTATGGTGTGTGTGTGTGTGTGTGTGTGTGTGTGTGTTTGTGTGTGTGTGTGTGATGGTGCACATGTAGAGATCAGATGACAACTTTTGGGAGTTGATTTTCTACACTCACCATGTATCCTGGGTATTAACCTCAAATGGCTTGTCTTATCAGCAAGCACTGTTGCTTACCAAGCATGTGTGTTCCTGCCTCTGTTCTCTCTCCTCTGAGACCCGAGACAATAATAGCAACAGTCTCAGAGAGGTGTTAGAAAGACCTGAACTGATGTGTGCATCAAAATGTGGTGTAGAGCAGGCGCGGTGCTTTAACTGAGCAATGCCCTCCCCCATTGCTCACTCATGTATGTGAGTCCCCAGTTGATGGTGCTATTTAGTATTTAGGAAGGTTATGAACCCTTTCGGAGCTGGAGCCTTGCTAAAGAAAGGAGGGGTGCACACTGTGCACTGATGGTGGGCTTTGAGGTTTATAGCCCCCCTACTTCCTGTTCTCCTCTCTACTTCTCATATATGGGTGGGAATGTGACCACCCGGGTTCCTCCTGTCCCTACCTGTTGCCATTCCTTCCTGCCATGAGGGACTCTGTCAGCCTGGAACCATAAAGCAGAATAAACCCCCTTCTCGTCTAAGTGGCTTCTGGTCATGACATTTCATCTCAGCAACAGCAAAGTAGCTACTATAGAAGGTTTGGCTGTGCTAGATAGTTAACTAAGAGTAGTTGGGACACCTCACTGATGGGCCATGCAAACAGACAACAAAGATACTAGATCCATCAGCTGCGTGGCTTGCTGGATTCCGAAGACCAGCAGGGACCTGTACTCAGGGACAACCCTCCTCACCTCCATGGGAAGATCAAAGAGTTGTGGTTCCCATTTCATGGATGAGGAATCCTAGAGCAAGCTGAGAGCATGTCGGATTTGATGAAATCTAACTGTCATCTCACTGGGGGCCATGCATGCATCCTCAGCAGCGTGGGGCATCATCCTCCAAAAGACCTTATCCTGCTGTGATCTGATCCCATCGGGGCATCTGCACCATCCTGGGGACAGCGGTATATCGGTACATTTCTTGATGCTGCTGTCAAATATCTCCTAAGAAGCAACTTAAGAAAATTATGAGGGAAAGGGGAATGGTGAGGCTTCCTTCCTTAGTTAAACCTTTCAGTTGCACACTCACAGACACACTCAGAGGTGTGTAACCATGGTGATTCTAAGTCCCATTGAATTAGCGATGGGTATTAAGCATTACAAGTGGTGAGATGGAGCCAGGGGTTGAAGGCAGTCAAGGTATGCTAGGTGCTCAGACTGTGCAAGTGCAAGGCTGGAGCCTAGGACAAAGTTTCTAAACGTCCCAAACTCAAGTCCTGATTATATATATATCCCTCATCATAAACCCCAGACCTTGTCACATCGACACAGTGGCACAGTCTTAGGAGGCAGAAGAACAGAATTCCCAAGCCCCTGCTCTGAAAAGTGGAAAGTGTCTCAGAGGAGTATGGAAGGAAATCAGAGCAGCATCTGGCAAAACTCAAAATCTGGTGCTAGCCAAAGGCAGCCATGGCCTGAAGCTGAGAGAGAGAGATGAGTGTGAAGGCCAGGGGTCTCCGACAAAGATGCCACAGAATGCTAGGAAAGACACAGAGCTCAGAGAAGCAAGAAGAGCTGACAGCATGAGGATGGGTGTCGTGAATGAGGACCCCCCCCCACCAGGGACAAATTCCCAAGCAAACAATTTCCAGTGGGAAAATGGAACCATAGTAAAGAGGCTTGTAGAAAGGGCAGCACATGTGGAGGAAGCTGTGTGCACTGTAGGCTGTGATGGGAAGATGGGAGATCTGGGGTTAGGATGGTAATGCCTATGTCATGTGCGTTTTACCTCCCCAGGTGGAAAGCCCTGCTAGGCTTTCAGTGTAAATCAGAAGACCTACGGAGGGAGGGCAAGCCACAGCACTGATGCTGATGCTGATGCTGATGCTGTCTGCCCTGTTGGGAAATCTGTGCCCCTTGAGTGACTTTGGGGTTTCTTGCTTTGCTTGGGAGGCCCTTCTATTTGTTTTCTACTTGGGATCTCTTGGTTCCTAAGACCCAGTCCTTAGAGCCTGCCTCTCTGTGAAGCCTGGTCCCTCTCCTCCAGGTTGACCTAACCACATCCTTTCTGTGTTGCCATGGCAGCACATGTAGTGGGAAATGCTGTTTATGTTCATTAGGAGCTGTGATCATTTCCACACACTTCTCTCTTTCGCTGGCCCACGAATTCCAGAGCAGAACAGTGAGGGGATCATTGGAATACAGATCCCGGTGAGGGGATCATTGGGGTTCAGATCCCAATGCCCCAAATCTTCGACTTGCTGCTCACTCCCATGTGACTTTGGATAACTTACGTTCTGGCCCTCGGTATCTGTCTTCCCAAATGCAGACATGAGGACCATGATCTCATTCACCTGTACAGAGTTGTGACGACAGAATGAGGTGCCTTGTGAGGGCACCGTACACTTCACCACATCTTGTCATCCTCGCTGTCAAATGCGCTTGTGGAGACGTGATGGCAACTCGGCGTGTGTTGAACAGAAAACAAAATAAGCAAAGAAATAGAACTACATATGTATATTTAAACACTGCCGATCCGGACTGAAGCAATAGATGAAGTGAAGAGGATATTCCGGCTGCCTGTCAGGCTGAGCAGTGACTCAACAGCGGCCTTGTTTTGCAAAGACTGTATGCACATTTCTAGAAGCAATTGGGGAAATATTAGGCAAAGCCCCGTGGAGAACGTCAGTGAGAGTTACTGGCCACTTCATTGTGCTGTGTCTACTTAAATGAGGTACCCAGGGCATCCCTCTCCCTTGCTTAGCTGCTGTATCCTTTGGCTGCACACAACAGATTGGCAGTTAAACATGTGCTGTGCGTTCAGATTTCCCCACAGAAAAAAAAGATGATGCCCCTGATGGTTTGCAGAGCATGAGTTTAATTGTGGGCAGAGTCCCTGCTTTAAGCACGCATCATCCCAGATCCCACCTCTGTGTAAAATCACTCTCCAAACCCTGTTTGTTTTCCTTTTGAACATCCTCAGACTCCAGGCCTCCTTCTGAAATGCCCCTTGCAGGAGAAGGAGGTCTTTGTTTCCTATCACCACCGTCCATCTTGGTGGAATGACTTATAACAGCTGCTGCGCAGAATAAAATCGGATAGAAATAGTCTGTGTAGATACAAACATAAACATTAGTTTCCATGGCAACCAAAGTCGCAGCCGCCATGGCTGCAAGGCCTCAGAAGCTGTGTTGCAGGAAGCCAAGTGTGAAGCGTTTAGTTGGGGGCTACTGCCAGGGTTCGAGTCAATAGTGCGGACTCCTTTTTGAGAGGACAGAGAGCACGGACGATTTGGGCTGAAATGGGCGCTGCCAAGCACAGTTGGTAGGAGGGAGGATCCTTATAGCCTCAGATTGAAACCATATTTCCTTCCTTAATTGAAAGCCCCGGGGCAGTGAACGGAACTCTGATGGAAGTCAGTCAACTGTTACATCCCCCATTCCCGCTCCTCATCTGGGGTCCTATAAAAGTTTGGGATGTTCGGTGTTACACCACTAACAACAAAATGTTCCCAAGGCTCCTTTCCGAGGGACCCAATGCCAAGATCTCACTCAGCTTGGGGCATCGCTGGGGCTGCCTAACCCCCCATCCTCCTCCCCACCCTCTGCATTGCTGGAAAGGTCCTTGATGCAGCTACTTTTTCTAAGGCTGAAGGGCTTTGGCTTAACTGGCATTGGAATTGTTATCTCAGCACAGCACAAGGATGTTCATGCAGGTCCTAGGTTGGACCAGGAGAGATGGTCATGGGCTCTGTGTTAGACACGATGAGCTACAGATATGCCTGAGATAGCCCCTATGAGCCGGCACACCCTCCTCTTTTCCTCTGGCTAGGTAACAAGCATCTTCAGTGTCAGGGTGCTATAGGTCAGAAATACACGTGTGACAAGAAGAGTCACTGTGTGGGCTTCATGCTTTTAGCAGCCCCCTTGGAGAGACATGGTATCTGGGTGTGACTTTTGGCCAAGTAGTGTGATGATGTAGAGATGGGGATGTTTGAAAGTGCCCCTGAATGGAGTTAGGGTACAAAAGAGAGGTGGCCCTCTAGAAGAGCTAGCATATCTAAAAGCAAGTCCAACTCTTACTGGTTAACTCCTTGATGGCCAGAGTGCTGGAGTAGTTTTGAGGTCACTCCCTTCTATTTTTCCACCAGATGTTCATGATAATAGACAATTACCAAGAATCCCTGAAAGCTTGTCACTGAGATTCCCTGGCTACCATCCACAAAGATGGGCCCTTACCAAGGCGTGTCCTGTGGGCTGTACCACAGTGAGGGTCAGCTGCCATTACCGCCATGCTGTCAGTAATCTCGCAGATCTGTGAAGCAAGGCTCAGAGGAGCTAAGCCTGGACCAAGCCCATCTTCCTCAGAAAGTGTGCCTTCTCCCTCCCTCAGCCCTACCTCTACTGTAAGACACTCTTCCAAGAACAGACAAGGCAGAAAGCGTTCTGTGGGAGAGGGGAAATCTCCACACCTGTGATTGGGTTAAATTACAGAGATGAGAGGATGTGCTATCAAGAATGCTTTCCTCGTTACTAAATTGAGTGGTCTTGATAAACAATGTCTCAAAAAAATAAAAAAGATGCAAAATGTGGTCCAGAAGAGACAGTTGTGGGTCTTGTTTAGAATATTTTGAGACAGCCAGTGAGAACCAGCTAATCTCTCCTGTTACTACTGCTGCATAACAAATCACTACAATACAGGTGGCTTTAAAGGACATGTGTTTGAACATTCTTTTTATTTATGTGCATGTGTGTGATGTATGTACATGTGCTAGGAAGATGAATTCAGATCCTCAGATCCTGCAGATACGGCCAAGTAAGCCATGTCTGCAAGACTCGAAAGAACTGGCTTTATTGTGTTTTCAGGTGCTGCTGGCCAGGATATGAGATATGGCCTGATGGGAACGTCTTGTCACCAGTGTGGGATGACTGAGGCCTCAGCAGGGAGAATGTAACATCTGGGGGTAGGGGACATTCGCGGCTGGTGGCTTGATGTCTGGGGGGTTGGAACCTTATAGATGTGCTCTATGTCTGATGACAAATACTGGCTGTGAGCAAGACCCTATTCAACCAGAAAACTGGTGGATGGTCTCTCTGGATGGCTTTGGGTTTCCTCACAGGATGGTGGTCTCAGGGCTACAGATACCTGTTATGTCCCAGTCTCCCATGTCATTCAGTGACAGAGTCACTTCCGCTGTGGCCGACTAGTCCCCCCTAAGTTGCTTAACTCATCCCTCATTCTTCACTTCTCATCAAAAGGATAAGAATGTCACAGCATGGCTAAAAGTAGAATCATAAACTACAGATGTGCTTAAGGACTTTAATAAAACCATGTCCGATTTTTTAAAACTTTAAAAAAGAAAAGATATCCTACTAGATGGATCATAACAGAGGCCACATTCTAACAGGAACTCAGTGAATCTCCTGGCTTTAATAGAGCTTGCTCCACGAGCCAATAGGTTTCCATATTGTGGACCACTGCCATCGGTGGAGAGTTTACAGGACCCAAGTGTCCAGGCATGCATCATCTGGCATTTATGCAATGCCCTTAAAGCCCAGTGTAAGAGTAATTACATCTGCTCTTTGGACCTCAGCTCATCTCTCTTCATAGTTTGAGAACATCTCAGCTATAATAGTTACCATGGCAACAGCAACATCTGGTGTGCATCCAGCCTGGAGATACTTAAGGAGCAGAACCTGATCAGGCAGGAATGGGTCCCACCCTGGATACAAGCAAGAGAATAGAAAGAACCTATCTGGGCTCTGTAGCTGCCCACCCTGCTCTTAAAAAAAATAAAAAAAATAAAAAGCAGAAAACTGTAGGGAGCTTACTGGGACCAGTGGACATCTGGTAGGAGGGTTTCAAGGGCAATGAGAAAAGTGAAAATGTCATGATAGCAGAGAGATGACTCCAGTGTGGAGGGTTTAAATACCCACTGAGTTGCAGTATCCCATCAAGATATTCTAGAGGACCCTTCATCATAAGCGAATTCAGCTGGTGTTTCTGAAAAATCCGGCAGTACTCCAGGTTCTATACTGGGGCTTGCTCTGACCATCACATTTAATTTGGAAATTTCCTCCTCCTCCTTAGGCATGGATGCCCTCATCATGTGAACAAAGAAATACAGGCTCATAAAACTTTGACTCGGACAAAGTCAGAACCCAGGTTCAAGCACAGACCACTCTGAACCAATGGCCAAGGTCTTGCTCCACAGCAATGGGGCACTTCCGTTATGGGTGGATACTTGGGCTTTCACACATTCAAGGCCTCCTGTAAAAAAAAAAAAAAGCTTCTATCTGACTGATACATAAAAGGGGGCAAGAACCAAGGATCCTAGGAAAGAGATCAGATTATATTCTAGAGGTAAATGGACAAACTGAAGCTCATCAACTATGTCTTAGCATTCCTTCATAAACCAGGTCTAGGGTACACCCTTGAGAAAGTGAGCCAGGAAAAAATAAGGTGAAGAGGCACACAGCAAGATAAAGAAGCGGGGCAGAGCAGATGTGACAGCAAGCTCTGGGGAAAGGGAGAATGATTGGGAAAGGCCTTTCTGATGATGGAATATTTGAATAGTGACCTGAAGAAGTGGCCACGCACTGAGCCAGAGAACATTCCAGGCACAGGGAGGTATTTTTAGAATAAAGACTTGGGCGGTAGAGAGTCCATGGTCTACTGGAAGCTAGTGTGTTGTAAGGACAAATATGTCAGACTGAGGATAAGTGAGATGAAGCCACAGAGCCTTGAGAGAGAACATATAATGATGTCTAGTTATATTAAGTATAGGAAAACGAATATCCTTCTGGTATAAGCATCTCTTAGATATGCCTGGGACTCGCTGATGCTAAAAGAATTTAAAAGTTACATACTCACATAATATTATCTGTTATATCTGACGGCTCAGCATAGTGGCCTTCAGATCCTGATTCTGAAGACAGCAGAAAACCTCACAGAAAGCCTCTCAGTGGGGAATACTGCGGACTAAGTTATGTGTTTGAAAGACCATTCTGGTTTATGAATGGAAATCGATGTTGATGGTGCCAGAGATGGAGAGAGTTGCTATATAGATGGTGGCCCAACGGGTGATGGGATCGACTGGCTGGAGAATAGGCTGGTTCAAGTGCATCAGAGGGGGACTCGGTAGAGCTCAAAATGGACTAGGGTATCTAGAGGGGAAAGTAGGGGCTCGAGGGAAATTTGGAGATGGATGAGCAGACTCCTCCTCTCCCTGGTCTTAGGGAGGCTTTTTAGACGTAGATGTTACTTAAGTGACCAAGAGATCCCCATGGTCAAGACAAGTTGGTGGCATTATGACATTAGGGAACTTTTGTGGCCAAGATAAATGGTGATATTAGCAAACATGGATGGTCAAAATCTGTGGAGGATTTTTGTGGCAGAGACACATGGTACTTATTAACAGTCTTTGGTAGTCTTCCTCAACCCTGAACCCTGGCCCATGACATTACGTCTTGACTGTTAACTTTTTTCACCAAATGTGCCTATATGCTTCAGAAGGTTTTGGTGGGGAGAAATTCCAGTTTCCGTGTTTCGTGTGATATTCCCATTCACTCTGGTAGAAGCCAAAAATAGCAGACATCTGGGACTCTAGATTTTTCCATTTGTGAAGCCAATTTTGAAAGATGAGGTTGCTCTCTATTTAAGCTATGACGACCTTTACCCAGGAGAGAGAGGGCAGTTCATTAAGCTCTTGTGGGCTTAACTCAGAGAGGCACAGACTGGAGCCAAGAGCAGCCTTACAGCAGCCAGTTGTTCCAATCACTTCAGGGAGCTGGAACTAGAAAAAGAGAGTTTGGGGAAAGAATCTCAGGAATCAATTCTAAACATGTCAGAAAAAAAAAAAAAAAAAAAAAAAAAAAAACAAAGAAGGGCCTGTGTTCACTTCCAAGACATAATCTGCACTGTATACGATCCCGGAAGCTGAAGAAATAAACACATTTATCATTCACGGGGCAGAACACCCTGAATACATCAGACTGATAATATATTCTGAAGGGGGAAATGTCAGCGTTCAAAGCTGGTAGGGGCTTCTGGAACATGTCAGGTTAAGGGGCTGATTTCTACATTGCATATAGTTCATGTGATAATGTCCTTATATGTGTATCAAATAGCTAAAATACATATAGTAGATGGTCCACACATTCAGGTCTCAAGAAGGCGGGGATTGGACACCGGAAGCCTCTGCAGGCAGCACATATGCAAAACCAGACAGGAGGTGGCTGCTTGCACTCAGAGCTCCTGTGGAAGAATTCGTAGTGTTCCGGCTGAAATGCTACATTTGGCATAAATAAATGCATTACTCTAAACAGTAGAATTGTAAAGACTGAAGCAAAGCTCTCTCCTGCTCTGCATAAATCAGGCTGCTGTGGGAGGACAGGAGAGAATTTTTCGGGTGGGATTTTCTTCTGGAGTGCTAGTGTAGAGAACTTAATTAACAATGTTCCGCATGGCTACTGTAGGGTCTGTGGGTATGCCTCTCCTTAAGATCCTCCAGAGACTAGCATCAATGTTCAGCATGGCTACTGTAGGGTCTGTGGGTATGCCTCTCCTTAGCATCCTCCCGAGACTAGAATCATGTATTCAGGAATGATAGGAAGAGGCTTCCAGGGCTACATGCTGACTTAGAGGGACAATGTAAGCTTCTGCCTGGTGGGTGGTGAAAGTGGGGGGTTCTCATCCTCAGCAGTACTGACTTCTGGGACTGGATCATTCTTTGGGGGAGCTGCTCTTTATGGAGTGCCATATTTTGAGACATCTTTGGGCTCTACCCATGGAGCTTTCCACATCACTAAACATGACAATTAAAAATGTCTCCAGGGTCTGGGGTAATGGCTCATTCAGCTAAACACTAGCCATGCAAGCATGAGGACCTGAGTTTGGGATCCCTAGCACTCAAATCATAAAAAACCATGCATATCAGTATCAGTACACATCTATAACCCCAGGAGAGACAGGTAGAACCCCAGGGAATCACTGACTAGGTTGTGTGGATTCAGATACAGTTAGGGACCCTGGCTAGAAAAATAAGGTGGAGAGTGATTAAGAAAAACATATTATATATATGGCCTCTACATGTTCTCCCTCCCCTGCCCACCTCTCCCCCTCCCCCTCCCCCTTCCATCCCCCTCTCCCTTCCCTTTGGAACCTCAGCTTATTATCTACAGCATCTCAAAAAACTGCTCCTTGGGGATGTTTCCATATCCACTCCTCAGCCCTATTTCTGTTGGAAAGATGTTCACCTGCTCCTTTTTGCAAGAAAAGGCTATCTTATTTGTATGCACTGGCTTCTCCTCTAGGCTTTACCTTATGGTCTTAGTCCCTTGTACCAGACAGCTCATCTCTTCTCACCTTCCCCAGGGATGTTTGCCTGAGTCTCACAGTCAAAAGAGCATCAGGGAGGAATTGTTCCAGTTACCCACTAAACCCTTTTCCTTTTGTTGATCTGCTTCTGTGGAAACCTGGCCCAGACTCACAGCATGTCTGGGAACAGTGGCCACTCTCTTAATCTCCAATCACAAAACCCACTGAGTGTGCTCTGTGCACACAAGTATGTGCAACTAATGAGCTGCCAGGCTGAAAAACAGGAAGGAGGCCTTTAGGTCTGGTGTTTCCCTCTACGTAAAACATAGCAAGAGGGCCAAAGAAGATCAAATGAATGAACTCAGGGATTCTCGGTCTCTGTTCACCTTAGCGAACAAGAGAGAAAACCAGGGTGCTCGCTTAGGACTGGGCATTGCAAATGTACATCCGTAAGCATTTAAAAGCAGGAACTTTATTTCAACTTTACATCCTGAAATGATGCTGTTATGTAGAGCAATTACATAATAATTTTGTTAGAGGGATAGGCAGCAGTAAAGATGGTGGTAATGGTTTGTCATTTAATAGCTGAATTGTAAATGAGTTTTCAGCATTAATGTAGCAGGTTGCTTCAATTAGAAGACCATTCTTAGGGGCGTCTTCAATTTCTAAAAAAAAAAAAAAAAATGTTCCTGAGGTTCAGTCTCATTAATTCCCTCATTTGAAGATGCTCCATATTTAACCGTTTGGAGTGAGGGATGTTTGATATTTTTAGGACTTAGAGCCACCCGAGCTTAGGCATATATGTACACATATGAGAATAGGTGGGTGAACAAGCAGGGGCCCTGTCTGTATTAGTAATCCCTAATCCCTGCAGACCGTCCTGATGGCACAGTGATCAACCAAGAGAGGACTCAGGGAAGTGTAAGAGAGTGGAGAGCCTCCTTTCACCTACCTGTTCTTGATTATCAGATTTATGTTCTAGAACACTTTATCCATAAAACACAAACAGCTAGATAACCCAGCAGACAGGGTTGTTGATCCATGAAGGTCATTGGTTTGTGTTGATGGACTATGTCAGATGACACAGACAATTGATTTAGTGGCGTCCACGGCACCATGGGAAGCTATAGAAATGGTAATCTGTGCTTTAACTGATACCACCATTCATAAACCACTGCACTAAGACTCCACTCGATTGATCGATTGATTGGTTGATTGACTGATTTCTTCTTTTAAAATAGAATCTCATATAGCAGCCCAGGCTGGCCTCAAATTTCGAAGTGGCCAAGGATATCCCTGAATTTCCAATTCTACTGCCTCTACCTTCTGAGTGCTTCAATTGCAGCTGCATATCACCACACCCAGTGTATGTGATTCTGGGGATGTACCTTGGGACTTTCTGCATCTGAAGCAAGCACTCCAGTAGCTGAGCTGTACCCCAGCCCTATGCCGATCTTCTTTACCTTCTGGTTGACCTTTCCCATTCATACAAGAACTGTTTCTATGTTAGCCCAATGTATCCAGTTTTCTGGAATGAACAAATTAGCAGGAAGACAAATTCTCTTCCAAACATACCCAACCCTAGGTGATAATTCTCTCCATTGTTAATAAAATGAGGAAAATGGACATTTCATTATCCCCTAAGTACCTTGTGGGACCAATAGCCCTCCATGTTTACACAATCCACCCAGTATTCCTCAGCTGAAAGGTGGCTGACTGGACTCCAGTCTAATCCTTGCCACTGGATCCCAGTATGGGGTTGATCAATACTGATCATCACCTTGACAAGATTTAGCATCACCTTGGAGACAAGCCTCTGACGACGGCTATAAGATGGTTTCTATAGTAGGTTAGCTAAGGGGGAAAGGCCACTCTAAATGTAAGCAGCACTATTGGCTGGATCAGGGTCTGGGACTGAATGAAGAAAGACCAATGGAGCTACCATCAGCATCATCTCTCTACCAACATCTCTCCCTGCCTCCTGACTGTGGATACAATGTGGCAGGCTGCCTCTTGGTCCTGTTGCCCAGCCCTCCCACCCACAGTGGAGTGTGCCCTTAAAGCTTCAGCCAGAAACAAACTTCCTTGCTTCCTGAAGTTACTTCTACCAGATATTTTGTTGCAGTTAGAAGAAAAGTAGATAATACAGAGCTACTCCATGAATGTCTGTGATTTGCATGGTTGTGTGAGCCTGGCAGGGGATGTGGAAGCATGAGTCGTTCATGCGGTAAGCACACATAAAACTGGATTTCACTCCTGCTATGTGCGGGGATAAGGCACAGACCTAACCACACTCAGCAAACCCAGAAGCAGCAGAATCCTCCATACTGGGACCCAGCACACAACCCTCTTTCTTATCCAGCACAGTACCAGGCCTACTCATGCATTAGGGCCTGTGCCTAGAGCCCCCATCTTATGGGTTTCTCAGTAGTTCCTTCTTAATTCTCAGCCTTCTCTCCTTACAAGGCTTTTGCTGATGCCAATGTCTAACAGCCCATCCCCCTGTTTTGCTTTTTAAGGCATAATTGTCTCCTACATCTGAAGTACCTCTGCGCAGGGCTTTGCTGGCTGAGAAAAGCATGCTCAGAAATCTGTTTCCTTAGTTGTCTGCATTCTCTCCAAAGTAAGAAACCTATGAGCCAGGCAGGTGGCTCTGTCCGTGAAGCACTTGCCTTGAAAGCATGAGATTGGTTTCAGTCCCTCACCGCCCACATTTTAAAAGAAGCCTGGTAGGTTGGTATGCACTTGTAATCAGAATGGAGAGATGGAGACAGGCAGGTCCCTGGGGCTCATTGACCCTCTAGTCTTGCCTAATTGGCTTAAGCTCATGCTGGAAGCCAGGGATGCATTCCAGACTTCATCTAAAAAAAAAAATAGCAAGGTGGACAGCATCTAAGGAGTAACACCTGAGGTTGATCTCTCGCCTCCATGAACATACCCACACATGTGTACTTGCAAAGACGTGAAAATACAGAGAGAGAGAGAGAGACAGACAGACAGACACAGACAGACAGACGGATGGATGGATGGACAGACGGACAGACAGAGGGACTGAGTTCTCGTGACTGTTGTAGCTTTTTTCCAAAGTATAGCCCTAAAACTCATGTGTTGAAGGCTTGCTCCCCAGTGCAGCAATGTTTATGAGGGCTCTGGTGTATAGGTAATAGCCTACCGAGAAGTGACCAAAGCATCCAGAGGTAAGGACTACATGGGTGGATCGTGTCACTGTGAATGTGTTCCTGAAGGTCATAGCCCTGCCTCTTCCTCTTTTTCTGTCTTTGCTTCCTGAGTACCTTGTGAACAGTTTTCTTCTACCAAGAGCTTTGGCCTCACTATGGGCTTCGAAGTAACTGTACTGATGGACCAAAATAACCTTTTTAGCCTTTAAGTTGATTTCCTTTGGGTATTTTTGTCACCATGACAGAAAGCGAACACAGTGATTATCTGTTTTGCCTGCCAAGTTCTCTCTGCTCGTAGAATATTAGTTCAACTATGACTATAGAGAACCTCCTTTCTCAGTGGCCACGTAGACCTTGACAATTAGATCCAGAGAGGCACATGACCCAGGCCTGAAAAATTAGGGTAGTTCTGTAGTTACCGTGATTGGATCAGGTATGAATGTGGGATCTGTGTCAGACCAATGAGACTCTACCCTGTGTCTATGCAAATTTGCATAGATGCACACTCTCTCATCTGTGGGTGAAGCTTGGCTTGCAGATGCTCAGTCATCTGCTGCCTGAGTTCATCTTACCATTAGGAGGGAAGCCAGTGCAGAAGAAAAAGCCATACAGAAAGATAGTGAGAGAAGTCAAGAGGAAGTCTTAGGATTCATGCCTAGAACCAGCCATACCTGAAGCTAATATCCCTTAAAACTTCTCAGTAAGTTAACCAATGAAAATATTTCTCATGATCAAAATATATAAAAAATTTTAATATAATTTTTTTTATCTTTTATTTCACTCAGTATGAGTCTTTTGCAATTGAAAAACTATTGCAGGAATCAAAGTGATAGGAAATCTGGAACTCGGTCCTGGCTCCCAGCATGAGATTAAGCTCTTTCAGTCCTGGATCTATAGCATATTGGGTTCCAACCATGAGAAATATCATTGAGCAAAAGCTGGAAACATTTGGGTAGAAAAGAACATTTGTTTATCTTCCAGCTTATCGGCGGTGGATGTGTGACTCTAATCTCTCTTTAAAGGGCAACTCTTTGGAGCTCGATGCTGCTTAAATACCAGGCCCAGACAGCTGCCAAAGGGAGCATGATCCAGCAAAGATTTCTAACGGTGGTACCGTCAATGCTGGCTCTACACTTTCTCCTGACCATAAAACAAAGCGGAACGAGGACTGTGTGATTGGCCCCTGGGAACCACACAAAGCAAGAAACAAAGCAGTGTAGCAAGCTTTACCAGAAACTCACCACATATTTCAGAACTAGGGACGGGTTTCTATCCCCAACTGATTGTGTTTGGGATCATGGCTCTGGGATCAAGTCTTATGTGTTCGCCAGCTGCCTGTTACTATAGCAAACACCTTCAGACCTGGATTTATAAAGAAAAAGAGTTTCTTTGCACTCATGGGGTTGGAGGCTCCAGTTTGTGGTCTGTGGATCCTGGTGCTTTGAGTCTGGAGTTAGGTAGCTTGTCACAGCAAAAGTGAAGAGCAAAGCAAAAACCTGGGCAGGAAACAAAATGAAGGGGAGCACCCAGGACCCACAGTCTTCAAGGACAAGCCCTCTGTCATCTAAAACAGCCTCACCAGAGACTGCCCCATAGAGGTCCCAACAGCCTTCATTAGTGCCACCCTAGTGACCCAGAGCCATTCATCTTTTGGGGGACATATAGAATCCAAACTACAGACTCCAAGATCTGCTGCTGACTAGCTGAAGATTCTGAACAACCCATGGTGGCCTTTCCTTGATCCATCCCATGAGGTGATAAATACCTGTTATGGTCAGATAGCTATGCTCTACAGGACCACAGTCTGTCTGAAAGGCTGTGTGTGTGTGTGTGTGTGTGTGTGTGTGTGTGTGTGTGTGTACATGTGGAGATTTTTATTTTCTGATTTTGTAGGCATGCAGTATGTGTGTGTGTGTGTGTATACATGGTGTGGTGTGTAATTGCATAATGTGTGCCAATGTGTATGCAGATTTGTACACCTTTGGACACTGCAGGTGCTAAAGAAGGATTCAGTTGTCCTGCTTGATCTCACTCTGCGTTATTGATTTGAGACAGGGTTTCTCACTAAACCTGGAGCTAGGCTGATAGCCAGCAAGCCCCAGGGAGACTGCTGTCCACATGCAGGCAGGCAGGCATGCGTGCACACACAGGGGGCAGAGGGGAGAGAGAAAAACAGATAGACTGAGAAAGAAGAGAAGGGGGATGGAGTGGGAGAGGAGGAGGAGGAGGCAAAAGAAGGAAGAGGAGGAGGAGGACTGGGGAGGAGGGGTAGGGAAGGAGGAGGGAGGAGGGTGAACCAAGAGAGCTGGAGTTATACTCATTACCTAGCTTTTCCTGTGAGTTCTGAGAACTTTAACAACTCTACTATTTGTAGCAAGTGCCCTGGCACACTGAACTATCGCCCTAGCTTCCCCCTTGTTTTCTGAGGCAGGATGTCTCCAAAGCTTGGAGGTTGCCAAGTAGCATGGGCCAAGAGCCGCCTGTCCCCACATCCCCAGTGCTGGGATAAGAGGTGTATGGCATCTATCTCATCCAGCTCTTTTATGTGGATCCAGACTAGAACTCAGGTCCTTGTGCCTATAAAGCAAGCACTTTTTAAATGTAATAAGGTATGTTACTGGCCTTATGTGAAGTAGTCTTGGGGGGAAAGTCAGGAGCCATTGGTATCTTGAGTCCTGGGTGATGACTCTAGAGTGAGACCACAGGCTCTCAGCTCTGGATTCAGGGCATCTGCCTGGGTTTGCATTGCCGCTGAGCTAGCCTAGGGGCTGTTGAAGCTCCAGCCTCCAGTAGTGATGCAGAAGGTGCCTCAGCCAAGCTTGTTCCCTGTCACAAGAATGGAGATTACAGGACAAGGAACAGCAACAGTCTATTTGGAGAACTCTGTGCAGTGTCAGGTATAGACAGCCATCAATAAATGCTGAAAGTTCTGAAAGTGTTGGAAAAGTCCAGGGAGGTAATGCAGGTTTGCATCTTGGAGAATACGTGTGTTCTAGGGACCCTGAAGCAGCACCAACAAGTCCCAATTCCCTTAACTATAGGGATGGGGAGGAAAGGGGGAGGCAGAGATGGGGAATAGCCACCAGGGTCTCTGAGTCCCATTTACCCTGTTGTTTGTCCAGTTCCAACTATATACTCTTTGCCCCAAATGCAGTCCCACACTGATAAATCCATCTCAAGTTGAAAATGACATTCAATGTCAAAAAAATGCATTCATTATTATGGCTACTTTGGGATATGAGCACTCCAAGAATTTCCCTGACTTCTGTGTGGACATATACTAAAATTGTAGCAAACTCTTAGCAACAGGGATGATGGTTTAATCTTGACTGTCAACTGTCTTGAATTTAAATCTCCTTAGAAACAAATCTCTGGGCATCTCTGTGAGAGAGGTTTTAGATTGGGTTGATCAAATAAGGAGGCCCACTCTGGGCGGCAGCATCCACTAGGCTGATGCCCCAGACAGAATAAAGAGGGAAAGTGAGCTGAACACAAATATCCATATCTCTCTTCTTCCTGACTGTGGATGTCATGTGACCACCTCACGCTCCTGCCACCACACCTTCCCTGCCATGGGCAGTGCACCCCCAAACTAGGAGCCCAAATAAAACCATCTTTCTTAGGTTGCTAAAATCAGAAAATGAATTCATCAGGCCACCGTCATTTAGCACTAACACTAAGGAGGCTTTGTTTAACACCTGCTCAGAGCTCTGTCTCTCTTAGAAAACAACAGAACCGAACTAAAAGGCCAGGATGGCTCCCGAACTCTTCACAACTACTAATCCGTTGAGGTCCATTTCAAAGACAGAATGGACTTCCTCAGGCATCATATTCTGGGAGGGGAGATCAGGATGCAGAGTGCCACTGGGCAGAGAACACACGTATTGGCATATGTGTGAGGGTGAAGAAGAGGAGGGCAAGCCCCATGAACCCTCATGTCCCTCCACCCCTGCCAATAACCAACAAGGGATGTCCCGATGGTTTCTGATAGCTAGCCACACGGTCACAGAAAGAGAGGCACAATCAACTCCAATGCCTTTTTTTTATCCAGGCATTGTTAGAAGAAATTGAGAAAATGAGCAGGCTGGAGGGTGAGGGCTCTGTGCTGCCCCCAAATGCTGGTCAGTGCCGACTCTGACATTTACAAAGTGGTCAGGACCACTCCAGCAAAATCCCTCTTCCCTCTCTGCACCCCTCGTGATATTTAAACAGAAATGTCACCCTGGTGGCATTTATGTCCCCCCCTGATTCCATCAGAAATGTGGCTGTCACTGGAGCGGCTTCTTTTTTGCTCACTTTTCAGAGCAAAAGAATAAAGTGCTGGTCTCAAAAGGAGAAGAAGAAGAAAGGGAAAGAGCAGAGCAGAAGCAAATAGGGGCTTTGTAAACTAAAGGTGAAATCAAGCTGCAGCAGCAAATACTGTGAGCACAAATGCTGGGGCTGCCAGAGACATTTGAAGAGGCCCTGCCCACCAAAGGCCCCGCCCACCAAAGGCCACGCCCACCAAAGGCCACGCCCATCGGAAGGAGAGGCTCCGCCCACCAGAAGGAGAGGCCCCACCCACCAAAGGCACTGCGTGGTCATTACTTTAGCCTCTTGTGTAAGATCATGGCTATGGTTAGAGCCGTGGCACACCCCACAGAGCTTAAGGACTTCATCAGAGACCTGTGATCCACACCTACTCGATGAAATGACAGCCCACACTGAAGGTGGCTCCATCTTGCAATCATCTCCTCCTTTCTTTGGAAGCCAGGGACGGGTTGGACAAGCAAAGTCACTCAAAATCTAGTTTCTAGAGTTGGAGACTGATTAACTCCATCCCGAGCTTGTGTTATCCGAATGGATTTCTTTTTTGCTTCTTGGCAACATGTGCCAACAATTGCATTCTTAAAATGCATAGAAGTGCACAGCACAGAGAGACTCCTATTTGAAAGCCTCGGCATCTCCATGAGATGCTGAAGCTAAGTGAGAAAGTATGCACTTTTGAGATTGCCAGTGTAGCGACGCATTTGTGGCAGGTAATGTGTGCTAAGGTCTGTTACAGCTCCTCTCGATGAAAATACACACACACACACACACACACACACACACACACACACACACACGGGGTGGGGGAGGGAGAGACATCTACACTTGCTCACTTCTGAGACCCTCCTCATTACCAGTGTGATTTTCTTCCTCGTGACAGCTTCATAAAGTGAGAAGGACCCTGATGCCCATTTCCCGACTCTGCCTTGGTCATACTTGTGAAGCTAGGTGACCCTTGCTTTGGCTTAGAATGTGCTTGGTACCATCTTGATTTGATTTGACCTATAACTGACTAAACCTAAGAAAAAACAAGCTAGGTCTTCAGGGGGACCAAAGCAGGTGTGACCTACCTGCATTTCACTGGGTCTTGTTGGCTATAAAAGCTCAAGCTGTTGTAACTAAAGAATCAAGGCTTGGTGGGAAGATGGGGCGAGGAGCTCGGTGGGAAGATGGGGGAGAGCTAGCTCCTTACTACTGCCTTCTATACTAGTTCAGCTTGACCATGATCCTTATAATTGAAGTTCTCAGTGGCAGCCACTTCAGAAGTCCTACAGACCCACAGTTGGCTCTCTTGGCTTCTGAAGTATCTCTTGGTATCGTTCAGGATACCTGTCTGGAATGAGAGAGAGAGGACATGCAAATGGGCACAGATGCCCTTGAACCTCTTCTGGCACAGACCATAGAATACTGACAGCGCTTCCTGTCAAGCCATAGATAGCACATCTGCAATGATCAGGCTGCTTACTGTACATTGGGTAAATCATAGACCTTTGGTTTTCTAGGTATAGAAGAAAGAATTTGCAAGCAAAGGATGGAGTGGGCGACCAATATTAAATCTATTTTCTTCCTAGCAGCTAAATTTCAACAGTGATTACAAGTCATCAGGTAGATAAGCAATCGACCTCTTGATTCTCAGATAAACCCCTCATTCCCACCCTGAAGGTCTTTTTTTTTTTTCTAGCATCAAGGCACTGGGAATGGCCTGACTCCACAGCATGTTGGAGCCGTGAATCATCAGACTATCTTGGTTGCCATGGAGATACTCATCATCTGGATCTACTGGTCCCGCTAGGTGTGGGTCTACTGCTTCTGCACTAGGCATAAAGGCCAGGGATCTTGGTGAGGTTAAGAACCTTGACCTCAGTATTCTCACCATGCCCCTGCTTGGGACCATGCCAGGGTGTGGGGTGCTAGTGCCCCTTACAGAATCCTTGGGGGGGGGTCAAGTTCAAGAACTTCCTTTTAAAGACTATGCCCCTACTTCCTCTTTACACCCTTCCTTCTCTCCTCCCTCAGACCTTTCTCAAGGGTTCTCCTTGGTCTATCCCCTTTCACCTTCATGGTTTCAAATTTGGATGAACTGAGAAGAGAAATATCTCACAGGAGACTTCAATTTTCCACATGTTCCGAGTCTCCTAGCTGAGAATACGCAGACTCTTTGAAAAAGGAAAGAGAACATAGAAATCACCTTCAATCTGGGAATGGAGCTCAATAATAGAGATTGGGTTTGGTGTGCATGAGGCCCTAGCACAAAAGAAAGGAGGAGGAGGGGGGAGGAGGGAGAGGGGAAAGGGGGAGGGGAGGGAGAGGGGAGGGGAAGAAGGAGGAGGAAGAGAAAGAAGACGAAGATGAGAAAACATCCTTGAATATATACTAATATAACCCAGCCCTTGCAAAGTCTACAAGGTCATTAGCAAAAGGGGAATGTCTACTTCTTCCCCTGGGAGAAGCAACATCCCCAAGATTCTGATGCTCTCCTAGCTTGTCAGCATAGAGCTCCCCTCTTGAGCTTGTTCTGTCTGCGACCGCAGTACCTTCTCTTTTCTTCCATGCCAACACTTAGGCAAGAGCAGGAATAGGCATGAGTTGGTAGATACAATGGTCATGAACATCACCATGCCCCTGACGCTGTGCAGAGCTCCCTGGCAGCCATGCCAGGCCTGGAGATGGTGACGTTGAGTATGATATCCAAGGTCAGTTTTAAGACAAGATGTGGCCACAGAAGATGGAATGGGAATACCACGTGTGGCCTCAGCCATTAAAGAGCACTTGCTCCTCTCCCTGAAGACGCCAGCACCAGCATGGAACAGCTCACAACCACCTGTAACTCCAGTTCTAGGGGTACCAACATGTGTGTGGGCATGGATGGGTGTGTGTATGCGTGTGCATCATATACAATAAATAAGTCTCTTAAATTAATTTATCTTTAAAAAGGAAAGGAAAATACTACATATGCCCAATAATGGAATAACTAAGAGAAAGAAACATTTTGTTTTTAAATGTTGATATTTTTCTTAAACTTCATACCAAGATATATTGATTGTGTGTTACGTATATTCCTCCAAATCTCTTACCTCAACACTCTCCCTTCTGTCCTCCCTCCCCATTCCACCAGCTCCTCTCTTCCCCTGCACACTGGGGTCGTTATAACATCATCCCCACATATATGATATTTGTGTTGATAAAGTCTAGAACCCACAAATGAGAGAAACCTTGAGCAGTCTGCCTTTCTGTGACTGACTAATTTGTTTAATGGGATCATCTCCAGTTGCATCCAAACCTCTACAAACAGCACAGCTTCAATCTTTATGGCTGAAAAAAAATCCATTGTGCATAAATGCCGTGTTTTGTTATCTATTTCTGTGGTTTTGGACAGAGTTGGTTTCATAGCTCAGCTATTATGAGTGAACATTGTTGTGTGAGTGTCGAATCACCCAATCAATAAGTGGGCTAATGAAACAAACAGGCAGTCATCCAGAGATGAAGCACAAATGGGCAATAAACATGAAAAAAAAAAAAAGAAAATGCCAATTTCGTCAGACATCAAAGAAATGCTAATCAAGACTACACTGAGATTCCATCTCAGCCCAGACAGAGAGGTCACCAAGGAAACAAATAACAACAAATGTTGTCAAGGATATAAGCAAGGGAAGTTTTCTGTCCCATCGGTGACCATGTAAATCCAGCCACTACAGAAATCAGTATGGTGGTTCCTCCAAAAACTGAAAATAGATCTTTTGTATTGTACTAGCTAGTTTTATGACAACTTGGTACAAGCTACAATCATTTGGGAATAAGGATGCTCAACTGAATAAATGCCCCTATACTCTTTACCTGCAGGTAAGATTATAGTGGGTTTTCTTAATTAGTGATTGATGTGGGAGGGCCCAGCTCACTGAGGGTGGTACCACCCCAGCACAAGTGGCCCTGGATGGTATAAAAACAAAATCTAAAACAAAACAAACAATAAACAGGCTGACCAGGCCATGAAGAGCAAGCCATAGCATCAGTCCTCCATGGTCTCTGTATCAGAAACCTTTCTCCAGGTTTCTGCCCTGACTTCTCTCTATGATGGGCTGTGATGTGTAAATATAAGCCGAACAAGCCCTTCCTCCCAAGCTGCTTTTGATTATGATGGTTTTTTTTTAATCACAGCTTTTCTTTTATCGCATTAGTTGCTTTTCTAATGTTGTGATAAAACACAATGATCAGTAAAAGTATTAAATCTTGGGGCTCACTGTTCAGAGGATTGGAGTCCATGACTGTCACAGTGGGGAGCATGGCAGCAGGCAGGCATGGCGCTGAAGCAATAGCTAAGAGCTTACATCCTCACCAGAAAGGTGAAGCAGAAAGAGAGCTAACTGGAAACGGCCTGGGCTTTTATGACCTCAAAAGGTGCTTCCAGTGACACTCCTCCTCTAACAAGGCCACACCTCCTAATCCTTCCCAAACAGTTCTACCAGTTTGGAACTAAATATTCAAACACACGAGCCTCTAGGGGTCATTCTAGTTCAAACTACACCAGACACACAGGACAGAGATACCCCTAGGTATTTACCCAAAGATAAATAGAAATCCTTGTTAAGTCTTATTTTACAAGTGTGTAACCATATGGCTTCCAGATGCCCCTGTGGGAGTCGGCACAACTCCCCAGATAAACACAGGCAGCCTTGGAGGTCTGCATTAAGCCAGTGGCCAGCTGTCATAGTTTCCTTTCTGTTTCTGTGATAAAAGACTCTGACCAAAAGCAGCTTAGATGAGAAAATGGTTTATTTCAGCGCATACTTCCAGATCCATCATCAGAGAAGGAACTCAAGAAAAAAAAAAAAAAAGAAGTGAAAACCATGGAGAAAGGCTGCTTGTTGACTCACTCACTCATGCTAGCTAGCCTTCGTGTACATCCCAGGACCACCTGTCAATAGTGGGCTACACACACACACACACACACACACACACACACACACACACACACACATCAACTAGTAACCAAGAGACTGCAGAGATGGCTTAACAGTTAAGAACCCTTGATCTTCTTTCAGTAGCCCTGAGTTCAATTCCTATCACCCCTATCAGGTGGCTTATAACAACTTCCTGTAACTCCAGCTTGAAGGCATCCAATGGCCACTTCTGGCATCCACAGATACCCATGTGCACATGTACACACACACACACACACACACACACACACACACACACACACACTACACACGCATTATTTTTAAAAATTAAATAAAAATCAAGATAATCCCCTATGCGCTCACAGGCCAGTCTTATCTAAGCTATACCTCAATTGAGAATCCTTTCTCAGTTGAGTTAGGCTGGCAAGCAAAGCTAAGAGACCCAGCTTTTCCATACCAAAGCCCCATTTTTCCAGTCTGGCTCTAAGTTTGCTCATGTGTAAAACTAAAGGATTACACCTGTTGACAGCAGACCTCGCCTTTTATCAGCTCCAGCAGTCTCAGATCTAAGCCACTTTTAGTATAGACAGTATTTTTAAATGCTATTTTGTTCCTCACCAAGCTACAAAGCAGGATGGATTTAAGGTCTGAGCGTGTCAGCCTGCCATAAGTGTGCCTGCACTGTGACTCTATAAAACCCAGCAAACTTTATGTGTATTAAAGTTTAATCATAGCCCAAGAGAGAGAAGGCAAAAGGGAAGTGAACAGTTCCTAAGGGGTGATTTATTCATATTGGTTCTCATATGTATGGTAAATAATCCCCTCTCTTGATTCTGTGATGAGAGTGAGTTCCTACAGCCCGGGGGCTATAAGGGAAGCAGAAACCTTCTAGCATAGAATAGAGGGATGAAATATTCATGTATCTCTTCAGAGACACAGCAGGGTGTGAACTGACACATGCTTTCAACTTGGCCACATGTACCTAACACAAATGTGCTACTGCACACCCAGGTGACAATGTGAGATGGCACTGGGCACCCAGCAAGGACATTGGGACAAAGAAGATGGTATGTGGATGTGAATATCTGGGTTGCCACATGGGTAGGTGTTCATATGTGAACACACATAAATAGATGATAAGTGATAGATAGATAGATAGATAGATAGATAGATAGATAGATAGATGGATAATTGATATATAGGTGATAGGTAGATAGATGATAGATAGATAGATAGATAGATAGATAGATAGATAGATAGATGATAGATAGATGATAGATAGATATATAATTGATATATAGATGATAGATAGATAGATAGATAGATAGATGATAGATAGATAGATAGATAGATAGATAGATAGATAGATAGATAGATAGATATAGATGATAGATAAAGAGTAGACAGATATGGATAGAGACAGACAGACTGAGATATGTAAGCATGCACATGTGTAATGGAAGTATAAATATATACATAGAAGCAAGTGATGGTGAATGATGCAAGCCAATGGAATTAGGCAAACATTGTCTTTAAAGAGCCAGATAGCAAATGTTTCAGACTGGGGAATGACAAGGTGCCCATTGCCAGGACTCTTTCTCACTATGGAGAATAAAATCCTCAGACAGTGTGAAATCACACAAGGGCTTCATATGCCAATAAAGCTTTATTTCTGCACACCAGAATCTGGGGTTCATAGGATGGTCACATGTTTCTACCTTTTTCAAGCATTTGGACCTGGAAGTGCAGCTATCTGCTGGCAAAGCACACCCCATAGGTGGCATTTAGTGGAAGGGTCACGGTTCTGCAATATGTAATTTAGAATGCCATTTCTCAGAGACAGATCCTCATAGGCACTCTGTAGGTGAGACTGGATCAGTCTGCAAAGGTCAGCTCCATCCAGTAAGAATCGGAAGCACAGTAGATTCAGTAATTGACATTTGTGGATATTTGTGCTCAATCTGGGCTAAGCCCTTTGAGTCTGACTTTCCCTTGTGATCAGTACAATTCTTGGGGAAACAGACATGGATGCTTATGTGACCTGGTCTTCTCACCCAAGAAGCCTTAAAGCCAAGACTTAGATCTTGGGATCATTGGCCTGTGCTGTGCGTGTACATGTGTCTGTATATGAGGTGTACACGTATGTGTGGGTACATGCACGTGCAATATTGGCTATCTTCCTCTCCCACTCTTCTACTTTATTTGAGTTGAACCTGTGACTCTGATCGGTGAGGCAGGCTGGCCAGAGATCTCCAGGGATCTACCTGTGTCTAGTTTCCCCTGATACCCAGCACTGGTTACAGGTGTGTGCTGTTAAACCACCTTCTGTGGATTTCGGTGGATTCAGGTCCTAACGCTTACACAGCACACACTGCCAACTGAGTCCTTTCCCAGACCCCAAGCTGTGATGCCTAGTAGAGACACACCGACTTCTTGTAAGGCATGGATGATGTCTGGTGCTTAGAGAGCCCCGGAGGTGCATGAGTTACCATCTTTACCACCATCACAGTTAATTGTTCCACATCAGCCATACAGAAGTCGCCACTCACAATACCACTTCCCACTATCTGGCTTCTGCCATGAGATGTCCAAACACGTTCCTTTCCACTGGCTTTCTGCACCCCAGAAGCATCCTTTAGCAAATAATGGTGCCATAGCATTTAACCTGTGTTTTGGGAGCAGACAAGTCAATCATTTCCATGTGAGCTAACCAAGGGTAAGAGAGAAGTTCTGGAGTCCGGAAGATGATTCAGTCTATAAAATGCTCAGTGTGCAAACATGAGGACCAAAACCCACATGATAAGCCAGGTACATGGAGCACACAGCTGAAGTCCCAGGGCTGGGGAAGTAGAGACTGAGAATCCTGGGCCTCACTGGTTACCTGGGCTAGTCTACTTAGTAAGTTCCAGTTCAATGAGAGTCCCTGTAGCCCCAAAACCAAGGAGGACGGTCCCTGAGAAATGATGGCAGCTGTCCTCTAGCCTACAACATAGAGAAAGAGAAGGGGTGGGGCTATTTTTCAATATAGTCTACCCATTCCTGGTATATGAGTGGTTAAAAGTATCTTAGTCACTGTTCAGTTGCTGTGAAGAACACTCCATGACCAGGACAACTCTTATAAAAGAAATCATTTAATCGGGGGCTTGCTTATAGTTTCAGAGGGTGAGTCCATGATTATCATGGCAGGAAGCAGAAAGGCATGGCACTGGAGCACTAGCTGAGAGCTTAACATCCTGATCTGTAAGCAGCAGCAGCAACAGCAGAATCAGAGAGAGAGAGAGAGAGAGAGAGAGAGAGAAAGAGAGAGAGAGAGTGACTAGACCTGGCATGAGTTATTGAAACCTCAAAGCTCACTCCCAGTAACACACTTCCCAACAAGGCCACACCTCCTAGTCCTTCCCAAATAGTTCCACTTCCTGGTGACTAAGCATTCAAACATATGAGCCTATGGGGCCTATTCTTATTCATACCACTACAGAAAGTCATGTATCAAGGAACAAAGGCACCTCCACATATATGCATGTATTACATCCATCACCAAGCTTACCAGATGCTGGACACTAATCACTTCCTCATCAGCATCCTGAGAGCTATTTAGTATTCCTACAAGCTGCAATGTTTGCTGGAAACGGAGAGTTCAGATCAGCCATTGCCAAAGTGGAACAAAGATGCGGGCAAGCATAGTTGTGTTCCTCCTTCGGTTTTTATCTCCCTGCTTTTGGCTGTGGCCTCTTTTCAATTTCCTAGTGTCCCACATCAAAAGCCCATGGATCCTGTACCATATCTCTGTCCTTCCCAATGCCAACCCCCCCCCCCCTTGACCTGTACTAGTTTGAGATATCAGAAAACCACTCCAGAGTATGGTACATAGAGACAATGAATTAGACAAAATGTTCTCCCTGCCACCTCCACCGCCCCCACGGTGCCCATCTTGAAAGAGACGACCTGCCAACCATGAGTGAGTCTCTTAGCATAACCCAGAACAATTGGGAGCCCGTCTCTCTGATCATGCCATCTAATTGACCTATGACTAAGCACAGGCTGCCTCCCACACGCAGTTCATCAGATTCAGAACTCCTCTACCTATTAGCAGGTAAGAAACCAGCTCAGAACATAATGCGTTATAACAATTTGCCATCATGTCACACTGCTGGCATTGACTAAGCTTAGCTGGGTGGCTCTCACTCAGGGAGTTTTTTGTAAGTTTGGTGGTAGCTGGGGTTGAAGTTATGTGAGGTACCTGTGTCGGGTGGGATTCTGGTCTGGAGGTCAGAATCTCTGTGTCTCTGTGTGTCTCTGTGTGTCCCTGTGTCTCTGTCTCCCTCTGTGTCTATCTCCCCATCTCTGTCTCTCTGTCTCTGCCTCTGTCTCTGTGTTTCTGTCTCTCTCTTTTACTCTCTCTCTCTCTCTCTCTCTCTCTCTCTGTGTGTGTGCACACATGAGCGAGCACACACTTGAGTACATACCTGTCTTTCCCTCCTCTTTTCCCTCCAACCTCCACCACAGAGAGAGTCTCTGTGGCCAGCTTGGGTTTCCTCACATGACATTAGGACAGTCAGGCAGTAGTCAAACTTAGATGAGAATTTGGGACTCTAACCACAATGTTCCCCAAACCATATGAAGCAAGAGCTTCTGGCCTTGCCCAGTGTGATCTAGGAGAGCCCCATTCTTTTGTACTGGCCTCCTCCAGCATATTCTGCTGTCAGGCAACCATACAGCCTGTCCATGTTCAAAGGGAAGAGGCATAGCCCCCACCTTGTGAGAAGAATGTCAAGGAAACTGCAGCCACACAGACTGGATGGAGGCCCAGGAGTCATCCTTGCCAGCCTCTACACGGGAACATGAGAATGAGATGCATAGTGTGTTCCTCAGTGCTACAGTGTACGCCAGCGTCATCTCCAGCTCTGCCTCCACAAGCAGTGATGTGAATCCACACTCAACCTGGTGAAGAGCCCACCCTGTGCCTGAGGTTCCCCAGGGAAAATAGACGTTCCTGCTTCTCTGAGCAGCTCATCCAACTGGAAACATCTCTGCCTCCCAGAAAACTCTGTTTGCATCTAGCAAAGATCTGCCTTGTGCTGACTCTGTTCTACCTGCAGTTCTCAGGAAACAAAGAAATCTCTTCCTCTTTTTGCACAGGACATGATTGCTGTCCCCAAATGCCATTCTCCTGGCTGCTCTGAGTCTTCTTGTCTCAAAGCCAGGCACCCTGGAGTTCTTACCCTGCCAAGCAGGTGCATTTCTCATTATTCCTCCCCAGCCTCTCATTTCTCCTCTGAACAAGCTCCATTTTCTCCATGTCATTATTGAAGTGCAGAAGAGGAGGCTGGCTCAGGAAAGCTCATATCCTTGGTGGTGTTGCTTTCCCAGGAAGTTAAAATCTGACTAAAGGGGCTAGAACATTGGCACAGTGCAGGGTGCAGGGTGCACCACCCTGAGTATCTAAGTTTGGAGCTTCAGAACCCATGTAAAGTTGGCTGGTAGCACACATTCGTGAATCCCAGGACTTTTTCCTGGAGGTGGGAGGCTGAGGTGAATCTTACAAGCAAGTTAGCCTGGTATATGCAGATGAGAACAAAAACCGGGTCTCGAACAAAGCCAAAAGTGGGAAAGTGAGTACTGACCCCCAAAGTTGCCCTCTGACCTTTACACATGCACTATGGTATGAGCAGGCACATGCATTTGCACACATGTGCACACACATGCACATACACACACAGAGACACACAGGCAAATATGCACACACACATACACACATACATGAGCACTCATGTGCACACTCACACGCAAACTCACATACCACATTCATGCACACTCCCATACACACATAGACATGTGTGCATGCACACACATGCACACATGTGCACGCGCGCGCGCGCGCACACACACACACACACATTATTCCAAGACAGCCAGCTAGTGTGTGAACCAGAGACTGACTGATAGATACACACATTCACAATGACACCAAACATGCCAATCTAAGAGACCCATCCAAGTGGAAGTCTCATGATCAAATCCAATGACAAGAATGAAAGGCTTCAGAAGATAACACATGGTGCATCATTCAAAGCCCTCAGATGTAACCATCTCAATACTGGGAACCCAGGGAGCCGGGTAGGCCACCTGGTGCTGGGTAGAAATAACCACGAGAGAGAATTAAGACAGGTGGGTGCTCCTGTGCCTGTATTGGCCTCAAGGAGAGTAGCAATAATACATGGGACACTGAGCCAAATCACAGTGAATTCATGCTAATGAGTCCTTCTAATCTAGAAGGGACCAAGCTGCCTCCACAAATAACCCTGGGCACCACCCTTTTTATCCATGGGTAGCACACAGGCCTTTTGAGCAAGATAAATACACTCCAGCAGAGCTCCATTTGTAGCTTCAGAGTGCAGATTCCCCATCTCCTGGGTGCCCAAGACTGCTCTATGGCAGCTAGAGGTTGAATTTGTCTTATATGAAATGAATGTTCTGAGCTTCTCAGGGGCCACCAAAGACAGACATCAGCAATGTCCCCTCCCCTTGCCACAGATTCCCTGAGATCACACAATGAGACAGGCACAGTTCTTTCTCTCCTATAGAGGAGCTGTCTCCTGAAGAACTTCAGCGGCTTGTGGCCCAAGGACCAAGTGGTGGTGAAAGCCCTGACAGATCTCATCATCAGTACCCTGCTTAGGGACAGTGTTTTACTCTGGAAAGTGTTCCTCAGGCCAAGGCATCAGGAAGACCCCTCTTCGGGGCTTGTGGATGAGAAGGTAGAAGGTGAGGGAAGATCTTGATGGGTCATCAGCCTGAGTGTGTGCCCAGTGGACTAACTTCAAGATGCCAACCAACTCTATCTTCCCATCATCTCTTTCGTTTGCCTTCTCCAAACGTTCTTTAGCAGCAGCAGCAGCAGCACCAGCACCAGCACCATAGTTATCACCATCATCGTTATCACCGTCACCGTCACCACCATCAGCACCACCACTCAAACCATCTGGCAAGTGTATTGAGCACCCAGGAGGGTCTGAAATAGAAGCAACATACAAACCATTTCTGAGAGGTTCGGTGATTTCCAACTTTCCTTTATTTTATTTTTATCCAACTTTCCTTTATTTTATTTTTATCGTTCAAGACAAGGTCTATGCATCCTAAGCTAGTGTCAAACTCCCTGTTTCAGTGGGGATGCTCTGCCTGCATCTCTAGAGTGCAGGAATTACTTTCAGGTGTGTGCTCCTACTATGTTTATTTTATGTGATGCTGGGGATGGAACTCGGGGCTTCACGCACTCTAGGCAAGCATTCTACCAACTGAGGTACATCCACACCCCTGTTTTTCCTTCTTATAGAATTTCAGTTAATGATTTTCAAGATATATCCCCTGGATCCCTAAGTGTCCCTAGAGTCTCCTCTCTAAAGACAGAAGTAGTGGTGCCAGAAGGTTCTGGGATGCACAGGCACTTCATCTCCCACTGTGACGTCAGTCTGAGTAGGAGTCTGGCTCGTTCTCGTTTGCGTGCCCTTCCTTCACACCGTTTAATGGGTGAGTGGGAGAGCAAAGTCTTTGATTATAAGGAAGGGTAGCAGCAGGCTGAGGACATGATGGCCTTCCATCTTTCTCTTGACATTCTATGTTGCTCATCCATCCACCTTCCTGCGAGATTCCCTGAATCATTGTTCAGCTTCCTGAAACAACATCCCACCTTCCCAACCCAGAGCCCAGGTCAGAGGTCCCCAGCTCAGCCTGCCAAAACTCAATATCCCATCCTCCCAGGGTTGTGCACCTCATACACACAATTACAAAGCCTTCCAGCAGACACGCGCAGTCTCCTTTCCAAAGGGCAGAACTTGTTATGAACTGCTTTCTCAATTGAAAACAGGTACTTTTTAAAATTTTCATTTCTCTCCTTTTTTTTTTTCCAAAATGAGAATCAAGTTATAACTGTGGTCGGGCACCTTGAGAGCTTTCCTGCTTTTATACTTCATAGACTCCTTAATAATACAAAAATTGCCCATAGCACTTCACACTGAGTTATGAAGTCATTAACATTTCTGGGGTAAACACAATACCCCAGGACAAGTTATTAGACAGATCGTAATAGGGAAAGTCGGCACATTGAAAGGGCCCCGCGTCTAGCAGAAAAACCTACCTGCTCCCACAAGAAGGCATCAGACACAGTTCCCCGCATCCCACAGGAAGATCAACACTTTTCTCAGCCAGCCAACTGGACATATTGAATATTGGTAAAATTTTAAAGAACTGGTACCTTGATATCCCAAGGCCAGCAATCTTTCTAAACTCGGAGCTCTGCATTCTGCCTCAAGGTTCCTGCGTATTTATGAGCCTGTCGGTTCCCCCTCCACAGTCCATCAGACCCATAACAAATTCTATCTGGCAGAGCTGTTTGCTTTTAAATTAGATAAGGAATCCATCACACGTGTTCTCCACTGCCCTCCCCTCCCCCACTCATGCTCACCAGTCCTTCACAGGCACGTGTCAATGTCACTCAGCAGAGACATGGATTATCCCTCCTATTAAAAAAAAAAATTGTGTGCATATGTGTGTGTAATGTGTATGTGTGCATGTGTGTGTTTCATTTATGTCTGTAGACACACATGTACTATTGGGTGTGTGTGGTCCAAGGACAATCTCAGGTGGCTGTCTTCACTTCAAGATAGGATAGTTGGCCCTAAATCCTCTCTGGTGATTCTCCTGTCATCTGTCACCTCACTCTGGGGAAGCTGAGGTTATAGATGTGTGTGAACATACCCAGATTTTACACGGGTGCTCGGTATCCAAACTCAGGATCTCATGCTTACATGGGAAGTCTCTTCCCCACTGAGCCATCGCCCCAGACATTTCCTCTTTTACGTTATTGAGGTAGAGAGAGTAACCTTATCTTATCTTGCTAGATGATTTTCTCTCTCTCTCTCTCTCTCTCTCTCTCTCTCTCTCTCTCTCTCTCTCTCTCCATTTTAACTGCTCACATACAGAAATGGGAATATTAAGAAACTGGGGAACAGGAGTTCACCCCACAATAGAGTATCTGTGCCTCTAGCTGCATGCCTAGTCATCAGATAGACTTCTGGGAAGTTCATACCGGCCTCACATATCCTATTTCCTAGCAAACATCCCCAGAGTCCACGGTGCTAGGGTTGAGCTCTCTGATAAAATCCCTTCCAGAATGATGTGATCCAAGACTTAGCTTCATTCCAGCCAAGAAGAACCCCAGCTCCCCATCCTGTACCCACAGCAGGTGCTTCTAGCTCACACAGCACCCTTTCTTTCTCATTAAAATGCTCCAGTGGACACTTCCACTTCCCCCAGATACATGATGAAAAACAGCATGCTGCCTCTCGGGGAGTCCCAGGAAGGTAACATGACTCTAAGTGCATGTGCCTCTTGAAAATCAATTAAAACAGTGGCACTAGCTTGCTCTCATAGGGATACCTGTAATCCCAGCAATGGAGAGAGTGAGGTGAGAGAGTTCAGGGCTACAAAGTAAGACTCTGTGTCACAAGCAAACAAAACCCCACAGCACTCACTGTCCAAAGCCTAAGGTTCCATCCCACTACTGTGACTTCTCCTATCTCCAGCTCTTGATCATGCTATGATAAGTAACCCAGAGTAAGGGCTCTCACAGCCTGTGGAGTCTTCAGTGGGTGAAGCCCGTGGGTGGAAAGGATGACGGCTGCCTCTGCCTCTGAGCCTCTAGCTCTGGCTTGTCTCTTATTCCTTCACTGCATTTCCCATCAAGCATATCTCGGATCATTTGACTCCACTGCCCGTGTTTTATCCTTTTGTTTGGAGTTTGGAGGTTTTTGATGGAGTTCCTCTTCCTCCGTTCACTGAACAGATCCCCTAGGCTCTCTGGAAGTCCCCACTGCCTGACTGGCCAGCTGGAACTCTAGCTTCCAATCATAGTGAATGACTTCACTAGGCACCTCTACTTTTCAGCCTCTTCCCGTTTTCTTCTGGTCCTAGTTTTATTTTCTGTTCTTGTGATAAAACACCCTGACAAAATGCAGCTTTAGGGAAAAGGATTTATTTAGCTTATAATCTCAGGTTACAATCCATCATTTCAAGAAAGTCAAGGCAGGAACTCAAACAGATAGTCATGTCATCTTTGCAGTAAATAGCAACTAATGTGCCTGTGCTGTTGCTGGCTTGCATCTAACTTTCTTCTGTTTTATAAAGTTCAAGACCCCTGCCTAAGGAATGGTGCTGCTCACAATGGGCTTCCTACATGAATAGACAATTAGAACAATTTCCTACAGACATGCCCACAGGCCAACCTGATCTAGATAATTTCCCAGCTGATGCTCTTTTCTCAAGTGATTCTAGGCTTTGTCTGGTCCCAGTGCCATCTTGTGACCCATATGCAGGGATGATCCCCAATCCACTCACTCCTGGATCCTCGCTGGCTTTCTGCAAGACAATGCCACTGGATCCACCTGAAGACACTCAATGGGCCCCCTTTAAAAAATTACTATAAATGCTGGGAAACCATGATGTCAGATTTGCCACACAAGTCCCAGGCAACAGACCATGATGCTTGGGGGAGCAACTGTGGACACAGTATTTTCTTCCACATTTCTAACATACTTGAACTTTAACACATCCCAATGTGCCTGTTAAAAGTCAAGAGTGAGTATCTTTGACCAGACAGAATTTAAACCTCTACTCAAAACAAAGATTAGCTGCTTTCTTTCTGTGGGCCCAAACCAGGAACACTGAACAGGGTATCTTGATGCAAGTAGAATGACATCTAAATGTCTTCTCAATGGAATGACCAAAAGCTCTTTAGAACAGCCAAAGAAAATCCTTCACTAGATGGTACTAGAAAATCCAAGAACTCTCAAAGTAGAGGTGTGAGGTATACAGGCCTTCTTGGATTGGCTCAGGAGACATAATGTGGCCATCATCCCAATGCAAACACAGTTACAGGTGGTATGCTATTTATTTTTGAAACCAGAGCTCATGTAGCCTAGGCTGGACTTAAACTTGCTATGCAGCTGAGGATGGCCTTTAAAGTTCTTATCGTCTTGCCTCCACCTTCCACATGCTGGGATTAGAAGTGTGAACCGCCAGACCTGGTTTATGCAGTGCTGGGAATCAAACCCAGAGCCTCTTGAATTCTAGGCCAGAACCTTACCAACTTAGTTGTAGCCCAAGCACTGAGAACCTGGCATTAATAGTGACCTTAGCACCTACACAAAGTGATGTGTTTTTTTTTTTTTTCTTTTTCTGTTTCAATTTACTTGGGATGGATTTGAAGCTCTCCATATCTTAAGGTCCTTCTATTCTTCCTTTGCCTAGAGTCTGTGTGGAAAGGAAAACATAACCCTTGCAAGGAGGCTGGGGAGAGCAAGGGCTACACGCTATTTGGTGTTCTGAGATCTGCTCTCACCCTTTGGGAAAGGGACAAATAACTGCCACATGTGTTTTCCCACATACCAGTCCCAGCTGGAGTGACACAGTCACTGGTGACATTGGAGTAGGAAGATGGAGATGCTCAGGTCCAGACTCAGGTGCCTCTGATGTGAGCAACATAGATCATCTCCTCTTCATCCACACCAGGAGAAGTGGCCACAGTACTTTCTCTCAGCCTCTCTGGGTCTCTGTCCCTTTCAGATTCCACCATCAGACAAGCTTAATGCACCCTAAACTGTGAGAAACAGGAGGGAGGGAATACACCTACCATGTTCTCTATCATACCCCAAGTACTGGCAAGGAATACACCTACCATGTTCTCTATCATACCCCAAGTACTGGCAAGGAATACACCTACCATGTTCTCTATCATACCCCAAGTACTGGCAAGGAATACACCTACCATGTTCTCTATCATACCCCCAAGTACTGGCAAGGTGTCTGTCATATAAAAGATTCTCAGTAGACATGTGGGAAGGAAGGAAGAAAGGAAGGAAGGAAGGAAGGAAGGAAGGAAGGAAGGAAGGAAGGAAGGAAGGAAGGAAGGAAGGAAAGAAGGAAGGAAGGAGAGGAGGCAAACAGGCAGGCTGGGAAGGTTTCCTATTAGAAAGACATGCACTACAGGCCTCCAGTTTACACTGCCAATAACTCTATAGAGCTTGAATTTGAAAGAGTTTGTCAAATAAAGACCTCCTCATCTTCTCCAGCCAGTATAAAGCCACACTCCAGCACCACCTAGCAGAACATTCACTGTGATGGGTGTTTTATGTCTGCTCCATTAGCATTACCCGTTAGCACAGCAGCTCTCAGCCTTCCTAATGTTATGACCCTTTAATACAGTTCCTCAAACTGTGGTGACTCCCACCCACCCATAAAATTATTTTTGTTGCCACTTCATAGCTGTAATTTCCCTACTGTAATGAACTGTAATGTAAATATCTGATCTGCTGGATATCTTATATGTGACCCCAGGAAAAGGGTCATGAACCCCAGGTTGAGAATCACTGTACTAGCATGAGATGCTCTATTGTAGGCTTGTCACACAGTTGTGTGTAAGTGTGCTAGTCAGAATTCTGTCATTGCAGGGGCTAGTCAGCTTAGAAAAGGAACACATTAGTCATGGCTCACCATTTTGGAAGCTCTAGCCATAACCAAATAACCTTCCTGTTTGAGGCATGTGGTGGCCCAACATGGCCGTGGTGAGAGAATTGTGAAGGAAATTGGTTCATGCCAAACAAGAAATGAAGGAGGTAGTGGACCAGGGCTGGGAGCTGACTGGGTCAGTAATGTGCTTGCTATGCAGGCCGAAGGACTTGAGTCTGACCCCCCAGAAGCTGTGTAAAATAGCTGAGCATGGTGGCACTTGTAATCCCAGGGCTGGGGAGATGGAGACAGACCACTGGGGCTTCCTAGATAACCAACCCAGCTGATCCAGTGAGTTCCAGGTACAAGTTAAAGATTCTGTCTCAAAACCTGAAGTGGACAGAATCCTGAGGAACCACACTTGAGACTAACCTCTGGTGTCCACACACATGTGGCCACGGGTACTCCCACCAAAGGCACTTACATATACCTGAACACACTCACAAATACACACATACGTACAATAGAAAGGGAGAGAAAGAATAAGAAGGTCTGGATTCCACAGTACCTTCAAAGGCACATCCCCAGTGACATAGGGCCTTCCCCCGGCCTGCCTCCTAAGGCTCCACCATTTTTCAGTAGTGCCACAGGCTAAGAATTTAATGAGGAGCTTTTAAGGGACATTCAAAGTTCAACTATAGCACTATAAAGATGAATTCTGAATTTTATTTAATTTTAAGTCTTATAGACTCGAATGTATGGACCAGATATGGTGGTACATGCATATAATCCCAGCATTCAAAAGGGGAAGGAGAATTGCAAGTTCAAGGCTAGTCTGGACTACATTGTAGATTCAAAGCCAGCTTGGACCACATAATAAGACCTTGTCTCAAAAAATAAGGACATTGAAATATCTAGCCATCTGTGTACTCCATGAGTGCTATCTTAGTCAGGGTTTCTATTCCTGCACAAAACATCATGACCAAGAAGCACATTGGGGAGAAAAGGGTTTATTTAGCTTACACTTCCACATCACTATCCATCACCAAAGGAAGTCAGGACTGGAACTCAAGCAGAACAGGAAGCAGGAGCTGATGCAGAGGCCAGGGAGGGATGTTACTTACTGGCTTGCTTCCCCTGGCTTGTTCAGCTTGCTTTCTTATAGAACCCAAGACTACCAGCCAAGGTATGGCATCACCTACAATGGGCCAGGCCCTCCCACTCTTGATCACTAATTGAGAAAATGCCTTACAGCTGGATCTCATGGAGGCATTTCCTCAAGGGAGGCTCCTTTCTCTGTGATAACTCCAGCTTGTGTCAAGTTGACCCACAAAACCAGCCAGTACAAGTGCCATCTTGGGTACACAGTATAATCTGGTAATGTGCTCTGGAGCCGGTATCTTACCCATCCAGGAATCCAGTTCCCATTTAGTCCATTTGGACACACCTGCCATTTGTCTAGTAAGCTTCAGATAATCATCAAATTCCTAACCTCAGTTTCTTAAAAAATTAAAATAAATAAAGCAAAACAAAACAACAACAATAAAAACCCTCGTGTAATTTCTTTGAGATTTACCCTTTCTTTATGTGTATGGGTATGTCCCTGTATGTGTGCATGTGGGTTTATATTTTGTCTTTTGAACACCACATCAACGATGGACATCTAATAATAGTCCAGAGAACTAGAAATTATCATTTTCCATCTAGACACAGGCTAGCCAACCTAGTGCATCTGGGCGATACAGGTTGCAAGGTGGCCTAACATTTTTATAGGTGACAATGCAGAATTACAATAGCAAAAGATTGGACACCCTTGATAAAGTCAACTGTCTGCTTAGTTAGTATACTTTAAAACTTACTCTTTTTTTTTTCTTATTTAAAGGCCAGTTTAGGGGAGGTCTTGGGATTATATCGCAGTGAGAAAACACTTGCCTGATAGTCACAAAGCTGCATGTTTCATTCCAGTACCACAAAATAGCAATACTATTTTTATTTGATTCAGTTTGATTTTCTGAAAATGAGCATACCACCAAAGACCATAAATAATAATACTAGGACTGTGGCCTGGGAAGAAGTAAATGTCATGATAACGGGCCTTCCTGCTCTGAGACACTGAGGTAACTTGGAAGGCTGAATGGGAGAAAACCTCTTTTTTCAAAAAGATAAAAAAAAAAAAAAACTGAATACCCATAAGCTGATTCTCCTTCCTGCTTACCCCGAGAACAGCACCTGTCATCCAGTGTGACAGGACAGTCTAACCATATCACACAGATTTTCCCTGCAGACTCCTGGGTGTCCCTGCTGACCAAGAATGTATCCTTTGGTTGATGCAGTAGGGAAGAGAAGAGGAGTTCTCTGCGCATGGCTGTTTCCTAAGCCTTACATGAATGCCTTAATATTTTAACAAGCAAAGACTATGCTAGTGCCTCCTCTACTCATTACAGCCTAAAATCACCTGAGAACAGAGTCTGAATTAAATAATAGCATTTACTAGGTTTGTCTGTAGCCACGTCTATGAGGGATTATCATGATTGTTAATAGATGTAGGAGAGCTCCGTTCATTGTGGGCAGCACTATTCCCTAGGCAGACAATCCTGGGCAGTGTAAGAAAGCCAGAGAACCAGAGAGCAAAGCTAGTAAGCAGTTCTTCCATGCTTTCTGCTTTGAATTTCCATTTGGGTTTCCTCCCAACTTCCTTCAAAGACACGGACTGTGACCTCATAAGCCAAGTTAACCTTCCCCCTCCCTTATGTCGTCTTGAGTCAGAATGTTTTACCACAGCAACAGAAATCAAACTGGGAGAGCTGTGAATGGATGGACTGAGAATCACTCTGATGTTAACCATTGCATCATGCCCCTCTCCCATGCCCGTCCCCATCTGAAACATAAGCTTCTCATTGTCAGTCTCTTGCTCTGCAGAACCGTAAGGACTGCAGCTGACATGTGACTTCACAAAGTCAATAAAAATGATGTAGAAGAACAATGTGCATGGAGCTCCTGGCGAGCCACTGACAAAAGATGAGCTGGCAGAGTCGGTCCAGGCAGCACGGCCAGAAAGGATTCTGAGAAAAGACAGTAGGCGACAGTGCATGCTCAGAGCAATGTAGAGTCCTAGACTAGACCTGGGGACAATAGAGGGACATTTGTAAAGAAAAAGAAGGAAACCTGAATAAAGTCTGTTGTTTAATTAATAGTAACACTCATTCATGTTAATGTCTTATTTTTGACAAATAGAAGTATTAGGGAAACTGAATTAAAAAATAGATGGGAATTTGCCATATTATATAACCATTGCAATTTTGGGATAAGTATAAAATTACCTCCCAATAAAGATGACTGACTATAAACAGTGGAGAACCATGACTTGGTTCATAAAATCCCCAGGTGGGTATTTGTCAGATGTGCTTATCTGCACAAAGAAGATTGGAAGGCAGGTTTAAGTTTGATGGGGGAGAATATCAGATTTTATTTGGATACCCCCATTAGTCTTGCTTTTGTGTTGGTTCTAAGATTTAATACCCAGGAGCCATTGAAACCATCACATTTGCCCAATGTAAAATAATTCATTTCCAGAATTCTCCTTTTTAAGGTGGGGTCTAGCTCTAACCCTACAGATGTTGCTAATTTTAGCCCTGCTTGCCCATGAGATGAATGCATTTAAGACAAACAATTGTGTGTGTGTGTGTGTGTGTGTGTGTGTGTGTGTGTGTGTGTGTCCATTCCAGGGCACATATGTGGAGGTCAGAGGATAACCCTACTGGGTCACTTCTCTCATTCCAGCCTTACATAGGTTCAAATGCAGGTCACCAGGCTTGTACAGCAATTGCCTTTACCCACTGAGCCATCTTGCTGGCCTCATAACTGTATATTAATTCTTCACTTGCTAGTCTCAGTGACCCTTAGATAAGTGGATCTTCACCTGTGTCTATCTTCCTCAATCTTTCTGTGTCCGTGAGAATCTCCATAGCCCTGGGACAGAGAAGTCCAAAGAAGACAAATGCACTTTTATGTATAATCAAGGTATTTGATGATTGTGGGAGGGTGGCTAAGTGAAACATGATGTCACTTCACTTTATTGGTCCCTGGAGACCTTCCGCAAGCCATCTGGATTGCATCTATACTTTGGCTTTGTGTTGGCTTTTTATGAGACCATATGTTGATACTGATTTTCAAGGTAAATGCCAGAGGGTCTGACTGCATGCTGGGTGCCAGTGCTATTGAGTGGTGCCCACTGCCATCTTCTTTCCAAATGGGACACACACCATTTGTTGATTTGTAGAGGAAAGGCTGAGACCAAATGGATTATGCAGGTCCCTGCCTTGGTGAAGAACTGTGAACACTAATGTCCACCCACATTGGCCACAGGAAGAGAGCTCTTGGGCTGGATGGGAACAAAAAAGAGAGAGAGAGACAGACAGACAGACTGCTTTTCTAGAAGAAAAATGTGAATTCTTAAGTGAGAGCAGATGTTTTCATTTTGATTTTGTTGTTGTTTTTGTTGTTGTTGTTGTGGTGGTGGTGGTGGTGTATGTGGGGGGTGTGAATGTGTATGTTTGTTTGAAGCCAGACATCAAAAGAAGTGTCTTCCTCAATCTCTCTCCACATTATTTTTGAGACAGGGTCCCTCACTGTACCTGGAGCTAATGACTGCACCAGCCTGGTCAACCATCTAACCCTAAGGATCTTCCAGGGTCTGTCCTCCATTTGGGGGATCATAAGCACAAGTTGCTCACTGCACCCAGCCTCCAGTGCCAGGATCATAAGTGGTCATAAGAACAAGCTACCGCACCCAGACTTTTCATGTGGAAGCTGGGGGTTGAACTCAAGTTCTTATTCTTGTGCAGTGAGCATTTTATCAAACAAACTGTCTCCCTGGCCCCTGTACCTGCTTGTTCGGTTTGTTTGTTTTTGCTGGCCGTGTTTGGTTATATCCTAGATATCTGGGTGAAGCAGCCTCTGGTTCCTGGCCCTCCAGGCAGGGTCAGGGGTGGGCTCCCTCTCATGGCATGGGTCTCAAGAGGGACCAGTGATTGGGTTGCCCACTTCCCCTCAATTTCTGTACCACTTTTACCCCAGTGCACCTTGTAGGCAGGATAAATTGTAGTTCAAGGGTTTCAAGACCGAGTTGGTGTCTCATTTCCTCCACTGGAAGTCTTCCCTGGTTACAGGAGACAGCCATGGGCTCTTCAGGCTCCCTATCCCCCGTCCCTTATTCTGTATTTGTTTTTAACATGGAGAAATCATTCAAGTTAAGGCTCTAGTTTATATTCTCCCATGAGTAATAAAAAAAAAAGTGTTAAAAATAGGCGAAACACGTGTGGTTTCCTACCACTCTGGAAAACAAACTTCATTAGCATAGAACAAAATAAAATTCTCTGTTATCATCAAATTACAGTGACTGTCTCAATTAGGTTTCTATGCTCAGATAAAACACCATGCCCAAAAAGCAACTTGGGAAAGGAAGGGTTTATTTCATTTACACTTCTACATCACAGTCCATCATCGAAGGAAGTCAGGGCAGGAACTCAAGGCAGGAAGCTGAAGGCAGAATCTGAAGTAGAAGCCATGAAGGAATGCTACTGACTGGATTATTTCTCAGGGCTTGCTCGGCCTGCTTCCTCATACCACCCAGGACCACCAGCGTAGAGGTAGCACCATCCAGTGTGAACTAGGCTCTCCCACATCAATCATTGATAAAGAAAATGCTCTACAGGCTTGTCCACAGGCCAATCTGGTGAAGGTGTCTTCTTAACTGAGGTGCCCTCTGCCAAAATAACAGTAGCTGTGTCAAGTTGACATAAAACTTGCCATCACAGTAACTGTACATTAAGGCACATGGGTTTACTTGACAGAAAGATCTGAGTTCAAATTAGGGTGTGTGTGGGGGGGTGTTCTTTCCCATCTTCAATCTAGAGCCATGTGACTAATGAGCTCTAACAAGATTGGCGCTTAAGGCACATACCACATGTAACACCCTCCCAAGAGGCCATGGCGTTCCGCAAGTGTAGACATCCAACCCAGACACGCATGCGTATAGCCTCCTCTGTCCTCAAAGGGAGCTTCGCAATGTACAGTCTAATCCCTGCCGATATTCCTAAAAATTCTTGTGTTCTCTTTCTGAGATGATAAAGCTGAAGTCCACTATCTGTCTTACCCGTCTGCTGCCCCCAAGGACAAATGAAATAGCTACAAATTAAGCAAGTTTTCCAACTGGCAAAAGACAGAATGGATTCCGGGTGTGATTTATGAGACAGTTGAGTGAAAATGAGCCTTCTTTCAATGACGGTGATTTGTGGATATGCAGTCAGCTTTTTCCTGGGATATTTGAATATGTGTCCCCCCACATAATCGTAGGGATCTAGGCAAGTTCAATCCCAAAGAGAGGACAGAAGTCTTCGATTTGTGTTTCCCAGAAAGATCAGTAATTCGAGCAGGCACCTGACTCTGGAGTGCTAATCCATATCTGCTGATGAGTCAGGAGACATTGAGGTCCTCACTAGACCCTCCCCACACCTCATTCTGGCAGAGGGTTGGACTATAAGTGAGATCCGTTTAGACAGCGCTTTTGGAGAAGATGTACTGGTTATCTGGGACAAAGCTCACTGCTCTCTGGGGCCAAGGCATGTGTCTCTGTTTCCAGCCTGTGAGTTATGAATTCTAATCTCTTCTGATTCTTTTTTCTTTTTAATGAGAAAAAAAGTATGTGTTTCCTTTTCCTGGGGCTGAAAGGTTAGAAAACCTCCCAGTCTCATATTTACAGATGACCCCTGCCATTGCACTGAGTGATTTCAGCTGATGACAGAGCAGCAAATGGAAACGATGGCTCATCTGTCATGGCAGCCCCCCAAATCAGAGTTCAAGGCAGAAGCCATTGAGGCCATTATGTGTCCCTAGTTCATTACAGAATATTGTGTCCCCAATGCAAGAACTGGCAGTATCGTGAGGAGGAGCTAAAACAATGACCCCTTGGGATGAGCTGTATCAGGAAAGAGAGCCTCGCAGCCTTGGGACACGATCAGGCCTGGAAGTGTGAGAGCATTAGAATGGAGCGAAACAGAAGCCGCATTGTAAGGAGGCCTCACATTTAAGACAGGACTTGACAGGAGCGGGTTGAGAGTTCCCTTTAAGTCCCAAGCGAGGCTGGATTAGGAGAAAGAGTCCCATGTATATACGGCATGATGGAGGCCCTGAAGAACGAGACAGATCCTTCCATTGGGGAGGAATGAGGAGTTTTTAGGTCCTTAGAAGTTTCCAGAGGGGTGAGGCTGGCCCGAGGCATTTGGTAGGACCATAAAATGACTGTGAAGCTATAAGGCCAAGGCACAGTTTCTTATCAACTCTCTATCCCAGAGAAAGAGAGCTACAAAGGGAGGGGGAAGGAGGGAGGGAGGAAGGGAGGGAGGATCAGTTCATGTTCTAACAGATCAATCAGGGTCTCATGAACATATTTCTGAAGGCAGCAAGTGTGTGGTCTGTATGTGGATATCCACCCAGAGGCTGGGATAGTCATTTACACGAACTCTATGGTAATTTCCCAATGCACACAAACAGGATGCTCACCATGAAGAGCCAAGTTATGTTAGACGGCCATTGCCATTGCAAGCTCCATGGCAAAGCTCCCTTGAAGAGGGGAGAGGGTGCTATTCACCTGTACACTTTGCACATGAACCCAGTCTATCAAACACAAACGAACCTCTGTCCCTTTACCTCCTTCTCAGCTTCAGTGGTGGCAAGTTGAAAGGTCAGGGACTAGGAGAAGTCAATGAAGACCAAAGTCTTAATATGCGTGCAGGACTGTAGGGGGTGCCACTCATGGCATCTACATTACTTTGTTGCTAGGCCTGCCCAGGTCTGAGTGGTGGAAATAAAGATCAGCATAGCGGAGGCAGGAGTAGGGGCGCCCTGATGATTTATCTTGACTGTCAACTCGTTTGCATTGAGAGATGAGGGAAGTGGTGGAAGTACACCTCTGTCCATGAGGGGATTTCCAAAGACAATTAGATCATCAGGGCTCTGAGCTAATCAGTGGTTTCTTTGATTGATGGATTTAATGTGTAAGTAGACTATCAGGAAGGGGTGGAACTGGGGAAGGTGGAGCCTGTTGGAAGAAGTCACTGGAACATATCTGTGGGTACTACAACTTGCCTTGGCCCCTTCCTGATACTGCTCCACTCTGCTTCCTGTCTGTCCTGATGCCTGCCAGTCATGTTGGCCACCCTGCCCTTCCTACCACAATGAACTAAATCATCTGACACCATGAGCCAAGCAAACCCTTCTCATCCTGAGTGGTTTTATATTAGGTGTTTTGTCAGAATGCCACAAAAGTAACATATTTACTGTGCAGTCAGCTTCCTGTTACTATAACAAAATACCTGAGATAATTCAGTTATAATGAGAAAAGGTTTATTTTGGCTCACAGCTCAGAAATGTCCCTATCTGTGATCTGGTGGCTCTTCCTTTAGACTAATAGAGTTTGTGTTAGAGCAAAGTCATAGATACCGGGAGCCAGAGAGCAAAGGGAAAATCAGATATTTGGGGGAGGCTCCCAGAATCACCTCCTGGGATATGTAATCAATGATCTACAGCACCCTCACTAGTCCCACCTCCAAAAGGTGCTGTCCCTTCCCAATAGCATCACCACACGGACTCTGGAATCACACTTCTCCAAAACACAGTGCCTAGTTTCAAAATGTTTCATGAATCTTGTATCATTGGCTGATAAGGAGTAGGAACTTGTAGCCGGCTGGGTGACCTTGGGCCGTCCTTGACATTTTAAGCCACACTTATTCATCTTTAATTGAGCTCTATGTCCTGTGTCTCACTGTCCTTTACAAACGCTTTGTCCTAAACAATGTGAGTGGATGTCTACACAAGGAAACAGTCACCTGCCCTGTGGGCACACCCGGGAAGCATTTGAAGCCTTGCAATCCTGAGCACGCAGTCCAGGGATGGCAGCAGAAGCCCTTCAAAGGCTGCATCAGGACTGGGAGACGGCTCAGTCAGAAAGGGCTCGCCATGCAAGTGTGAAGGCCTGAGGTTGACCCTCAGAAGCCATGTGGAAAGAAACTCGAGCATAGTACTACACACACATGTGGATCCCTGGGGCTTCCTGGCCAGCCAGCCTAAGCTAACCCCAGAACAACATCTCAAACAAACAAAACAAAGAGGAGGAGTATCAACCAATGATCTACTGAGGTCTCACTAATCCCACCTCCAAAATGTGCTGTCCCTTCCCAATAGTACCACCACTGGGTGGTATTGTCCTCTGGCCTCCATATGCATAGGTGAAAACACATATGAGTTTAAAGAGTTTAATGAGTCAAAGAATGTTAGTCTCATCCCGGTTGGGTTTAGTTGAGCAATGTTTGAAATGGGGTTCTCTAGAAAGACACGAGATGTTTGCTAAACCGTCGGTAAACCTTCAAGATTTTGCCTTGACCAGTAATGATGTCCTGACAGTCCTCTGCCCCTGCCCCCGCCCCCGCCCCCACCTGCTCTGCAGTGGCTGTAGGGTAGCATGGCATTTTCTCCTACAATCTTTAAGATTAGCTAATCCCGAAGTGAACCAGGCATCTAGGACGGACCAGTCCCTTGTCTTCCTCTAGTGCACTTCCATCTCATTAGAAAGTTCCCAAGGAGCTGAAGGGGTCTCCAACCCTATAGGTTGAACAACAATATGAACTAACCAGTACCCCCCAGAGCTTGTGTCTCTAGCTGCATATGTAGCAGAAGATGGCCTAGTCAGCCATCATTGAGAAGAGAAGCCCCTTGGTCTTGCAAACTTTATATGCCCCAGTACAGGAGAACACCAGGACCAAGAAGTGAGAGTGGGTGGGCAGGGGGTGGGGAAGGGTATAGGGGACTTTCAGGATAGCATTTGAAATGTAAATGAAGAAAATATCTAATAAAATGGAAAAAAATTACCTCTACCAAGAGGGTGGCATGTGTCTTTAATCCCAGTGCTCCAGAGGCAGAGACAGGCAGAGTTTGGGGCCAGAATGGTCTGCAGAGCGAGGTACCAAGTCAGTCAGGACTACATAGAGAAACCCTGTCTTGAGAAGAACAAAGCAAACCAAGCCAAGTGACTTCCATCCCATGAATAGGGTCGCCTTTCAAGTCTAACAGTACCGCTGCACCAGCCCCATTCAGCTGTAGAAACTATTTCACCCTCGCAACACTGATTTGTAGTAAACAAATCAAATCACAAGATGATGGCAGGTCACATGACACTCATTTCCCTCTTAGGGTGAAAGCCATCCACTTCCCCAGTATCAGGTCCTCCAATGCTCCTTTACTCTGAGCGTCTCTCACATTAGCTGTGAGGAAATCAAGAGTTACATTGACGACAACTGCTCCTGAGAGTGATAAATCAAATATGGAATCTGATTATGAGCTGACCAGTTAAATGAAAGGACAGCCCAGGCATCGTTAATAAGACAATTAATTGTAAGTCTCTGCTCATCTCCATACATTTGGTTGCCTATTAAGATAATGAATCAATTCTCCAAGAAGCATTCTGAAAACACACTCAATCAGACTCAGCCAGAAAAAAAAGGAAATCATTATTTTTCTGACCCTGTGAGATGCATATTTTTACCCAAACAATTTTAAAACGGGTTCTTCAGATTTTTGAAGAGTCCATGACCTTCTGAGGAGCCCCAGTTGAAATCAGAAGTTTGGACAGAAAAATCTCATTATAAAGAGAATAATTTGGGGAATGTGTCACCCAAGTTTTCCTTTGATTTAGATAATGCCTTTAGTAGAGATTTCTGGGTTGGGGTTCAGGATAGGTGTTGTCTCCCTTCAGGGATTTTCCAGGGGACCTCAGACAGGGTGTAGGCAAAATGCAGACTTTGGGTTTGTAGCTGAGTTTTTTTGTAAATCCCCAAAAGTATAAATAAAGCAGGCCCCTTGAGGCCAAACAATGAGGATGTGTAGCATAGGGTGTATATATGGGGTATGTGTGCATATGTACACATCATATATATGTGTGTTTATAGGTGGATGTATATATGTATATATGTGTATGTAAATATGTATATATGTATGTATATATGTGTGCATAGGTGGATGTATATATGTATTGTGTATGTAAATATGTGCATATATGTGTATATATAAATATGTGTGTATATATAGGTGTGTGTATATATAGGTGTGTATATGTGTGTATATATGTATATGTATATATGTGTGTACATGTGTATATATGTGTGCATATATACATATATGTACGTGTATAATCAGAAAGCAATGCAGAAATGGAGGCTTCTGTCTGGTGAAATTCAAAATATGCTATTGTCTTTCTTTCTGTCTGGGAATGGAAGAGACCACATTAGGTTAAATTCAAGGGTGGGGTCCTATTTTCGAAGCACTTTTCTTTATGTAAGAAAGTGATATTATGAGAGAAAAATACAAAGAACTTCGGGAAGGGTTTGGGTATGTATTTATGTCAGCAAGAATTGTCTCTATGTAGAGGAAGAATTGAGAATGTTCAGGAAATACTGGGTGACTTCCAATATGTTGTCATCCAACCTTTCTAGACACTCAGGCCATTAGCAATTCTCTCTGTGACCTCCCAGAGAGTGTCCCATGTTGCCCGTGGGTCACCCTGATGAAAGATCTCAGGTGCAGGCTCAAAGGGACTCTGAGACAGACTGTTAGAGGTAAGAGTTTATTAGAAGAACTAATGCTATGCACAGACAGACAACACCACACAGCCAGGGCTCTAAGGAAAATTCAGGCCCAAGAGGTAGAACTAGGGGTCTCTTCTTATAGTTCTCTGGGAGCTATGAGTTTCACAGCACAAGACTGTAGCCAGACTCCCTGATTCCTGATTTGGGGACAGGGAAGGGTTAGGGAGCAGGATAAACGACCACCATTATCCAGTAGGGTGTAAACTCTTCCCAGGTGAGAGATCCTGGCACCTGGCAGTCTATTAGCTGGAGACTTGCAGACTGTGGCCTCAGTAGGTGTCTGTCATTCTGTCAGTATCAATGAGAGGGGAGGAGCTGCTGTAGGTGTTGTGGGCTAGCCTCAGTCTGGTCTGGATTCTATCACTATGCTCGCTCCATCTATCTGCTGCACACACTCAGGTACACACAGGAAGGGTCTTCACTGTCTTTTAGCTTCTAACCTGCTTTAGAGCTGTATGGAATAAACTTGGAATCAAACTGAACATTGAGTTCACCTTCCCCACAAATTACTTCATGACTAGTATATTATTGATGTTGTCATTTTTGAGACAGGGTTATGTATAGTCCAGGTTGACCTCAAATTCGATATATAACTGAGGATGACTTTGAACTCCTCATCTTCCTGCCTCTACTCCCAAGTTCCGAGATTGCAGTCACCAAGCTCAGCTGCTCTGAGATTTCCCTTACAACCTCATTATTTCTCTTCCAAGTTGCCCCTAGGAAGACCATCAGGTTGGTTCTCCACAGGTCAAAAAAGGTCCACCCAGCCAGACTTGTGCCTCTTTCTGAGAGGTTACTTTCTTTATTAACTGCGCACTTTGTTTGCAGAGATGGGTGAAGGAGTGGCCAGAGGTTGCTGTTGGAAAGTGATCTTTCTTTTTCCCGGTGTGCAACACTCAGGCCTTCCTAAATGGTACGGTGGTTTTCATGGCAGGCAGATTGCCCAATATGGACTCCAAGCTTAACCACAGGCCCACTACGTGACCTTGGGCCAGCTGCTCAATGTCTCCATTGCCCGCAATGCTTCGTCAGTACAAGGAGTGTAACTGCTCGTCCATCTCACAATATCATTATAAATGATTCATCCACAGTGTTCAGTGTATTGCCTGGTTCTCAGTGTTCGGTGAGAACATGTCTGCTAGCATGGGTTGGCCTGAGTTGCAATAACAAAAATGTAACAAACAAAACCAGATAAGGGCTCTGTGTCTTAAGAATTCATTCTAAGTAGTGTTCAGTCTTATTACACAGAATCTCTGTCCACTGATACCCTAAGGAAACTACAGTAAAGGAGCTGCCAGCTGTTCGCCATGTCGGAGGGAGGGAAAGAGAGAGTGGTAAGTCACAATGGCTCTAGAACATTCCACCAGAAAGCATATGCATTCCTGCATTCACAGAGGTGGCCTTCCATGCCTGGTGGCTTCTTGTCTGTGATTTACTCAACCATAGATCACAGATACTCAACAACAAAAATGTGTATACACAGAACAGGTACAGAATTTTTCTGGCTAGTGTGTGTGTGTATATATATACTTGTAGCATATATATATATATATATATATATATATATATATATATATATATATATATATATATGCACATATATGTGGGTGTCAGAGGATTACCTCAGGTACCGTCCCTCAGATGCCATCACTTTCTTGAGAGGGAACAGAAAGTCTCACTGCTGAATTGGTCTAGAGATCATCAAGTAGGTTCAGCGGGCTAGCCATTGAGGCCTGGGTTTCCCTTTTCTCGACCTCCCCAACACTGGACTGTAAATGTCTGTCACCCTACCTGGCTTCTTTTATAGGACTTCTAGGGATCCAATTCATGTCATCGTGCTATCATAGCTCAGACCAAGAGCTTTACCAAGTAAGCCATGTGTGCCAGCCCTCTTGTCAAAAGCTACAAAGTTGTAATTATTGCATTAATGTCGTATAAACACTGTGAACCACCTACAAATGATCTAAAGGTGTAGTGGTTTACATACAGAATGGCCCCTATAGACTTGTATACTTGAATGCTTGCTTCCCAATTGATGGGCTGTTTAGGAAGGATTAGGAGGTGTGCTCTTGTTGAAGGAGATGTGTCACTGGGGGGTGGGCTTGAGGTTTCAAAAGCCCTCACCAAGCCCAGTCCTGAGCTCTGCCTGCAACTTGTGGATCAGATATGAGCTGTCAGCTACTGCTCTAGCACTATGCCTGACTTCCTGCTGCCATGCTCCACACCAAGATAATAATGGACTAACTCTCTGGAAGTTGCTTTGGTCATAGTGTCTCTTTCGTAAGATGTTAAAGGGGTTCTAGGGGTTGTATATGGGCTGTATGCAAGTCCTACATCACCTCAGATAAGACACTTGAGCATCTAGGGACTTAAGTATCTGCAGGGGTTCCCTAGAACCCATCCCCATGGGTAGGTACCAAGGGTGAGTGTGTTTCATCGACTAAAACAAGTTGCCACAAAGAACCGTAGCTCCATGGAGGCATGGAAATAGCATCCACCAAGGTACCTAAATATTGCAAGAACCAGCACAGGAGAAATTCCAATGTTATAGAGGCTAAAGTAGAAAGACTGTTTATCTCAGACCTGCCTGAGGCTATGTAGTGAGACCATGTCGTAGGAAGATGGCTGTGGGGGTGGGAGGCGTGGCAAGAAACCATTGTGAATGATCATATTTCTCTGACCAATGATTTGCTGATGGGATTCCTACACAGCGTTCAGGCTTTCGAAAGCATGAATTCCAATGCCAATGGCATGAGCCGGGCATTTGCTATGGCCATAGTCAATTCGAAGTTCTCTCCCGACCCTATCCCCACCCCTGTCTCCTTTGCAGCAATGACAATGACTACACCTCCCATGACAGTTCTAGCTATGTTATTTTATACTACACACATGGACAGCCAATGATTTTTTGAGTGTGCAAATGCAGCGCTTCAGTCCACGTGCCTGACAGATGGAAGGAAAAGCTTCCAGGGAGAAAATGGAAGCCCGTTTGTTTCTTTGCTTTTCTTCCAGATAACAGGAAACACCAGCAACCTAGTAGTTAAGAAAAATAACTCCTCCCCAAGTCCTACGGCCTGTTGCCTAGTTTAATGGGAGGGTCTCTTCTCCCTCCATCCTTTACAGGGGAAGTGAAGGGTGCTGGAGCTAGAGAAGAGCCTTTCCCCATCCTAAATGGCTTCCTAAATGTTTCTCAGTGATTTACGTAGCAAATAACTAAAACACACAAGGAAGCCTGTAACTTCTTTGATCTCTCGTGTGGAGAGGATGGGGAGGAAAGGCCTCTTGGAAGACTTTCAGAAGCCACTAAACTGCTTTCTATTGATTTTACACTAAGATACTTTATCACCCTTGTTGCCTTAAAAAGAAATGAAATCTGTGTCAGAGTCTAAATAGACTTTCCTAGAGAAAGCAGCCCCAAGCTCCCTGGCAAACGCCGGAAGGCATGCTTGCCACCTTCACATCAACTTTGGGGGACTTACTTTTTCTTTTTTAACAGATGCATCTTTCCAGCCTTAATGCCCCAGTCCTCGAAAGCACTGTGACCTGTGTGTCAATTCCTGATGTCAACCTTTTCAGAGTATGAAATTAACATTACAGACTCCCTTGTCCACTCTCCGTCCTGCACACCCAGGAAAACAGCATGTGAAAAGCTTGCACAAGTTTGCTGAGTTCACAAGGCACAGACCCAGAGCTCAGATCCAACTCTTGTAGAATTTCAGAACTGTGGTCTGCGTTAAACTCCGGTGTCTTTTCCTGTGCCTGCCTCGTCACAAATGAACCAAAACATCAACAGCTTTTTTCTGCTGTCCCCGGAGGAAGAGATGGGGCTATATGGGTTTCTTCTTGGCCCTCTCGGATGCAGACTACCTATGCTTATTTCCTGCTTGTATTTGGAAGGTCATCTCCCCTGTTTACAAAATTCAATAAATAGAAACTCCAGCCTACAAAGCTCATAAATCATAGAGAAAGGGTTCTAAGCAAAGAAAGGCCTAAATTCTAGTCTTGACCTTGTCTGTAACAAGCTACGTTTCTCAGCAAATCACTCCTGGCTTGACCGTCAGCATCTGTCAGATAAGGCACGGGATCACCTTCCCCTGCTCTCTGAGCAGGGCCCAGCCCTTGAATGGATTACAGAAACCAATACAAGTTCCTTCCTGGGTTATGCTTTTTGGTTTCAAGGTCTTTGAATTGTGTGTGTGTGTGTGTGTGTGTGTGTGTGTGTGTGTGTGTGTGTGTGTAAAAGTGTATGTTTGTGAATGCACACTCCCACATGTGTGCGTATGGAGATCAAATGACCACCTCAAGTGTCATTCCTCAGACAGCTTCCATTGTTTATTTGAAAAGGCGTCTCTCACTGGCCTGGATCCATAGCAGACAGGCTAGGGCTAACTAAATAACGAGCAGCCGTGGATCCACCTGTCCCTACCTCCCAAGTGCACACCCCTGAGCCTGGCTTTCTACAAGGTTCTGAACAGCCAGACTCAGGGTCGCATCTTTTCAAGGCAAGGGGCTTTACCAACTGGGACATCTTATCAACCAATTCAAATTCTTATTTACAAAAATAGACATAAAGATCTCCATAGTAGACACCCGTTACACTGAAGATCATTACCATGAGGAGGCTCATGAAGACCTTTCTTCACCCTCACCAAGCCAGGCCGTCGGCATCTTTGCACACTACCCCTGTCTTTGGCCACCACCCCGGAAGCAACTTCTACCAAGAATTCAATACTTTGCACCTCCACGCATCCCTTGATCATATCTCGGCATACATTTACATCCGTGGATAGTACACAGTTCTGTTTTGCATATCATGAATGTGCAAGTGTGGCAAATCTATGTGTTTTCTCCCGGGATTTGTTTTTTTAGCTCTATGTTCTATCCAGTCTAGAGCACGCTGTGGCTAGCACATGGCTGCAGAGCTCTTTCCTTCTCATGGATGTAGTAATCTATGTTATTTTATGGAGTGGCGACAGTGAGCCCACTTGTGTCCTTCAATGGGTGGTGACCAGGGAGACTGACTTTCCACTGTTTAACAGCAGTACTCTGAGCCTTCCCTAGTTCCAGCAGGTCGTGTGGCGCTGGGGCCAATGGTCTCCAGGGCGCTGCACAGGGATGGGAAGACTGAGTTTTGAGAAGCTACCTTTGTCTTTCTGCTCCTGACTCTTCTCTATCATCCATCTCCAGTTATGTCTTGGGGAAGCTTTACAGTTCTCTCCATCACTGGCTCACATAGACTTCACTGCATCCTTCCCTGTTCCTCAAGCTATCATCGATGCAATTAATTTTACTGATTCACTAATTAATTTCTTATTTTGAGACAGCCTCACATAGCCAAGCCCCACAGAAACATTGTTGCAATATTGACCTGAACACACCACCCCATCTTCCTGCCTCTTCCTCCCAAATTCTGAGCTTCCAGGCACGCCCACTGATCCTACAGAAGAGCATGCATATTGACCTCTTGTTCCCTCTCATCCCTCTCCAGAAGCATCCTTTCCATCCTCGTGTTGTTTTAGAATCTTGCAGTATTGGCTGCTTGTCCACCCCCACCCCCACCCCCACCCCATCCCTGCTCCTCTCCCTGCTTCCTTCTCATTAGCAGACTCTAGAACTATTCCCTCTACAGAGAGTCTGGTGAAAAATAGTCAATATTCTGGTCTCCTTGAATCTGAGAGAGGGCAACGCATGAGAAACAGTTCAGGAGATAGGTGTGGGGCAGGCATAGGTCTGAGTCTCTGGAGATGAAGACCTTCCCCACATAAGAGGCTGAGCTGTGGTAGTGGGAGACTCCTGAGACTAACCCTTATTCGTGTCTATAGCTGACTCATAGGTGAGACAGCACTGGTCAGAAACGAATTGTGTTAATTTCTCATCTATAGAACAGGTAATCGGTCAGCTTTTTACTACTGTAACAAAACACCTGAGGCAGAGAACTTATCAAGAAGATAGGTTTTTGTAACTCAATTTGGGGGTGGTTGAAGTTTAAATTGTGTAGCTTTATTTTCTTGACCTCTGGTAAGGGTAACAGATCGCATTGTTTTACAGCAGGAGTATTTAGGAGCCAGGAGCTTCATTTCAACCTGGGAAGCAGAGAGTTGAAAGGTCCAGGCCTGTTCGTTTTCTAAGAACCTTCTCTTGAGAACACCCAAAGGATTACTTAGAAGATACTTAAATCCCTTCCAAGGATATACTCTCGATACTCTAAGGACCTCTGAAAGGATGGGAGTCAAGAGGAGCACTAAAACACATCACTGGGAATTAAAGAGTTTTTTAGAAGAGTTGTTGATGTTGTGGATAGACAGAGAGAAAACAGCATGGTGGGGACCCTGCGGTATGTCAAGGCCAGCACCAAGGACTGACAACAGCATGGCCAGGACTCTGAAGAGAGGCCATGTGGCAGATGTCAATGGGAGGAGGGTGGTGTTCAGAGCGTAGAGCTGCATATAGGTTCTCTGCTTTCCACACAGGAGGCATGGAAGGATGAGGAACAGGAGCATGACCACCGGTACCCCTTTTGATGCAAACTCACTTCCCAAGTGAGATATCTTGGCACCTGGGAGTCTGTTAGCTAGAGATTCATAGACAGTGTCTTCAAGAGAAGCCGTGCTCAGGTGCTGTGACCTGAGCTGCACCTGGACTCTCACATTACATGCTTACAACCTCCCACCACACCTCTCTCAATAGTGTGCCGCCAAGAAATAAGCCTCCAAGACATGAGGACTCTTGAGGGACTTTAAACCACAGCTACACAACAGTGGTCCCCATACTCAAGAACACACAAATATTACCTCCAAAAACCCCTGAGGAGTTTGTTTGTATGGTTGCTTTGGCTTACCCAATATAGAAAGGACAAGGTCCTGGCCACTTACTTAGACTGAAGGAAACTTCTTCGGTGGTCCATAACTCTTTGGGACCTCATCCGCTGGCTTGAGTACGTCTTCAAATCTCTTGTTTTGGAAAATCTGTTCTTACTGAGTCATAGATGTACCCACAGTGTTCTCTATGAAGGGCCAACCTTTGGAATTCAGCAAGGGTTATGTTAGCTGTTCTGGGGAGTCATGAACAAATTCCTACTCACCCCCACATAGAGCAGCAATAACAAACCAAAGGCACAGCTCTAACAAAGTCCAACCTTGAAAGCCAATGACTTTATCTGACTTACATATAGATCATAAGAGGAGCGTGTGTGACCACAAAACAACTGCATAACCACAAGGTCCCAACCCAGTCATGGATGTTGACCTCATGGAAGCTGCACCACAGAGATTCCCTGCCATCTCAGTCCATCTTCCACTTCCTGTATACTCTGGAAATTTCCAAGATCATTTGCAACTGGGGAAACAGACATAAGTAATGGCAGGAGTCTCGGGTGACAGTCCTTGTGACCCCCTCCTCCCTCATCCCTCTAGTGTCATAGGCACATCTTAGTTACTATCATTGTATTGTTCTGCACAATTGGTTGCCATGGCTACAGGGCCAACATGGCAACGAGATGGCCACATGATGCCCAGAAGAAAATGTTGTGTGACAACATTTATTACACAATGTTGTGTGAGACATTGCATTGCTCTATCTCTCTGGGGCAGGATTGAGGCTGTCTTCATACTGAACTTGCTAACATCCATCACACCTTTTGGTACCAAGATGCTCCCATCCTCTGCAAGCATGGTCTCAGCCCCTTTGCCTAGTTTCCTGCTTTTTATTCCTTTCGGGAATTCTCTCTTTTCAGACTCAGAGGACACTTGGTATATCTTGTAGAGCATCTCTAGCTGTTAACCCTTCCCCCCACCTTCAGCACCTAGGATTTAGAGATAACATAGCTTGCCAGCACATGCTATGATCTACTTGTCCAGTCCACGGCATGGGACCTCCCCCAACTTCTAAAACCTAAAAGAGGTCACTTTAGTGTTCCTTTTGACCCTTACACACATTAAATGGAAAATTCCAAAATAATTCATTAGTTCTTGATTGCACGCTGTTCTGAGTAGCATGAGAACAGCTCCCAGCATCACACTGCATCCTGCCCAGGACACCACCTCTTCATCTGGTATATGCATACTGTATATGCATTACCTACCAAGTAATACCCCAGTTGTCAGATGAACTGTGGCCATATCACAGGGCCTATGTCCAAGGACAGTTTAGTTCACTGACGAATGTCCCCCATGGCACAACAGTATCGATACTGGCCACTTTTCTGGGACAAAGAGAAGCCATGAAGAACATTTTCGTGTGAAAGGTGAAACCTTATCACAGGGATGTGCATACACAGGATGTCCAGCACTGTCTGTGGTGCCAGAGATCCACTGCTGGTATTAGAAGGTGTCATCTGTGCATGCGATGGAGGAGACTACTGTAATAGCAAAGACAATGGAACAGTAAAGACTGCTCCCCAAGAGTGTCTAGGACATTTGACCTGTTCAAAAATGGCCATTCCCCAAGAGCATGTAAGACATTTGGCTGGATTTGGCCAAACCAAATCCAGTCAGAAAAAAAAAAAAAAAAAAAACCAAGCAGAAGTGTTCCAGGAAGAGCTCTCAGCCAACACAGATTCTCCAGGGACTCACCTGTGGGAGAACAGTGGACTTGGAGCAGAAGGGATTTTTTTTTTTAATTTTTCTATTTTGCTTCTTTCCAGGGTGTGAAAGCCAGCCACGGGTACCTCACACTTCTCCCCACTGAAGGGAGGTTGGTTCAGACATGAGAAACTCTTGAATTGTGATAATTATTTTTAGAACAAGTTAATTAGTATCAGATAAAGCCTGAACAGTCTGTTCCTCCTACACACACAGACATATAACACATGCACACACAAAGTGCTCACACATGTGCACGCACACATGGTGTCCAAACACATGCACAGACACATTCTTACACACACACACACACACACACACACACACACACACACACACACACACACACCCTGATGCATAACCAAGAATGTGCACTCTTGACTCTACCCCAGGATTAAAACTGAGGACAGAGTTGTTCTCCAGAGCTAGCTGGGCTCTGGAACAGCACTCTCGGTTACAATGTTTCCACTCCACCCTTCAGACTGAATTCCTTCATCATCTCTTCATGACAAAAGGGGCAGGTACTGATGCTCCTCCATGTTGCATTGCTTTACTGGTGGCTGAGCTCACAGCGCCCAGGATTGGGGATCTACACTGGAGAGGACATCAGGGAAAAGACTTTTGAGTCATGTATGGTGAAGGCAGGTGAAAGTCAGAAAACCAAGAGATGAATTCCCAGGTGCTGGGACAGCTTGAGCAAAGAAGGAAACTGGGTGTCTGGGAGCAGGACCCAGGATGGTGGAGTTCAGAATCTGTCTGTTTGACATGGCCTCCACTTGTAAGCTTTATAGCATAATGAGTGCTCGGCTCTGGGGCTTGAGAGATGGCTCAACAGTAACGAGTACTACTCTTGCAGAGGACCCAAGTTCAGGGGGGGACTTTAGCACCCCATTCTCACCAACGGGCCAGTCATTGAAACAGAAACTAAACAGAGAAACAATAAAATTAACGGTTTCCAGAATCTCACAGCACTTCACAACCACCTGTAACTCCAGGTCCAGAGAATCTGGCGGCCTCTTCTGGCCTTTGCAGGTTTCTGTATACACATTGTACAAATAAGCCAACACAGGTACACACACACAATTTGTTAAGTAAATACATATATAAATATATGTTTTTAAAATATGTAGGTACGTAGATAGAGATACATACATACATACATACACACATACACACAGAGACAGACAGACAGACAGACAGATGTGGACCTGAGTCCTAGGGCACCAGGTACTTGTATCTAAGGCCAACGCATTAGACTAAGGACATATTGTTAGACATAGAAATAGAGATGGCTTATTACAAAAGAAAAAGAATTATCAGTGTCAACAGGCTAGTGAGGCAAGGGCTAGTGAGCCCCAAAAATGTTGAGCCACAAGGCACATGAATCTTTATACAACATTTACAAAGCACTCATCTCTCCCACGTATGCTTACACTGAGCCTTTCGTGAGCATGCTCTGTTACTGAGGGCCAGGTGAGGAAGGGCGTGCATTGTTTCTCTGCCAGCTGGATTCTTTTAGGTGTGAGTCTTGATGTAGCCCTCTCCAGTATCTAATGTCCTGCCAGGGGAGTCCTGGGAAGTTCCAGGACCTCTCAGACCCAGACTCTAGCATCTTCCTTCTATGGGAGCAGATCTCTGCTCTGTTCTGGCTCTCCTCTGACCGTTGAAGTAAACTGCCAGTCAGTCTATCCTCAGGCCAGATGGTTTCCTCCAGGAGGAGACCATGAGGCAGGGACTTCCTTCGCAGCACCTTTACTCCCAGGATGAAGGGAAAGAGTGAGCTCTTGGCATCTATTGGTTCTAGGTCACCAGTACTAAAATACAAGCTGCTCCAATTCCTTTACAGCATGGTGCAGTGCTTGGGCAGAATCTCCATAACATCCCAGGTGACTTCCTGTCCCTATGGCCTCGGTGCTAGGGACATGACTGCTCTGCTCTACCATGCAGGGTCTGATAACGAGAAAAGAGCCACCATGTTTAATACAGGTTCATGGGGGGGGGGGTTGTTTGTTTGTTTGTTTTGTTTTCCAGCAGTGGTTTTTTGACATTGCAGATGTGAGCCTTCTGGATGAATGAGAACCACTGTGATTACCAGGAGGTAGTTATCAGGATCCAAGTTCTAAACAGGCTTGAGCCAGCATTATGATTCTGGTTTATCAGTCGTGTGTAAGGTGTTTGCAGAGAGATGATCAGTGCTCTCCCTCCCTCCCTTCTTCCCTCCCTTCTTCCCTCCCTCTCTCCCTTCTTCCCTCCCTTCTTCCCTCCCTCCCTCCTTCCCTCCCTTCTTCCCTCCCTCTCTTCTCCACTCTCTCCCTCTTCCCTCCCTCTCCCTTCTTCCCTCCTTTTCTTCTCCACACCCATCTTCCCTATTACTTACTTACTCCCCCTACCTACTCCTGCCAGTCCTTGTGTGGACCCCCTCCTCAGGACCAGATGGAAATTCCTCAGCCCTAGTAGGGATGGCTGTTCCGTCCCTCCCAGGTCCTGCCCTAGGCTCCCGAGCACCTCCTTCCACTCCTTGTCTTCAGCCATGAGCCCCCTCCCCTCGTCACCCCCTTCCCCATCATTTCTGCTTTGTTCACACTTCTCCGATCCCCAGAAATATCACTTTACCCGGCGATTGTACTGGTTGTAAATTGGATTGCGAGTAGATCAGCATAAATCTGAACACGCATTTGCATCAGTTACATCATGACTAGACAAGCCTGAGGCCCTGGGAAGTCCCAGCGTATAAGCCCCACTGCCCTTTGGCTGTGAACTTGAGACTCATCGCTCAGTCAGTCTCCACCAATCCTACATCTGCAGGGACCCCCAGCAACCACAGAGCCCATCCAGGCTTCTAATTGGGATGGTCTGTCACTGGTGACACTGGGAAGGACTCACCTTCCTCTCTTCCTTGCCCCTAGGACCCATTACCGAAGTACAGTTCCCCTTGTAAAAAACCTCTTGTGTCTCTCTTGCATGGGAGGAATCAAATTAAACCCCTGAGAGGATTTGGGCTGCCTCTATTTATGTAGCTAGGCTCGGCACAAATCTAATATTCTGTAAAGATGCTAAGCTCTGCGCAATCGGTGTGTGCCTGGCGCCTTGTGCAGAGGCACGCATAAATATCTGCTGCTGCCTGGTTACAAATAACAACAGCACCACCCTGGCAACCGTGTAGTGTCATCTGCTCAGAGTGTCTGCTCCTTTCTAGGTCAAGGCCCTCCATATGTTGATAACGCCCTGAATTGATACATGGGTGGCTTAGCTGTAGGGAGACTGAGGGAAACAGGCATATAAACCTCCCAGCCTGGCCCCCAGGCTCACACCCCAGTGGAGACAGCGCAGTCCTTCACTGCCCGTGTCTAGCCACAGGGTGCATAACAAGGAAGGAGGCATGGGTGTGCTAACCTAAGGCAGAGGGAATGAATTAAGGCTGCCTGGAGCTTTGCTCACCCCCTCCGCCCCGTGGGATAGAAGGCAGCCTGCGCCTCTGCTCATTACCGTTAGGGAAAGTTAAGCCATTTCTTTGCTTTTTATTAAATGTCACCAATATGTTTGAGTGCCCTTGACCAAGATTTCTAGGACTCGGTTCAAAGCTGAGAACCTGGATGATTCCTTTGGAGCCTCTTCAAGTTAATTTAATTTTTAGACTAGGGTAGACGTGACTGATTACTTCCAGTTCAAGAAATCTAAGCAGGGTGTGGTGTGTGTGTGTGTGTGTGTGTGTGTGTGTGTGTGTGTGTGTGTGTGTGCAGAAGGAGGCCAGAGTGCAATCACAGGGGTCTTCCTCAGCTGCTCTCCACTTTATCTTTTTGAGACAGGGTCTCCCACTGAACCTGAAACACACCAATTCATCTAGACCAGCTTGCCAGCAAGCCACAGAGGGACTCTTGCCTGTACCTCCTCAGTACCAAAATGGTACGCATTCGCCTCTGGGCTGGCTTTGTCCTGTGGGTGCTGGAGATCCAGACCTAGGCTGCAATGCTTGCACCGTGGTCACTTTGTCCCTGAGCCATCTCCCCTGCCCACAAGCAGGGCTTCTTTAAGCAAGCTCCCAGCCTTATGACCACAACCCCTGGGAGCTTGTCCTAAACAGTTTGATCCTATGACTGAAAACCCAGGCCAGTAAGTCCCTTCCAACACATGCCAGATCCCAAGAGGGCAGTGTCCAGGCAGGAGCAGGCCACCAGAGAAGGATAGGAGTGTCGCTACTAGGCGCCAGTCTCTCTATACATGCTGTCTTTCCTTCCTTTCCACCCAGGTGCCTGGTCTGTTTCCCAACCACAAAGGGTGCCAGTCTAAATTGGCGACTTGGGGGTTGCCAGGGAAACAGCTCCCTGTGTTTGCTGGTGGAAACTTGTCTCTGGTGTGTAGCAGGTGGGTCTGGGGAGCCAGGGCTGTCTACATTCTTGCTGGCAGATCAGCTACTGTCAGAAAAGCTGCAGTTGAGCCCTGAGAAGGCCTTCACGAAAGGTTGGGCATGAGCATCCAGGGGTTCGGAGCAGACTCAGGGAATGACTGAACAAGACAAAACCAATAGTAGCAATGAGATCCAAGCACCAAGAACGGCTCTTTGCAAACTACTTATAATGAGTCAGGCAAAGGTTTAGTCCCCTTACTATGTATTATCTAATTTGATATTGTCAAGGACACCAGCCACAGGGCTTCAAAGGCAGGTAGGTCCAGGAATGAAAGTGATCAAATGGTACTGCCCTATGGCAAGGATGCCTGCGGGGAAACGGAGGCTCACTGGAATGTGAATGCATGAACCAAAACTTCCTAATTCCTATGTCAAAACATCTGGGCACAGCAGTGTAGCACCACGAAGATGGAAACAGATGGTTCACTGGGCTTGAACCAGTACATCCCCATGTACTGGTAAGAGATCTTGTCCCAAACACTAAAGTAGAAGCAATTGTTGAAGACACATGATGTCAACTTCTGGTTCACACACACATGCACACACACACACCACAAGCTCTGCTAGCCTGCCACACTCCATGTGGTAGAGTACTAATCCCATTGAGGACTTGAACTGTGCCCTCATATAACCAGGCACACACACCACCTCATGTCACACTTCAGTTACAAGCGGTGCTGGGAGCCTCACCCAGGGACACATAGCAGCTCCCATTATGGGAAGAACCACCTTCCACTGGAAAATATCTCAAAATCTCGTTCCTGCAATAAGGTCTAAAAGAATATTGACAAATGCCAGCCCTGGAATATATGATATGTCTTCCCAACACCACCATCCCTCCAGTCTCATATGATCTGAAGGATGCACAGGCCACTCAGAAGAAAGCATCTTAGAAGTATTAATTTAGTACTTGAGGTTTCTAGAAGGATCTGTATATTGGAATTCATGTTTCCATGAGCAGATGATGTGGGAAGACCTAGTCCGTCATGAGCAGCACCATTCCCTAGGCCCAGGACCACAGTTGTATGAGAGTGGAGAAGTTGAGCTGAGCGCAAGCAACCCCACAAGCAGCTGAGCCTGCCTTCATCTCTCTCTGCTGTTGGTTGTGCACGTAATATGACCAGCAGTCCCAAGTTCTTATCATTGTGACTTCCCTAAAATAATGAATGGGTTGTACCTGGCACTGTGAACTGGAACCAACCCTAAGCAGGTTTTTGTTGTCAGAGTATTTTATCACAAGATCAGAAATGAAACCAGGACTGTCTTTTGCTGAATCTGGAGCTCCCTGTTTTGGCTAGACTGGCTGCATAGTGGGCTCCAAACTGGAGCCACAGAGGAAACCCCAGAGCCTGCCTCCCAGGAACCCATTGCTAACACTAAGTTTTGCTTCCTTCAGGAACAGCGCCCCCACCTGGAGACTAAGAGTTCAAACATCTGAGTCTGTGGGGACCATTTTATTGTACTTCCAAACAGTAGCCCACTGTGTGGTTGATTATTAATTGTATTCCCATGTACTGCCCTGGGGCCTGACATTCAGAAGAGAGCCCATGACTGGTTGGCTCCGAATGGGAAACCAACAAGAACTCTAATAATAGGACTTGACCTTCAGAAGTCCCTTCCATTAGAAGCATACAAACAACATTACAAATTTAGCTGGTTCCATGGGAAAAGTTGCCAAATCGGATGTCCCAGAGGAAAGCATTCTCCCAGGCCCCTGTGCCAGTCTTACCATGACACACTGATATCAGAAGGGAAGAAATGAGTTTCAGATTCGACTGTGTGAACCAATGTAACCAGAGCATTAATGGCCTCCTCCTAGCCTGGAGGTGTCTCATGGTGGACCACCCCCACTAACTTCTCACGGATGACTCAAACTTTATCCCCAGTTCTTTTCAGTAGCAATCCCTAAGAGGAGGAGTGTCACTTGATCACCCTGTTATGCAAGGTACTCCAGTGAGGCACCAGGAGCCAGCTACTGGGATAAATACCACCCAGCAGTATTGATAGACTTCCCAACTGTCTTCTCAGTGGGGCTTCATTCTGTTCTTACTCTCCATAAACCTGGAGCCATGCCCTGTTTCTTAGAGGAAAGTCCTGGAGCTCCAGCCTGCAGCACTGTAAAGTATGAGGTACACACAGGAAGTGGCTCTAAAAGATTGTGAGGGACACACAGGAAGCACCTCTAAGGGTGTGAGGTTCTCACAGGAAGTACTTCTGAAAATGTGAGGCACTCACAGGAAGCAGTTCTAAAAGGCATGAGGCACGCACAGGGAGTACTTCTGAAAGGTATGAGGCAAACACAGGAAGCAGCTCTGAGGGTGTGAGGTTCTCACAGGAAGTGGCTCTGAGGGTGTAAGGTTCTCACAGGAAGTGGCTCTGAGTGTGTCAGGTTCTCACAGGGAGCAGTTCTGAAAGGTATGAGGCAAACACAGGAAGCAGCTCTGAGGGTGTGAAGTTCTCACAGGAAGCAGCTCTGAGGGTGTGAGGTTTTCACAGGAAGTGGCTCTGAGGGTGTGAGGTTCTAACAGGAAGCATCTGTGGGGGTGTGAGGTACACACAGGAAGCATCTCTGAAGGTGTTAGGCACTTGCAGGATGCAGCCTTGAAGGGTATGAACTTCCTGAGTAGCTCTGATGCACGATCATGCCAGCATCTGTCCTGGAGCATCTTAGCCTGGGGCAAATTATCTGAGGGAGGACCCTTTTGTGCACAAAGCAGAAACGTACCAAGTAAGCTCAAGGTGAAAGCAGGGTTTAGACAAGACATCCATGGACTCAGGAGAGCAGAAATCAGGACTCTTCATATTTCTTCTGCTCATCTCACCTCCTCTGCGACTCCCAGCTTTCTCACATGACCCGCAGACAAAACAACTGCTCCAGTTACCCTGATATATTTCAGCACAAGCATGGCCTTGAACCAGAAATACCCTTCGTACCTCTTGTTGCAAAGGGTTCTGATTGGCTCAGGCCAATCCCATGGGCTTCATATTTCCAATCAACTGGTCATGGTCACAGAGTGGCTGAAGCTGGTCTGCATTACACCAGAGACACAGAAAGGAAATTCTTTGTAGAGATATGTGATCATCAGTGCATGCTGAATGAATCAATTTACCAAATGAAGAGCCGTTTTTCCTAAAATGGAGAAGAAATGACCAGCCAGGGGTGACCCAGTGGTACCTCCACTCCTGGAAGGAGATGTTCAAGTCCATCCTATAGATCAAACATGCTCACCCTCAGATGGGGTGGCAGGGACACCTCTGGGATTCTATTCAAGCCACCAACTTCATAATGTAGAAAATTGATATGTGGTGCCTCTGATGACAGATGTCCCATCTCTAGGACAGCAGCATCACCTACCTGTTAGGGCAGTTGTGACAACTGAATCATGTCTATGAAAAAGATACCTGAAATCCCCAAGCCTGAACTGCATGGCCCAGCAATTGCCACAGAACAGCTAGATTCCAGACCCTCTCTAGTTAGAAACAGGGACCCCCACCCACCTCTTACCTGGAAACAGTATGATTCTGCAGAGGTAGTCCAAAGACTTCAAATCAAGAGTCAGCTACACTTACAACTCCTTGTGTGGGCTAATGAAGCCACTCACCTTGGGCAATCTGAACTTTAAAAAATGAACCAGTCCAAGAACCAGGGATAGAGAGTCCAGGGCCACATGTGAACTCCTGTATAACAAAACCTAAATGAGCAAAAATCGCCCACCTAGTGAATTTGCATGTGTGTGCGCGCGCGCGCATGTGAATATGTGTACGGGTGAGTATGTGTGCACACACACTAAGCTGGATGGCTTTAAACCCTCATGGATCCACCAGCACTCATGGCTCTCTGCTTCTTGATTCAGATGCAATGTGTCCAGCTGCCTTTTCCTCCTGCCACCACAGCGAGAGTCACTCTCAACACCACATCTCCCCAACCATGATAGGACTGTGCACCCTCAAACTGTGAGCCAAAATAAACCGGTCCATCCTGCCTTAATGGCTTTAGTCCGGTGTTCTGTTACAGCTCTGAGGAAAGGAACTAATGCAGCAGATGGACTCTGAAGCCTTACGTGTCCTGACAGGATCAGCATCTAGGATGACCTCAAGAAAGGACAGACTGGGCATTCAGACAGCCTGGATTCACACGGGACAGGTTACCACCTTCTCTTTGTTCCTCACCTGACATGTGGGAGTTGTAATAGTACCTAGCTGGCATGTGGTGGCACATGGGAACAAACATGTTTAAGGTCGAACCTGCTTTGGCTGGTGGCCAGTGTGGAGAAAATGTTCGTTAAATAGTTGACAATGACCTGGGTGGTATAGAAGAGACTGAGAAGTAGAGTGGGGAGAGAAAGGAGGATAGGAGAAGGGAGGTGAAGGGAAAGAGGTTTGCTAGTGGTAGTTCTTATTCTTTTGGTCATCTTAGGTGAACAAAAGGGACACGCACAGCCAGGTCCCTCAGTAGAAATGACGGGAGCTAGAAGGCTGGATAATACTGGGGCTGATCTTGTTTCTGAGTGGAAATTACACGGTCCACTGAGGAAATTAAGCCTGTGGTTCTCAGTATCAGGGTCCCATCCTGAACATATGCTTGGCTACCTCGGCCTCTCTGCATGCTCCCAGGGGGCGGTGCCTCCAGATAGAGTCCAGTGGTGGTGGTGCTGGGTCACTTTCTGGGAGAAAACTCAACTCAGGTTTCCAGTAATGTATGCTCAGTCTCCGGATTGGCTGCTTTGAGGTCAGTTGCCCTTTACTGGTCCAGTCTGCTGAGGTGGGGCAGAGCCAAACCCTTGAGCCTTCTTTTTTTTGGTTTTTTGAGACAGGGTTTCTCTGTATAGCCCTGGCTGTCCTGGAACTCACTTTGTAGACCAGGCTGGCCTCGAACTCAGAAATCCTCCTGTCTCTGCCTCCCAAGTGCTGGGATTAAAGGCGTGCGCCACCACGCCCGGCTTGAGCCTTCTTAATATACTCAACAGGGTAAGGCTCCAAGGACCGAAATCAGTAACTTCTCGCCAATGGCTGACAAGAGATGGAAAAACTTTGAAAAGATAATTGAGGAAGGTTAGCGACTTGAGACACCTCTGACAAGGGAGGAAAGTAAAGAAAATAATAATATTGGGAGTGATGCTTGCTTTAGGACACCACTTTGATTGGTTTCTGAGGGGTCAGAAGTCAGTCATAGCCATTAACTAGTCGACAGTGAGGAGGGGTGTAAAATCAGTGAGGAACGTGCCTATTAGATTTCCCAAAGAAAGCCCAAGGGCTCTGGTTAAGGGCTTTGGTTGATCTCCCCCGAAGGGAACCAACCCATCAGAGACACAGTTATATATGGGATGAGTGGTAACATCTCAATTTTTACTTAGGTGGGAGCCAGCTCCTCTGGAGACACGCTGAGACCTGCGACTGCCATTCTGTTTGTTCGGTGGAATATTGAAATCTTCCAGCTAATTTAGAGCTATTCATGCTTCTAACATCTAATGTGGAAAAGGCTGAATTAGTTGTGAGCAATTGCCTGGGTCTCAAAGCATATAAGGCCAAATCTTAACCAGAAGGCAAGTGGAGGGAAACCCATCCAAAATGTTTGGAGTGCAGAAATTATACATATAAAGTAATATATATATATATATATATATATATATATATATATATATACTGGTTTTGATTTTCTGGGCAATTGATAGTAATTCTAAAACCACAGACATTTTGTAACTTGACACACCTGGGTAAATTTAAACTACAGGGTTGACTCCAAAATAGCCAGGTGTCTCTTTGGAGTAGAAATAGTTGCAGAGCAGGCAGGGGAGATGGCTGGTGCCATGCATAAAGGGACTGCTACATAAAGCATCAGGAGCTAACCTGGGATCCCCCACACCCATTTTAAAAGCTTGGGGTGCTGGTAATCCCAGTACTGGTGGACTAGACACCCGAAGTGTCAACCTCCAGATTCAGTGAGAGCCTGTCTCAAAATAAAACATAGGAAGCAATAGAGAGAGACAGACATAATGGCAACCTCTGACTTCTACACACCCGTACAGCACAGCATGCATATCGCAGATGCAAGCATGCACACATGCGTGTGCAAGCACACACACACACACTCAATTTCTGAGACTTATGTTGGTACATTCCGTGCACATCCTTAGCAGGTCTCTGGTCTCTAATGTCCTTGGCTGACTTTTCTTCTGTTAGGTTTTCAGTATCTAGAAACACTGCAGATGTTCACAGAGATGTCTTTCGCCCCAGCCCTATGGGCTGTGGAATCACGCATACAGTCCATCCACCTCTGCACGTGCTGGCTGAGTACCTACTAAGCACAAGGCATGCCCATGTTTATTTTCCAACCACTTACAGTACATGTTGATTAGGGCAAAAGCTCCCCTACTTCCTACACATCCATATGGCCATGCCTTGCAAAGGTGTGGGAAGCCAGAGACGGCTGCCTTAAAGATCAGAGGGCCACGTCCTTGCTTGCACAAGGCTCTGAAGTATCTTTAGTTGAGACAGCTCATCTCTGAGGGGATTTGTGCGAAAGAGTGTTGCGGATCATTTAAGAGCCCTTACACCAAGTAGCACTTGGATACCTTTGTTAAAGAGCTGGCACAGATGGGCAGGGTGAATTGTTAAATGGCAAGACAGCATTTTGAGAGCCATGGGCAGAACCCTGTGGTGGTTGGTTGGTCCCTGTGCAAGTGTGGAGTGTATCAAGCTGCAACAGGCGCCATATTATCAGCCACAGGGGTCTCCCAACCTCGTAGGAACTGGCTTAAGTTAGAACTGGAGACATTTAAGCCCAAAGGCATCTAATCACATGTGACTACTGGGAGCAGGGTATATACTCCAGCAGTCATCCACAAGGGGTATCAGGAGTAATGGCTCAGTCAGTAAAAATGTTTGCTATGTAAGCAGAGGGCCCTGGCTTTGACCCTTATTGCCAGACTGGCTAGACCTGCCAGCAACAAATAGTGATATAGACTTACAATTTTGCATGCCTTACAACTTAGGTTTGTTCCCAACTAGCCTGTATAACTTCATAGCCCACTCATTACTAACTAATCCACCTTTGCTGTGGGGCCCATTACCTCTAACTCTTCCTTCCCTGGAAGTCTGACTTTTGACTTCCTCCGCTGTCTAGCTGGCAAATCCCCGTGTCTCTCAATCCTTCCCATAGCTCCTGTCTCTGCTCAGATGTCCCACCTTTTCTCTCTTGTCTGCTGTAGGCCGACAGCTCTTTATTAAATCGATCAGAAGGTGATGGAGAAGAAGGTTTGCAAGGTACGATGTAGGCGCTGAACAATTCGAGTAACAGTACCGAAGCCCCGACAGTGCTTACCGCTCTGCTGGTACAGAAATCAACATTTGAATAATGCAAAGACAACTTGACACAGAGCACAAGAAGATATCTTAACCGATTCTTTATAATTTACATAAAAAGCCAGGTACCTCTGTGCATACCTCTTATCCAGCACTGGGAAGTGGAGACAGGAGGATACCTGAGGCTTGCCAATCAGCCAGTGGTAACTGAATTGGTGAGTTAATGGGTCAGGGAGGGATTCTGTCTCCAAAAAAAACATAAGGAAACAAGAAAATGAGGAAAATACCAGACATTGACTGCTGGCCACAAGTACACACACACACACACACACACACACACACACACACACACACACACACATGATAGGAACACGTCCAAAGTTCATGCTCAGAAATTCTCTTTCCATGATCCATGGTGGAGCCCTAGTAAGACATCTTACCAATACCTCAAGGGTGTCCTGTTGTCCCCCTGGCCAGTCTTTGGGAGTGGTTCACAAAACTACTTCTCTCATGACCTCTCTTTAGAGGTCTGAATAGTCAGAATGTGTACCAAGCTACTGCCCGGCCTATCTCATTGAAGTCTTCCCCTACCTGGGGTTGTCTCATGGATTAGGGTCAGCCTCCCTCATGCCTATGCTGGCGTTTGGGAGCCTGTGTCATCCACCCTTCCTCTCCCAGTTCTCACTCTTCCTTCTCCTCAGCTCACCTCAGCTCTGTCGCCTGAGGAGTGATCAGACCCATCCATCCCCATTCCTCTCCCTGCCTCAGAGGCTGCTCTAGCTGAGCTGCCCTGGTTCAGCCTCTCACCCTGTTCCCTGAAGAAGCTTCCCCCAGGGAGCCTCCCCACCTGTGACTTTCAACCTTCTCTCTGCCTTGGTGTGTTCAGTTGCTCTCAGAATAGGGCTCAAACACCCTAAGGCAGTGTGAGAGGACCTTTGATATCTACCTCCAGTCCACTCATGTCCCAGGGCTCCCCTTCCCAGTGATTTTCCACACCTTCCATTCCTGTGGTGTGGTGCAATCTTCCTGCCATTGTGTGCCAGGTAGACCTCTGCTGAAGCTAGAGATCTGGGATCAGTGAGGACTTGACACTCCATTCCATCATCTGATTAAATCAGAGAGGCCTGTCTCCTGCCTGCATCCCTAGGTTTTGTTGACTGGATACCTTTATCCCCCTCTCCCCAACCCCCTTGCTTCTCTTCTGTATTTTTTTAATGGTTTTATTGGGATATAATTTACATAACATAGAATTTACCCATCCTAAGTGCACAATTTGATTATGTTTGCTGTAGTAGCTGCAGAGCTGGATATAGTTACCATCTGATTTCAAAACATCCCATCAGACAGAAACTGTGTACCTGATTACAGTCCCCACCCCAGTTTCCTACCCTTGTCCCTGAGAGCCACAATCTACTTTCTGTGGTAACTTGGCTCAAGCTGGGCTTTGGGTAGAAGTGGGATTTCCTTTGCATCTGGCTCGTTCATTTAGAATTTCTTACTGCTGGAGCCTATATCTGCTCTTTGTGTCTTTGGAATGCCATGAAAGATATCGCTGGGTAGGAATACCCGTTTTACTTATTGGTTTGTCAGAGAATGAGTGCTTGGGTTTTGGGCACTTTTTGATTCTCATGAATGGTGCTATGATGAACGTTCTAAACACATCTTGTGATTGTGTTTTATATTAGATTTATGCTATCGTTTGTCTCTTACACATCTTCCCCCAAGCCTTTTAGCTTAGTCACCAGCTGGTAGTCCTGTTGGGAGGTGGTGGAGGTTCTGTAAGAGGGCCCTGGTGGAAGGAAGTTAGGTTGTATCACTCCTACCCTCAGGGAGGCCATTGGCACCCCTGCCTCTTTCTCTTGCTTCCAAGCCATCTCGGGGTGAGCATTCTCCCTCTGCCTCTCATTCCCAGCCATGATTTTCTGAGTCACCACAGGCCCAAAGGCTACAGACCCAAGCAACCATGGACCGAAAACAAAAGTCAAAATAAAGTTTTCCTCCTTCTAAGGTGTGTAGCTCAGGTATTCTACCACAGCCACAGAAAACTGACGAGCGGGTAGTTGGCAAGCTGGCTGAGTTAGGAGACAATTCTTAGTTAAACGAGTGGCCTGCATTTCCCCCAAATGGCTACAGCATCTACTGTCCCACCAGCAACACTTCCTGTGGGTGGGAGTTCCACTGTGTCTCATCTGAGCACCTGACTCCCCTGGATTTCCTGGTTCTAGCATCTGCCTTCTGAACTTTCTCCTGCCTCACAACTTCTGATATAGGAAGCTACCAAACCCACACCTCAAGGGACACCCTCATCCCTACCCCAATCTTACTGTTGGGGTCTATGCCTGACAATAGCCCGGAGGGGCAGGGGCAGAGATGGCTCCCTTCATGTAGTGTTTTCTATGCAAGCATGAGGACCGGAGTTCTGATCCCCAGAACCCAAGTGCAGGTGTAGAACTCCAGTGCTGGGTGAAGGGGGATAGAGACAGATGCCTGGGCCTTCTCAGCCAGCCCAGGTTAATCAGCAAGCTCTGGGTTCAGTGAAAAATTGTCTCAAATTTTTAGGCAGAGGGGGTGACTAAGGAAGACAGCTAATGTTGACTTTTAGTCTCCAGTATGTGCGCGAGAGCACGTGCGAACACACACACACACACACACACACACACACACACACACACACACACATGCACGCACACACATGCACTGCACTCAGATTGGGAGGAGGAGCTTGGATTTGTTAAAACAAACAAACAAACAAACAAGCAAGCAAACAAAAACAAAACGAAAAGAGCAAACATGACCAACCTTGCAGGTCTGTACATAGAAGTGAAGGCGCAGAACTGTCAGCACAGTCAGCCTCCCAGAAAAGCTCTGATTTTTTAAATTACTATTGAGGATGAAAATTGGGGTTAAAAGGCTTAGTAGAATACTGCCTTCATGCGATAATTACTGCAGAGACAAATAAACCAGTGATCATTGCCCATAATCACTCACCTTTCTCATTTCTGAATCTCTGTCCTCGGCTCCCCCAACTCCCTCTGCAAGAATTACCAGAGCGGCCTTAAGCCTCTGTGTTTGCCTAAAATGGGCTCTTTAGGGGGTAAGGTCTCTTGGCAAACCTCCTTTGAATGCCCTTGGGAGGCTCTGTGGCAGCTAGCTATGCTTGAAATCTGTGACAGACAGGAGGTGGGGGGGTGTGGCGCGGCTGAGTGGGGAGCAGCGCTAGAGCAAAGACCCCTGCAGAAAAGGCCACTATCATTTTGAATTCATTTGTACTGCTGGAATAAGGATGCTATTGGCCGTGAGAACTGAGGGCAGGGTGAACAGTGGAACCCCGAACACCACCACCACAGAGGTTTAGTCTTCATCTTAGAATCCAACCCCCCACCCATCCCCCACTCTCGTACCTCCATCCTCCAACCCTCCCTCCCCCCACCAACACTGCTCCACCTATACTAACAACATGGGGAAGGAGGGTGGAGCTGGCACTCTTGATATTTGATGTAACCCTCCTTTCTCTGGAAGCTTACTGAGAGCACACCAGAGGGGTGCGGTGTTGGTTTCCAGCGCTCTCCCAAGGCTGCCCCCTACAGCTTCAAGGCCATTCCCACTGCCACCTCTGTTCTCTCAGCCCTTCCGAGGCTGGCCAAGTCATTTCCATCATTTAATGGGTAGGTGGGACATGTGAAAATAACTCAGTAGGTGACACTTTACATTTAAATGCAGCAGCTTTAGAGGTTATTTCAATGGTGGCCAATGGACCGTTTGGAGGCTTCATATTTCTTGATACAGATTAGTGACAAGGGGACCACTGTCACAGCCAGTACAAAAGCTGTGCATTCAAGTGGCCAGCCACACTATTGGGAGTCACACGAAGGGCCCCAGGAGGTGCTGGCCTGAATTCAGCACCTAGGGGCAGAGGAAAAGAACTGGATACTCCCCAACCCCTGAGCCTTCCTGGGTGAAAATGGTCCCCAGAATTCAAAAGGGCTTCTCTACAATGGAATCTTTCTAAGGAGACCCTCTGTAAGGCCTCCCTCTCCACAGACATCTGAAGTGACTTGAAGGTCTGAGCCCAGGCCCGGGAAACAGAAGCATAAAGGTTTCCAATGTGTTTTGCCATCTGCTTTCCTGTGCAATCATCCCAGACCCTGCTTGGACATGAGTCCTTTCCTGGGGGGGTTCTATAAGCAGGTGACACAGTCCACAAGATTGAGTGTAACAGATCCTGTGTGTGTTTGGATGTGTTTGGACTTCACCTGTGATTGTGTGCATGCATGCGTGTGTTTTCATATTCATATGCATGTATGCATGAATCTCTGGAGGCTGTGTGTGTGTGTAGGCCAGAAGCAAGATCAACTAGCTGTCTTTCTGTCACTTCCCACCTTATGTTTTGAGACCCCGAGTCACTGATAAATCTAGACTGGCTACCCAGCAAAGCCCAATGATTCTCCTGCCCCTGCCTCCTTCCCGGCTCTAGTTTTGTAGTACTGAGCCTCTCTACCTGAAACTTTAGGGAGATGTTGGGGGATCTGAGCTCACGTTCTCATGGTAACAATGACAATCCCTCTAACAGCTGAGCCACCTCCTTAGCTTTATGTGACTTTCTTAGTGAAACCAGAGAGCCCCTACTATGAAAGGGCGACCGTTCAGTTCTTGTTCTTGCAGCCGCTGTGAAAGTCATGGGTGTGAGCATGCACACACCATGCACCAGCTGACCTGTCCCATCTCGTCAATATGCACTTTCACATTTCCAGATGGAGAAAGACCACACAAGGGTCCCTCGGTGTCTCCTCCAAGCCTGGACGCTGTATTCATTTATGGAACCATAAACACCCGGTGGATTAAGCATTTCTGCAAGCGTTAAGTACTTGCTGTATACCGAGCACTCTCTTGGGCATTACTGAGCCAAGACAAGAAGGAGAGAGATTATTCCCTGCAGTCCAGAAAGCAGATATGCCACCTGTAGCAACCCCTTCAAAGGCCATGATGTAACAGACCAGAAAATGTAGCCGACTGCTCAAGTGCTCATCAGCACTGATGGATGGGGGAGAGGTTTGAAGTCCTATTTCATGCATGAGAAGCACCCCACTTCTGATTCATTAAGTTCCTTTCTCCTAGGGGTCAACTCATTTCTCCTAAACGGAGCAGAGCCTCCCACCCGCTTCCTCGGCGCTCCCTTGCGTCTGGAGGAAAATGTAGCTGAACCATTCCGAATCACGCAGGATGGGCTGAGCAAAAATAAATTAAACTGCTTGGCAGAGAGCAAGCACGTTTTTCAGGCATCAACTCGAAGCTTACCATAAACCTTTTTCGTGAACAACAAAAGCATGAGAGAGGCCTGTCAACCAAAGGGACTGAGCATGGGTCTAATCTGCAAGTAGATGGTAGGAGCGGCTTGTGGTGGGAGCGGCTCCTAGTGGCTCAGAACTTTCTAGTCCGTGGGTAAAGATTTTGTTCTTTAAGCTGTAGAGAGCTTCTTTTTCTGACGATTGTCACTTCGAGGAATGGAGAAAGGAGGAGAAAACTTGGCACCCGTTTTTGAAACCGGAAACATCTTCGTTAAGCCTGAGGGGGGAGGGATGAGCTGGGGGCTCAGTGTCTATTTCTCCACTCAACCATTCCTCTTGATCTAGCTGGTAGCTGGCTTTTCTTGTGTGTGTGTGTGTGTGTGTGTGTGTGTGTGTGTGTGTGTGTGTGTGTGTTTTCTTATTCCAAGTAGTAGGAACATCTGGATACTGAGTTTCCGATGGATAGTGTTAGGTCTGTATATCCAAAGTTCTCGAAGGGACTCAAAGGAATCCTTATAAAGACTCGGGGGTAAATAAAAGCCAACACTGGGACATTCACATGGTAGGCAGCGGATGTCCTAGTATACTTCCTATAGCTGTGCTAAAGACAGTGACCAAAAGCAACTTGGGGAAGAAAGGATTTATTTGGCCTACAGAATACAGTCTATCATCAAGGGAAGTCAGGGCAGAAACTCAGCGCTAGCGCCCGGAGGCAGAAACAGAAGCAGAAGCCACAGAGGAACACTGCTTACTGACTCCTGGCGCATGCTCAGTTCTGTCTTGATCTTCTGGCGCATGCTCAGTTACCTTTCCTATACCTTCCAGCATGATCTGCCGACTGTCCACAGTGGGCCAGACCCTGCCGCATCAATCAGCAATCAAGAAAATACACCTATAGATCTACGTATGGGCCAGTCTGATGGAAGTTTTCTCAGTTGAAGGGTTTTTGTTTGTTTTTTGGGGTTTTTTTGTTTTGTTTTTTTGGGGGTTGTTGTTGTTGTTGTTGTTGTTGTTGTTGTTTTTCTGCCCAGCTATAGTTCTACCCAGTTTATAGGTTTGTGTTGAGTTGACAAAAACCTGCCAGCACCGTGGAGGTAAGGCACGTCACACGATAGATAGTATAAGCCGGCTCACTTGACCCTCTAGCCTGAGATGTCTCATTTATTGCTTATGGAAACTGCATGCCATAACGATTCCCTAACCAACCTAGAGTCCTCTTTCTTACTAATTCAAACAGATAGTTTTTACTCTCTGACCTTTGGTCCTTTAGTCATTCACCTATTCCTTAGCGAGCACCCACTGTTAATGATGCTAGAGTCCTAAGTGCTAAAGATACAGGAGGAACATATTACCCATCCCTTCACTGGCGAGTTCTCTGCCCAATAGAGACAAACAACAAGCAGAGGGTACCAGGGAACCGCAGATTGCAGAGCCTCAGGAATGGTCTGGGTTTACAGGGAAGAAACTGCCTCTGTCAAACCAAGACTTCCAGAAAGGGACCAGGGGAGGAGGAGCAGGAGGAAGATGGGACCAGTGGTGAGGGATGCCCACTGGGATACACTGGGGGGTTCAGAGAGACAGGCTCAGGGTCACAGTAATGCTGCAGATAATAAAGTTCCAAGGAACACACAGAAAGGCTGGATTCAAATAACAGGTTATGGGAAACAGTAGGGTAGGATTTCAACCGGATGGAGAAAGGGGACAAAAATGGAGGAAGCAGTTGGTGAGGCAGCAGGGGGACTGTGGCAGGAGTCTCTGTGGCAAATGACAGTCCCTATGAGAGACCAAATGCAGAAAGGATGGGGCTGAAAGATATCAAACAAGGAGAATCGAGGGATTTTTTTATATGCATGCATGTGTATATGTTTTTAACATATGTATATGTACATGCATGAATATGTGGGAATATGTGTATGTGTGTATAAATATATATATATGTGTGTGTGTGTGTGTGTATGTGTACACTATGATATCATGCATGTAGATGTCAGAAGACATTCATGGGAACTGGTTCTCTCCTTCCACCAGGAAATAGAATATTAAAAACCCAAACCAAAAAACCTTATACTCGAGGTGCTGGGGCTCTGGCTATTCTAGCCTACTGGTGATGCCCATCAAGTCACCAAGCACTGCTTCTGTATAATTGCTATATGGTTCTCCTGCCCTGAAAGGTTGGGAGCTAAATGGGACGCCATTCTATTGCCTCTCTCATCCATCCGTGTATCTCACTCAGTACAGTGTCTGGCATCAGAACAAACTCATCATCCCATAAGCAAACATGAGACAGGTGGCAAGCCATTCATTCCTCTTTCCAGATGCTAAGATTGTCCATCTTTGACAATTGCCTTCGGCATCCCTATTATTTGTGGCAAGAACATGAGCCCTTGATCTGCAGCTTTGAGATGAACGCGAGTCCCTGCCTTTCCCATACAGTCTGTGTGTCCTGAATAAGTCTCCTGACCTCTCCGGGCCTTAGTTTCCTCACATTTAAAATGAAGAAGACATTGTTGTTACACTTCATAGACTATGATGAGGACTAAAGGGGGTTATGCAAGGTAGACATTTTACATTATATGCTACAAGATAATTAAAAAAGAAAAATGGGAAAATGGAAAGAGGAAGAAAGGCCAGTTGGTTATTGGTGGGTAAATAATAGATATATAATTAAGGATGGATGTATAGATGTAAAGATGGATGGATGGATGGATGGATGGATGGATGGATGGATGGATGGATGGATGGATAGGTAGATGGCCAAAGAGACAAATATACAGATGATTGGATGACTTGATGGATATATGGATGGTTGTTTATATTAATGGATGAGTATGAAGGTGGTGGGTTATAGACATGTGTATGGATGATGGATGGATGGATGGATGGATGGATGGATGGATGAGTAAACATGTAGATAGGTGGGTGATGGATAGTTAGATAGATGGATGGATGAATAAATGCATAGTATAAAACAAACATTCTGAAAATGGTACCTGAACCAAGTGCTCTTTTCCAGACCAAACTTGATCCATTTTAAAAGCATCTAAATTATTAATCGATTAGTGCCAAACATCGAGCGGCCACCTGGCCCTGGTTTCTACAGATGTCTACAGCCGACTGCCCCTGGGTGCTGAAGACTTGAGGTTCTTATTTTAGGTTCTGTCTAGACATCTCTCTAAATAGGAATGCCATGCTAATCTGCAGGTGTTGTTTCTGAACCGTTATTTCGAAACACTACAAAAGAAAAGATCCAAAAAGGAATAATACTGTTGTGGGAGCAAGGTCTGTCATGGGGAAAGCCTTGCCAGTGTGTCTGTCCCTCCCATACCACCTGGTTCCTGCCTAGACGCTACCCAATTACTGGCGAACCGGATAGTCACAGTGGGTATCATTAATTAAGTGCATTTTGACTAATTAATTTACGAACTGGTAAGTAGGGCCTCCCTTTGGTAGTTTGGAGGTGCAGCTACCAGGGCTGCTGATTAAAATGTGAAGCCAATCTGGCTGGATGGTTGGAAACACTTGGGCAACATTTGTCATAAGGCTTGCTGAATGGTATCCTACTGGTATCGCTAACTCCCTTTAATCAGTAAGTATAAAATTCATCCAAGAGCATAAACTATAGCTGACACTAGCATACATCAAATCCCAAACTGGGCATTCAAAATAAATTGTATCGAGATTTTTGTCACCAGCATTGATTTCTGCCTTTCACGCCGGTTTCTGGGGCAGCCACATAAAAGTTAAATACAAGCTATCTATGGGTTCATTGGATTGCAGTAATTCATTAAGCCAACAGCGGTGTTAATAAATCTGAGCGTGGAGATCGCCTCCACAGACACCCCCGGCTCACAAGCACGCCTCTAATCAGAGAAGGTGGCAAAGCTCATCTCGTTGGCGTAAAGTGGCGTTGGAGGGTGGCAAAGGGCTTGCTTCTGAGGGTGGGACTGTGTTCCACAGGCAGAATTAAATTGGAGGGAGAGAAGAGTCCCCTACGGAGCCAGAGTCTCTGGCAACTGGCTGGCAGCATGTGCCCTGTCAGGAGCTGTTCTGCATCTTGGTTATGAGCCCATTAGTGAGAGGTGTCAGGTGTCCCCACTGCAGTGACTTCCTCTGCTGGTTTAGGTTTTTTGTTTTGTGTGTGTGTGTGTGTGTGTGTCAACTTGACACAAGCTAGGATTTATCATTTTGGAGGAGAGCAGAAAGGAACCTCAACTGGAAAATGTCTTCATCAGATTAGTCTACAGGCAAGTCTGTGGGACATTTTCTTGATTTATTGATGTGGGTGAGGCCTCAATCCATTGCAGGAGGTATCATCCCTAGGCAGGTGATCCTGGCTTGTGTCTTAAAAATTATATAAAAAGTAAATAAATATTAAAAGCCAGACACAGTTAAGTGAGCCATGTGGCTTCTGCTTCAGTTCCTGCCTCCACGTTCCTGCCCCTGACTATGTCCTGTGAGGCCCCTGACTTCCCTCGGCCATATATCCTGTGAGGCCCCTGACTTCCCTCGGCCATATATCCTGTGAGTCTAATAAATCCTTTCCTTTTTCCAAGTTGCTTTGGGCCATGGTGTTTATTAAGCCAATGAAAAGCAAACTAGGATGGCCATCCCCGAGGCGTGATGATGACCTGTGTATTCGTGAGGCACATTTGCAAAACAAGTTTACATCTGGTATCTCTTTGACTCCCATAGCTGTGCTGGAAGGAGCAAGGCCCAGGTTATCGTTAGGACACCCATTTTATAGAAGCAAGAAACTGAACTTTAAGAGCAGATAGGTTGGCATGGGGGAGGCCCCTTAGTCAGTAAAGTGCCTGTCACACAAGCATAGTGCTGAGTTTGGATCTCCAGCATCCAAGTGACACCCCAGGCAAAGCCTCATGTGTGGGATGAAGCGTGGGGATGAGATGAAGATACCAGAGGTTTTTCTGGTCACACAGTCTACCTGGCCAGCAAGCTCCAGATTCAGTGAGAGCTCTGTCTCAAAAAGAACGTGGGAAGCAACAGATAAGGATACCAACACTGAATCCTGGTATCCATATCATTGTATATATGAATGCATATCCACCTGCTTACACACACATGAACATCATATACATCACATACACACATGCACACACATGTATATACAAGGGCACACATAAACACACACACACACACACACACACAGAGAGAGAGAGAGAGAGAGAGAGAGAGAGAGAGAGATTAATCTGAGTCCCCATGGCTAATAGAACTGGAGTAATTGTCAGATGTCTCAAGGTTCACATTCTGCCTTTTGTGACCTAGTTCTGTGTCCTTGGGCAGGTTAGTTATTCTCAGTTCCCCTGTCTTCTCCGCTGAATAGTGAGGATGATAAAGGTATCCGTTCCCCATTTGCCAGACAACCTAAGAAGTGTCTGATTTAGGCCACAGGTAACAACTCAGGGGTTGGCTGTGATACACATAGAGCTTCGTCAGTGTCAAACCAATCCAGACAGCTCTGGAAAGCAACCAGTGAGAAGTTCAAATCCCACTTCCTCTCCTATAGGGCAACGGCAGAAGAAATCCCTGTCCTTGCCTTTGGCCTTGGCCTCGTCGAGAAGTACTCCTTCCCAACTTTCCCCAAGAAGTGTCCTTGAGGGTGTATATTAAAAGCAGCCGGGATATTTCCGTTCCTTTCAGCTGTGACTCATTATTTTAAATAGCGGCTCAATGAGGAGATGAGAAAGGAATTTAAATACACTAACTGACAGGATTTTTAGGGAAAGTGATAAGCAAGGGGGGAAAAAAAAAGCAATCAAGAAAATTTACATGAAGCCTTGTGATCTGCGGGTCATCTATTTAGGGGTCCGGAGATGGAAAAAATGTCTTTTTACATCCGGGGTGATCATGCAATTGGACAGGAAAGGATCTCAATGAATCAAGCTATAGGTGCAGACCATATTTACGTCACTGGTGAGCAAACATACACGCTTCTTCAGGGGAAAGTTGTCCATTCTTGCTGGAGGCAAAGAGCAGGATAGAGTGCTAATTCTGGCCACTTGTTTGGCGTCTGTGGATAGAACCATGCCTTCAGAATGTATTGAGTCAGCTTCCAGTTGCAACTCTGGTCCTATGAGGAAAAAGAATGGTTTCCTAACCACTCATTCACTTTGACAATGAACCCTGAGATGGGCAGGTAAGCAGTTTCATTCCCAGTCTGAATAAGATAGTATATGCTTCCTGGGGCCAGGGACAAAGCTTTAGCTTGCCTCCATCTCCCCCCCATTCCTCCATCCATCTATCCCTCCCTTCATCCAGCCCCCCTCCTCCCCTCCCTCCACCCCTCCCTCCCTTCATCCCTCCATCCATCTCCACCTCCCTTCCTCCTCCCTCCTTATCATAATTCCTTATCATAATTACATTTCAGGAGGCTAAAAATAAGGTGATGGAAGATTCCTAGCATTGTATTCATTCAGAAGCCATCTTCCCCACTGTCTGGGGAGAACACTCGGTGAGGTACGCGTGAGCACATGTGTCCGACCACCGCAGGCTTTGTTCTGAAGCCTGCCTCAGTCGTCCCGTTCAGAATGAAAGGGAACAAACTCCAGGTGAGGAGCCACAGCCAGGGCCGTACACAGCACCAGGCAGGACTCCTTCAGCTCCGAGGCAGAGCTTCTCCTTTAATTTAATGCGGTGCTCTGGTATTAATGAGTACTGGGGGCCTTCTGTGAGGCTGCGGCTGCCCTTCAGAAGGGCCCAACCACTTTAGTATTTTCTAGAACAATGTAGAGACCTTCTGCTGGGTGGGTGGGTGGGGGGGGAGATCTTCTCATTTGCTTTCAGAATAAGGATAATTAGTACCAATTGCAACTCACAGCTACAGGATTCCGACACCTTTTTCTTGGCATATTACTTAGGGTTTCTGCAAATTCACCAATGGGCTCTGAGACTCGGAGGATAATTATGGCTCCTCTGTGTTCACCTTCACTGGGGAAGGTGCCATTAAAATATGGAGGCATCAAAGCCTTGTGTAAGGATGAATTATGTGACTCGTATTACTGAGTGCAGGGATAATAAGGCTTGATGGCCAATAGCCATGAGTTGGACAGGAACCGTGGTAGGGAAAGGATTTCACCTACTATACAGAGGGTTTGTGGATCACAAAATCCTCCTAAGGAATCTTGATGCTCGCCACCAGTAGCCTCTGTGTCCTAGATCCTTGGTCAGTGCTCAAATCCCTCTACTCCATTGACCCGCTCCCCCCAGAGAGTAGCAGAGCACCCTCCATTCACCTGTATTAGTTCTCAGGGCTGTCACCAAAACACCCAACCAACGCATCGTAAGGAAGGGTTATGCTGGCTCTTGGTTTAGAAGTGCAGTCCACCGTGGTCGGGAAAAACGTGGCAGCTGAAGCAGCTCGAGCTGTGGTGTCAGGAGCTTGAGTCAGGTCACACAGTCAGTCTCTCAGGAGGAAGAGAGAGCTGAATCCTAACTCTCATCTTACTCTCTCATCAGCCCACATGCCTGCCACAGCCCCTGTGATGGCGCTGAACACAGGTAGGGGCTTGGATTAAACTCTTCTGGAAATGTCGTCCTGACAACACACCCAGAGGTGCGAGGCACCTCTACCCTCTATGACTTTCAAGACGCCAGACCAGATCATGCCTTCCTACTCTCAGTTTCTCGCCACAGACGCGTAAATGTCGTAGAACCTCTCCCATCCCGGCAATCTGTTAGGGGAGCCCGTTCAATCTTTCTCCACTGGCCATATCTTTTCCTCCACATGGAGTGAGAGGGACCTCCTTAGTAAAGGGCCCAGTGGAGTTCAGTGGTGCAATGATCAGAACCACACAGACGACCCTCTCCCTTCCCTACTTCCTGGCTTGGTCAGAGGTAGGCTTGCTTGGACAGCCTCATTTCTAGCTCTGATCAATGGAGGGGAGAAAAGACAGCATACTTACTGGAGCGGTTTGAATGAGGAATGTTCCCCACGGGCCATGTATTTGAACTCCCTCCTCAGCTGTGGTCCAGTTTGGGGAGGTTATGGAGGTGCAGCCTTGCTGAAGGAAGTATGTCACTGGGGACCTGTTTGAAGGTTTACAGCCTGGTTCTTTTTCTGTGTCTCTGTCTCTCTCTGTCTCTTTCTCACACAGTCTCTCTCTCTCTGCCTCCCTTTCTCCGTCTCTGTCTCTCTCTATCTCTGTGTGTGTGTCTCTCTGTGTCTCTCTCCCCATCCCCTGCCTGTATATAGATGGAAACGTGATCAGTTAGCTTCCTGTCATCCTGCTGTGTCATACAGCCCCTCCCCCACCACTCTGGGCCCTCCTTCTGGAACTGTAAATCAAAATAAACCCTTTCTTCTCCATACTGCTGTTGGTCGTAACAGTGATGGCAATGGAAAATGAAATAATACACTTGTAAGCTCACAACTGTCAAATCCCTGCTCCCAGCCAAGCTCAAGCACCCTTCCACATATATGATGTCACCATTCTGCGTGCTATCACCTGCATCATGCATGTCCAATGTGTGTCTAGAAATTACTCATCCTCAGGCGCCGCCCTGCTGCTCCCCCTGCTGCTGCCCCGACCAATGACTACAATTTTCTTTTTTTTTCCAATTATTTTTTATTAGATATTTTCTTAATTTACATTTCAAATGCTATCCAGAAAGTTCCCTCTACCCCCCCCCCGTCCTGCTCCCCTACCGGCCCATTGAATCTGTAGATTGCTTTCGGCAGGATAGCAATTTTGACTATATTAATCCTGCCAATCCATGAGCATAGGAGATCTTTCAATCTTCTGAGATCTTCTTCAATTTCTTTCTTCAGAGACTTGAAGTTCTTGTCATACAGATCTTTCACTTCCTTTGTTAAAGTCACACCAAGGTATTTTATATTTTTTGTGACTATTGTGAAGGGTATTGTTTCCCTAATTTCTTTCTCATCCTGTTTATTCTTTGTGTACAGAAAGGCCAACTGATTTGTTTGAGTTAATTTTATATCCAGCTACTGCATTGAAGCTGTTTATCAGGTTTAGTAGTTCTCTGGTGGAGTTTTTGGGGTCACTTATATATACTATCATATCATCTGCAAATAGGGATAATTTGAGTTCTTCCTTTCCAATTTGTATCCCCTTGATCTCCTTTTGTTGTCGAATTGCTCTGGCTAGGACTTCAAGTACTATATTGAATAGGTAGAGAGAAAGTGGGTAGCCTTGTCTAGTCCCTGATTTTAGTGGGATTGCATCGAGTTTTTCTCCATTTAGATAGATGTTGGCTACTGGTTTGCTGTATATTGCTTTTATTATGTTTAGGTATGGGCCTTGAATTCCTGATCTTTCCATGACTTTTATCATGAAGGGGTATTGGATTTTGTCAAATGCTTTCTCAGCATCTAATGAGATGATAATGTGATTTTTGTATTTGAGTTTATTTATATAGTGGATTACATTTATTAAACCAGGATTTCCATATATTAAACCATCCCTGCATCCCTGGGATGAAACCTACTTGGTCATGATGGATGATCTTTTAATGTGTTCTTGGATTCAGTTTTCGAGGATTTATTGAGTATTTAAGCATCAATATTCATAAGGGAAATTGGTCTGAAGTTCTCTTTCTTTGTTGGATCTTTGTGTGGCTTAGGTATCAGAGTAGTTGTGGCTTCATAGAATGAATTGGGTAGCGTACCTTCTGTTTCTATTTTGTGGAATAGTTTGAAGATGGTTGGAATTAGGCCTCCTTTGAAGGTCTGATAGAACTCTGCACTCAACCCATCTGGTCCCGGGCTTTTTTTGGTTGGGAGACTATTAATGACTGCTTCTATTTCTTTAGGGGAAATGGGACTGTTAAGATCCTTAATCTGATCCTGATTTAACTTTGGTACCTGGTATCTGTCTAGGAAGTTGTCCATTTCATCCAGGTTTTCTAGTTTTGTTGAATATAGCCTTTTGTAGTAGGATCTGATGATGTTTTGGATTTCCTCAGGTTCTGTTGTTATGTCTCCTTTTTCGTTTCTGATTTTGTTAATTAGGATACTGTCCCTGTGCCCTCTAGTGAGTCTGGCTAAGGGTTTATCTATCTTGTTGATTTTCTCAAAGAACCAGCTCCTGGTTTGGTTAATTCTTTGAATAATTCTTTTTGTTTCCACTTGGTTGATTTCAGCCCTAAGTTTGATTATTTCCTGCTGTCTACTCCTCTTGGGTGAATTTGCTTCCTTTTCTTCTAGAGCTTCTAGGTGTGCTGTCAGGCTGTTACTGTATGCTCTCTCTAGTTTCTTTTTGGAGGCACTCAGGGCTATGAGTTTTCCTCTTAGGACTGCCTTCATTGTGTCCCATAATTTTGGGTATGTTGTGGCTTCATTTTCATTAAACTCTAAAAGGTCTTTAATTTCTTTCTTTATTTCATCCTTGACCAAGGTATCATTGAGTAAAGTGTTGTTCAGTTTCCACGTGAATTTTGGCTTTCTATTATTTATGCTGTTATTGAAGATCAGCCTTAGTCCATGGTTGATCTGATATGATGCATGGGATAATTGTAATATTTCTGTATCTGTTGAGGCCTGTTTTGTGACCGATTATATGGTCAATTTTGGAGGAGGTACCATGAGGTGCTGAGAAGAAGGTATATCCCTTTGTTTTAAGATAAAATGTATTATAGATATCTGTTAAATTCATTTGTTTCATAACTTCTGTTAGTGTCCATGTTTCTCTGTTTAGTTTCTATTTCCATGATCTGTCCATTGGTGAGAGTGGGGTATTGAAGTCTCCCACTATTATTGTGTGAGGTGCAATGTGTGCTTTGAGCTTTACTAAAGTTTCTTTAATGAATGTGGCTGCCCTTGCATTTGGAGCATAGATATTTAGAATTTAGAGGTCGTCTTAGTAGATTTTACCTTTGATGAGTATGAAATGCCCCTCCTTGTTTTCTTTGATAACTTTGGGTTGAAAGTCAATTTTATTCTATATTAGAATGGCTACTCCAGCTGGTTTCTTCGGACTATTTGCTTGGAAAAATGTTTTCCAGCCTTTTACTCTAAGGTAGTGTCTGTCTTTTTCCCTGAGGTGGGTTTCCTGCAAGCAGCAAAATGTTGGGTCCTGTTTGTGTAGCCTGTCTATTAGTCTATGTCTTTTTATTGGGGAATTGAGTCCATTGATGTTAAGAGAAATTAAAGAAAAGTAATTGTTGCTTCCTGTTATTTTTGTTGTTAAAGTTGGGATTCTGTTCTTGTTGCTGTCTTCTTTTAGGTTTGTTGAAGGATTACTTCTTGCTTTTTTCTAGGGTGTAGTTTCCATCTTTGTGTTGGTGTTTTCCCTTTATTATCCTTTGAAGGGCTGGATTCATGGAAAAATATTGTGTGAATTTTGTTTTGTCATGGAATGCTTTGGCTTCTTCATCTATGGTAATTGAGAGTTTTGCTGGGTATAGTAGCCTGGGCTGGCATTTGTGTTCTCTTAGTGTCTGTATAACATCTGTCCAGGATCTTCTGGCTTTCATAGTCTCTGGTGAGAAGTCTGGAGTAATTCTAATAGACCTGCCTTTATATGTTACTTGATCTTTTTCCCTTGCTGCTTTTAATATTCTATTTTTATTTAGTACATTTGGTGTTCTGATTATTATGTGTTGGGAGGAATTTCTTTTCTGGTCCAGTCTATTTGGAGTTCTGTAGGCTTCTTGGGCATCTCTTTCTTTAGGTATGGGAAGTTTTCTTCTATAATTTTGTTGAAGATATTTGCTGGCCATTTAAGTTGAAAATCTTCATTCTCATCTACTCCTATTACCTGTAGGCTTGGACTTCTCATTGTGTCCTGGATTTCCTGGATGTTTTGAGTTAGGATCTTTTTGCATTTTGCATTTTCTTTGATTGTTGTGTCCATGTTCTCTATGGAATCTTCTGCACCTGAGATTCTCTCTTCCATCTCTTGTCTTCTGTTCCTGATGCTCGCATCTATGATTCCTGATTTCTTTCCTAGGGTTTCTATCTCCCTTTGTGATTTCTTCATTGTTTCTACTTTCATTTTTAGATCTTGGATGGTTTTGTTCAATTCCATCACCTGTTTGGTTGTGTTTTCCTGTCATTCTTTAAGGAATTTTTGTGTTTCTTCTTTAAGGACTTCTACCTGTTTAGCAGTGTTTGCCTGTAGTTCTTTAAGGGATTTTTGTTTTTCCTATTTAAGGTCTCCTATCTGTTTAGCAGTGTTTTCCTGTAATTCCTTGAGAGATTTTAGTGTTTCCTCTTTAAGGGCTTCTACCTGTTTAGCACTGTTCTCCTGTATTTCTTTAAGTGAGTTATTGATGCCCTTCTTAAAATCTTCTACCACCATCATGAGATATGAATATAGATCCGTGTCTTGTTTTTTGGGTGTGTTGGGGTATCCAGGACTCGCTGTGGTGGGCATAGTGGGTTCTGATGATGTCCAGTGTTCTTGGTTTCTGTTAGTAAGATTCTTACGTTTGCCTTTCGCCATCTGGTAATCTCTGGTGTTAATGTTCAAGCTGTCTCTGGCTAGAGCTTGATCCTCCCGTGATTCTGTTAGCCTCTGTCAGCACTCCTGGGAATCCAACTCTCACCTGAGTTCCAGTGGTCAGAGCACTCTCTGCAGGCAAGCTCTTCTCTTGCAGGGCAGGTGTCCAGCAGTCTGGAGCTCTGATCCACCTCCTGAGTCCTGGGGTCAGAGCCCTCCCTGTAGGCCGACTCTCCTCTGGCAAGGAAGGTGCCCAGGGGTCTGGGTCTCAGCTCTGCCTCCTGGCTGAGGATGAAGGCCTGACAGGACCCTGTCCAAGAAGCTCTGTTGCTTCTGTCGCCCACGTGCTCTTCAGTGATCACGAGGTCCTGGGTGTGCTAGGGGTCGTGTGGCATGGAGATTCCTCTAGGTCCCTCTACGCCCTCGGCCGGGTTCATGGGGAAGATGGTGGGGCTGGCCCTGACCAGAAAGAATCCCAGCCTCTGGTTGGGCGGGGTTCCTTTGTCCCGGTTCTTGCTGGCACAAGACCCTCCGAGATTCTTTGGAGCTGATGTTGCGTTCAACTCACCTGTGATCCTGAAGTGATCCAGAGGTGATCCCAAGGTCCTGCAGTGTGAAGAGTACTCGTGACTACAGTTTTCATCCTTCCAGTCTCTGAAGTCCAAAGCCCTCAGGTCATCCTTGCCTCCTCTTTCTCTCCCACAACCTCCAACCTGCCATCAGACCTCACGGCCCCATCCTCAACATCTCTGGAGAAATGGGGCCCCCAGGATCTCAGATGAGGTGGCCCCAGTTGGTGTTGCTTCTTAACAGCTCCTGAAATGGGAGGGACCTGAGGCTAGATTTACAGAAAATATTAGGGATTTTGTATTTTATCTTAAATATATTTTCTTATACATGATAAGAATTTCATTGATGAAGAGAAAAAAATTGAGTCTCGTTGTTGATGGGTGTGTGGTGTATGAAGTTGAGAGAATGGGTGAATGACCAGTCTTTATTTTAAAACCTGCTCCTTGGGGCAGGAGATGGTGGTTCAGTTTCCTGCACAAGACTGCTGCCCGAGCTCACTCGCCCAGAATGCATGTAAAAGAAAATCCAGGTTTTGCAGAGTAATTCTTGCCACCCCAGACCTGGAGCAGTGAGACAAGAGAATTCCCTGGTACAGGTTGGCCTACCAGTCTAATTTGATTGGTGCACTCTGGGATCAGTGAGAGACTGTGGGTCCGAGTTTCGCCCTGATGCTGTGCATGGCCACTGGGGAGGCCAAACGTGGGGAGTTTGACTGCTCTTATCTCATGCCACCACTGGGCAGGTGCTGGGTTTTAGGGAAGCATTGAGACTCCACTCCAGTGGTGGGAAAACTCAGCCTGAGATGTGGGAAAGCCCCTGCTGGAGAATCGAAGAAAGAAATTGTGAACAAAGTGTTGGGAGTTCACAGACCCTGGATGAGGCTGGGACCAGGTGCTCCCAAACTCCTGGACCTTCAGGAACTGCTGAGTCGCCGAGGAGTAGAGAGCAGAGTTGGGAGCCCGCAGGCTGAGGACCGAGACTAGCCAGGGCCGGGGGAGTGGTGGGGAGCTCTGGCTTTGCTCATGGATGAAGGTCCTTAGCTTGGCTGTGGTTGTGTCTGGTAGTACAGAGAAGCCTTCTACGGGAGACTTAGGCAGGGGCTCTGTAGGCAAAGGCCTGCTCCATCCTCCCCATGGTGGTTCTTGATGAAAGAAACAGTCCTTGATTCTAAACTATTTATTGGTTGTTCATAGTGGAAAATGGATGCATTCCATGCCAACTTCTCAGGGTGGACCCTAGATTAAATACCTTTTGCAGGAGGGGAAAGTCAGGGAAGGGAAGCTTATTGGCTAAACCCTCAGGTTCTCTAGGTACCTCACTATTATGGAGAACTCTGTTCTGGGCCCATGTGACCATAGAGCATGTTTCCTATGTGAGAAGTGTGTCACGTGTTCCAGGCCAGGAATTCGGCAGGGAGGCACCTATCATCTTAGGTGTGAACCCAGTGAGTTTCCAGGGTCTCAGACCTGCTCTACCCACCAACCTTCCTGGCATGGTTTACCGTTCCTGGCATGGTTTACAAACCCTGTCTCAGAAAATAAAGTAGAGAGCAAATGAAGAAGACAACTGATACACAACTCTGGCCTGCACATACATATGCATATGTGCACACACACACACACACACACACACACACATACACACACTTTTTAAATGCACAGGTGGAAGCCCTGTCCCACCCACCACCCACCAAACAGTGTATATATACAGTCTCTCTGCCACTGTACTGCAAGCATCCTAGTCCAGAGCTGAGGTTGCCTCTATACTTGCCTCCCCACCACTGCCCAGCAGAAGGCAGAGTGGTGGAAAGGTCCTAAACACTCATCTAACCGAGCTTTAAACCCTTTGCACTTCTCAACTAATCTTTACATCCCTATGAGGGAAGAGCAACCGAGGTTCCCGTTTCACAGGTGGGGAAATGGGGAAACTGAGGCACCAAGTTCTTTACTTCTCCTCACTACCCCATCCTGACTTACACATGGCCCCTCAACTTTATGCCAGAGGGACCAAAGCTATAGGAGTCTATCTACATGCTAAATCCAGCCTCCCAGATGGCAAGGATAGAAAGGAATTCCAGTATGGCCTGCTGAAGGCCTAAATGAATAGCACATAGGCTGGGCTCATCATTCCTGTGCTGAAACAGTGGTTACAGACACAGATTATCCCTTGCTTGGGCCTGGCCAGGAGACCTCTTTCCTTCTGCTGTGTCCCCTCTCTACCCTTGGGCAGGAGCTTTTCTCCAATCCCTCTGCACAGCCCACCAGCCCAATTTCCTGAGACCTAATTGATGGGCACATGCATGGAGCCTGGCCAGTTCGAGTGGCAACAGTGCTCCGGTCTCAGTGGCTGTCCCAGATCTCAGTCTTGTCTTCCCAGGAGCACAAGTGGGAGAGGATCTGGCCTGCCCCTGAACCAGCTGAGGCACAGCTGACTATATCAGCTACTCTTACTGACAAAATAACCCAAGAGACAGCTTAAGAAAGTAAGGAAAGAAGGAGGGAGGGAGGGAGGGAGGGAGGGAGTCAGTGTTAACTAACCAATGGTGTGCGTCTGCTTGGTGTAATATGTGAACACACCCCACTCTGCTTGACCAATGCAGAAGAGGGAAACCAAGATAGGGCCCAGAGGCAGCCAAGAGGGATCTGATTTCAATTTCACTGCCTGGATCATGAGAGCTTCTGAAGGCATGGTTCCCAGTCGGCTTGACCTGTATCTTTACAAGAAGTTAGGACAAAGACCAGACAGAGGGACAGAGATGAAGGGATGAGAAGACATCATCCTTGAGTCAAGAGAAGCCAGCTTTCCCCATTCCTTAAGACTCCCAGCTTCCAGAACAATGAGGGAATTGGGTTCTGTTGACTCCCCTGGTCTGTGGTAGTTGGATATGACATCTCTAGTGCACTAATACACTCCTCCCTCTGTGTCCATAGTGTCTAAGGGGATGTGTTCCAGGACCCTCAGGATCCCCACAGATACCCAGTGCTAAGTCCTATCTATAAAATGCTATGGTGTTTACATATAAATGAAACTATCTTTCTGCATTTTTAAGTCCTCTCTAACCCATCCACAGTGCCTTGTAGAGCCTAAATGTGACGTAAATAAATACATGTGCTGTCTGAAGAGTTCTAAATTGTTTTTCTCAGACATTTCCAAACCATGGCTGGTTGAATCTGCAGATGGAGAAGCTTTGGAATTGGATGTGTCAGATGCAAAAGGCTGACTATTCAGTCGGGACCACAAGCCTTCGTCCACATGGTGTTTCGTAATCCCTTCGTGGGTTTCTATGATGTAACAGCTGTAGACTCTCGGCAGCTTACAACAGCATTTATCTCTAGTTTGTGGCTCTACCTGCTTGTAAGGTGTGGTGTCAGCTTGACTGGGGTTTGTTCCAGTTCATCTCTAAGTCTCTCTGGATCAAAGCCTTTCCCTGATACATACTTGGTGCTTGGAAGAACACAGAACCAAGAGCCTAGTGAAAAAGTGTGAGTACACTCAAGACCCTATCGCTGAAAATCAACTTAACTGGTCAAAGCAAGCTATAAAGCCATGGTAATGAGTGTCAGCAGGTTAGGGACTTGTACTGGACTGCCTCCCGGATGAGGTGACCAAATTACAGGGCTAGGGGGATAATTAGCCTGAGGGCTGGTTATACCCAGGGGCAATGATCCAAGTGCTTACAAAGAGTCAAGATAGTTCAGATGGAGGCCCCAGAGGATTCCTGGGGCAGCACAGTGTACATTCCAGTCCCCCCACACACACACACCATGTCAGCTAAGGTGTCCTGTCGCCCCGGACCCAGGAAAACCCGGCTGGTGATTAGTTACCACAGGCTCAGCCGAACCACTGCATGGCACCCTCTCAGAACTGCACGCACCATCTCAAGCTAATGGCTGTGTGTACAGAGAAACCAAATCTTTCCTGGGGGAGAGGGATTGACGTGAATAGACCCAGCTGTTCCCTGGAGGGACTGACAGAAGATGTGGGGGCTTTGTTTCTTTGTTTTCTAAATGGCTGAGATGACCACAGATTTTTCTTTTAGGGGTTTGGTTATCCATTCCCGGAAGAGTCCGTTGCCAAGTTGGCAATCATTTTAGTGGGAAATAAGTGTGAGATCAAGGGGAGGCTTCTGAGTGGAGATAGCACCTCATATGAGTTTGGAAGTTTTTCACAAGGCAAGGATCAGAACCAGAGGCGGCTGGGAATTTTGACGTGCCCTCCACGCAGATAGACAGATCAAATGGTACAGCTTAATGCACTCAACAAATGTTTACCAAGCATCCCCCCGAGGCCACATAAACACAAACACATATTATCCTAATTGTAAGTAAAGTACTGCCTTTCCATGTGTGGGTCACGGAGATAGATGCTCTCTCAGGGCTCACTCACTTTGTCTAAAGTAAGGGTGTTTGGCAAAAGTAAAACAAGTTTAAGGTCTCTTTCCAATCTAGATCTTTCTTTATTTCTTTCTTCCTTCCTTCTTCCTTCCTTTTTTCTTTTGCTTTCTTTCCTTCCTTCCTTCCTTCCTTCCTCCTTCCTTTCTTTGCTTTCTTTCTTTTCTTTCTTTATTTTCCTTTCTTTCCTTTTATCCCTTCCTTCCTTCCTTCCTTCCTTCCTTTCTTCCTTCCTTCCTTCCTTTTTTCTTATATTGCCCAGACTAACCACAAACTCCCTACATACCCAAGGATAACCACTAGCTAGCTTCTAATCCTTCAACCTCTACCTCCTGAGGGCTAGGGTTGCAGATGGATGTCACCACACCAGTTTATACATGCTGGAAATTAAACCTGAGGCATTCTGTATGCCTAGGCTGGCACTCTGAGCTGCATCTCTAACTTCAGACCTAGAATTCTGAAGACCAAGCTGGGCCAACTTCTTGCTTTCTCAACAACCACTGAAACCTAGAATCCATGTTTTTTGTTTTTTGTTTTTGTCTTTTTTTTGTTTTTTGTTTTTTGTTTTTTAATGCTGGGCATGGTGACACATGCTGATAATCCCAGTGCAGGGAAGTAGAGACAGGCAGACCCACTGGCCTTGCTAGCCAGCCAGCCTAGCCAACCAGCAAGCCCCAGGCCAACAAATGACCCTATCTCAAAACACAGGTAGGCAGTGCCTGGAGTCACATACTAACTTGTAAAACACAAACAAGTCATCCTAACAGTATTGCTTCTCCCTTCCACAATGTCTCTATCAATCAATCAATCAATCAATCAATCAATCAATCAATCAGTCAGTCAATCAATCTATCTATCTATCTATTATCTGTCTATGAATCTATTTATCTATCAATCATCTATCTATCTATTGCTCTATCTCTCTATCTTTTGCAACATCTCACTCCCATAGTGGGAAAGGACAGTGAGGTCAACCTTTGACCCCCTTGTACATTACATAGACATGCGCATACACACAAATGTACCTGCTAGTTCTCTCTCTCTCTCTCTCTCTCTCTCTCTCTCTCTCTCTCTCTCTCTCTAGTGAATTAAGATCTGGATCCCCAGCACCACATAAATGTCAGGACCTTGTCTCTAATCACAACACTCAGGGAGCAGAGACAGGTGATCATCCCCCAGAACAAGCTGGCTCTCTAGGCTAGCTGAGTCAGCAAAATCTGTCTCACCACATAAGGGACAGGGTGACCAATGCAGAGCCCTGCGTCAACCTCTGGCCTTGTATACATGAACCCAGTGACAACTCTAAAAAGAAAGATTCATGCTGACAGTGAAATTTTGTGAGAAACATAAAATTGTTTATTCACTGTCCTGCCCAGAGACCTGGGAGAGTGTCTATTCATTGAATTAAAACAATTATAATAAGTGGATTTTAAAACTGGAACCTGGAGCCAGGTATGGTGGTGCAAGTCTGTAACCCCAGCATGGAGAAGACTGGAGCAGGAAGATGACCATGAATGTGAAGTCAGCCTAGGCCACACAGAGATCCTATTTACCATGGAGCCCTCTGAGCTAGGAAGGTGACAATCCAGCTGGCAGGTGACATCACATACTCTTTCTTCCCTCAAGCAGGGACATTCTCTACTCATTATTTGCAAGGATGGGATCACCTCTTTAAAACAATGTCACACATGTATACATATGTTGTGATCAAGCTCACCACCTGCATCACCCTCTCTGTTCCTCCCCTCTCCGGCTGGACCCCTTTGAGTTGCTTTCTTCTTACAAAGATGCCCTCTGAGCCCCAGGAATGATCCATCTTTGGGGAGACATTGATATTTAGCCTCAAGGTTGATACCTCCTAACAAATGACTGGATAAGAACCCGCATCTGTCTTTCTTTTCTTCCTCAAAGCTACTAGAGGGCTCAGGCTCTCCATGCTGCCTCCAAAGCTATTAGACTCCCTAGGGCTGTGAAGTGGCCTTGCAGGTTTCCCCTGGGTCCCTTAGATGGCTGTTAAAAGGGATATAGCTGCTGTCCATACAGTTTTTTTTAAATCATCATCATAGTAATATAATTCTTGCTATTATGTATTACTATTACTATTGCTATTAGTGGTTTTGGTGGTATATGTGTATGTAAGTGACATGTGGGGACCAGAGGACAACTTTCAGGAGCCAGGTCTCTCCTTCCACTCTGGGTTGTGAAGATGATGTGGAGATGGTCACCAAGCTTACATATCAAGCTTTTTGAAAACCCATGCAGCCATTTTTCCTGGGCCCAGTTCCATCTCTCAGATGTAGGATGGCTGTTTTGGAGCCAGGACAGAAGCATTCTCGCATCTGTCACCTCAACAATCTCGGGCACTAGGCATGGAGCAGGGCTAGAGCTGGTGACCCACAATCAGAGCTCAGAGGCTTTGCAATGAAGAAACAGACCAATCGTTGACTTTACTACATACATTGCTCAGTACCACGTGTCCTATCCCCTTTAATAGCAAAGCTCCTATGTATTTTCTCAAAATAAAAATATCAGTAGTTAACTACAACTGGACAGAGGGGGTCCCAGTGCCTTCCAGATCCCCAGGATGAGAGAGTACAGCATAACTCACATTGATCTGAACAAATACAAGCTCCTCCTGACAGCACACACACACTTAGTAATGTGGGCTTGGGATGCTAAGGATTGCCTTATAAATTGTTTTACACGTCCCTGGCATAAAATAAGGCAGACGAGTAGACAATTGCTTGATATAATTTTCGCATCAAATAGACTTCTACATAAAATAGCTTCCTGTTAATTGTGTGTCTTAACTAGACAGCTGGCTCTGAGCACCCAGGGTGATGGCTGCAGAGAAATTCCTTTATGGATGATGGTTTAAATAAATCCATACTGTTTGGCTAATAAATGCTTTCCTCGGGTCACTTTTTCGCAGGTAGAAAAGTTTTGAGTATTGCTTTAAAAGGAGAACTCAGGGATGGAGAGATGGCTCAGTGGGTAAGAAAGTTCAGTGTGCGAGCATGGGGACCTGAGTTCAAATCCCAAGCGACCACATAAAAAGTTGGGCGTGGCTACATATGCCTGCAGTCCTAGCACTGAGGAGAGGGGTGTGGAGGCAGGAGAATGATTGGGACTTGTCTGCAAGATTCACTGAGAAACAGCAAGGCTCAGGTTTAGAAAAAGACCCTAGCCCTGGGGAATAGGGCAGAGTGACAAAGAGGGTCACTTCATGGCCTCTGCACACACAGGCACATGTACCACACAATAAATCCATGCATTCAGAAAGCATAATGATAAATTTTAAAAAGGAAACAGACAGTCAAATCTGCAGTTTTCTACTTTAAACTCCTCAAAAGAGATAGCATGTCATCAATAGGTCCCAGGCTTTTACCAATTAGTTCTCGAGGAATGTTAAGATCTGAATTCTTCTCATTGGCTGGTGCCTCTTGTATTGTCTCCGCTGTAGCCTTGAGTGACATCACAGTCACTACATGGTCTGTGTGTACCAAGACGTATTTCTCATAGGGAAGGTGGTCTGGAATCATAAAGTATCCGGGGCAGGGAGCTCATGGTGGGGTGGGGAGAGGACAAGAAACTGGGCTGGCAAGATGGCTTGGCAAGATGCTTGATGACCTGAGATCAATCCCAAAGCCCACAGGGTCTTCTGACCTCTACATGCTTGCTATCACATGCATGAACACAGATGTACACACAAATGATCATCTGTCTTGTGTGTGTATCCCAAACAAATAAATACATGCAAAAAAAATTTTTTTTCAAAAGCAATGAACTCAGAGGGAAATGGAAGCTACAGAAACCTGTGCAAGTGAGGGAGTCAGGAGCAAAAGTAAGCAGAGAGCTTCTCCTAATACAGATGCTGCCCACCAAAGGAACAAGAGGGAAAGGACACAACAGGGAGATGAAGACATCATGAAAACCCTCACACCTGTGGGAAATGCCTCTTACCAAATCTAATACTTCCTCCTTTTTTGAGGCAAGGTCTCACTGTGTAGCTCTGGCTGGCCTGGAACTTGCTGTCTAGACCAGGTTGGCCTTGAACTCACAGAGATCTGCTTGCCTCTGCCTTTTTAGTGCTGGGATTAAAAGGCCACTAAACCCAGCCCAATCACTTATGGTTTTAAATGTGGGCAACCCCTTTACAGCACAGAAAGCAACTTTTCCTAGGTAAGAGATCCCAGGACCACTGACACTGTGAGAGGAAATTTTTCCTATTTCAGGTAGGTCTGTTAAGAATTTCAAGCTAGTGAGGCCCCATTTTTAATTGTGTGTGTGTGTGTGTGTGTGTGTGTGTGTGTGTGTGTGTGTGTGTGTGTGTGTGTGTTGAGTGTCACTGACCCCTAAACTACCCTTTTTTTAAGTTAAAAGAACCAATTTACCAAATGGGTCCCCAGGGGTAGAAGAATTCATATCCTGTTCACCCGGAATAGCCCCTCCTTCCCTTGCTTCTGCAGTGGCTCAGGACCTTGGGCAGAGGTGAAGGGCATTGGGTCAGAAGGGGCACAGATGGTCTTAGTGTATCCATGTGTTAAAGGGAAATAGACAAAGAGAGAAGAGGTGGGGCCCTAGAACCAGGCAAACCCAGATCTTTTTGTGTTCCGGGTTAGTGAATTCCTCAGCATACCTTCTGTTGTGAAGAAGTTGCATCCTGTTTTTCCAATTAGAAATCTGAGGCTCTCAAGGATTAGCTAATTCACAGAGTGCCACAGAGCTACAAACCATAAGGCTGGGGCTTGTGGGAATCTAATCCCTTGCCAAATCCAATCTCTACCTCCCTGTCACCCTGTTTTGAGACAGGGTCTCACTGTGTAGCTCTGGCTGACCTGGAACTTGCTATATAGAATAGGTTGCCCTCCAGCTCACAGACACTCCAGTCTGACTAACTAATTGCATAGCCTAGGAACAGAAACAGTGTCCTCTCTGGAGGAGGAGGGGGAACACTGATGAGTGAACACCATCCTGCCTAGAAGCTGTATGCCAAGTAGGATCTACACTAATCAGAGAAACTAGGGCTGCTGAAGGGTAAAGTAGGGTTTGGGGGTGTATCTCAGTTTACAGAGTGCTCATCTAGCAGGCACAAGAGCCTGGTTCTGTCACCAGCATCACATGGTGGTGAAAGTCTGTCATCCCAGCACTTGGGAGATGGAAGTTCAAGGTCACCCTCAGCAACACAGGGAGTTAAAGGCCAACCTCGAATACACAAAATGCCATATATATATATATATATATATATATATATATATATATATGTGTGTGTGTGTGTGTGTGTGTGTGTGTGTGTGTGTGTGTGTGTGTATTTACATACACACACACATATATATACACACACACATATGTATATGTATATGTATATGTATATGTATATGTATATGTATATGTATATGTATATGTATATGTATATGTATACATACACACACAAAGACAAAACAGTAGAGTGTGGGACTAGCTGGAAGACCTGTCCCTGACCTTTGTGGTTTTGTCAGGAAAGCCTCAGATTACTCTGAGACTCTGGAAAATAAAATGACACCTGCTACATTGAAATAGTCCAGGTAGAGGAGAAGAGATGCTTGTGAATTGGGCCAATCCTTTGATGCTTTGGGTAAAAATGTTCATCTCAAAGTCTTATACTTTGCTTGGTGGTTGGTTTTGTTCATTGTCACAGATGCTGTGACAGAGTCCTCTTCTGTCAATAGCTCTGCAGCTAGGAGCTGGGGGGCCTTATGAGATTCTCCTTGCTTCATGCCGGAGTGTTGGCTGCCTTGATCCTGTGCAAATCTTGCACCAGAAGCCACAGCTGCTAGGGATTTGTGAGTTTATGAGTGTCATCTTCCTGTCGTGTCCAGAGACATTGCTTCACCTACTCTTCCTTGACTTCTGGCTCTTGCAGTCTTTCTCCCCCCTTTCCTCAGATGGTCCCTGAGCCTTGAGATTGGTGGGGGAAGGGTGACATTGACATCACACTTGTGACTTAGCACTGTACAGATAATCTCGACACTTTGACTAGTTGGCACCACGTGGTTTTTGAATGTCTGTTTGTCAATGAATCTGCAAAAGGGACTGCGTTGATTACACACAAACACAGAAGGGACACGCCTGGTCACCCTCCCGAGCTCCATATGAGTCATTGCTTGGGAGGCCACACCACATGTCATACTAATGACTCTGCGTTTATGTCCACACAGATATAACCATATGGACATCAGTGTATATGGTCAGCCCTCGTGCACCGGCCTTGCCATCTCGTGGCCACAGGCTGTGCCCTAAAGCCTGATAATCGTCTCTCCCATTTTGACCCTCCAGCTTCTTTGTTTCAGCACAGTGGTTGTGAGAGCAACAGACGGGGCCCTGTGGTCTGAACTCACTCCTCTGTCTCTGCCCACCGTGAGTCTTCTCACCCACAGCTGATCCGCTGGCTGTTCCTGTCTTCGAAAGGCATTGTCCTTTTCCCCAGAGTGCATGTTAAAGCCCTCTCAGCCAAAGTAAATTGTAAATGCACAAGAGATACATCTCCTAGATTGGCTGGAATTCACATGTGACAATTTGAATAAATACAGCATCCATCTGCAGAAGGGAGGGGAATTCTCCAAGGACTCTGGCAGAGGAGGTGGGGGAGACTGGTCAGATGATAGGGAGAGAATGGACAGGCCACCCCCTGTCAGCCACCCCTGGGACTGACAGACTTCTAGCATTCACAGTCCACATTGTGCCTGGAACCTTGTGAGTCCCTGCCCTAGGGGATCCAAAATGGTGGACTCCAACTTTATCACATATTGGATTCTCCTATGCAGCATGCTACAGATACGGATGGCAGACGTGGCCTGCCCAGTGATTCTGGGAGATCATGAGTATGACCTAAGTCTCTTTTTATTTTACCGTGTGTGTGTGTGTGTGTGTGTGTGTATGTGTGTATATGTGTGTGTATATGTGTGTATGTGTATATGTATGTGTGTATGTGTGTGTATGTGTATATATTTGTGTGTGTATGTATGTTTGTATGTGTGTATATGCTTGTGTGTATGTGTGTGTATATGCTTGTGTGTATGTGTGTGTTTATATTTGTATGTATGTGTGTATGCTTGTGTGTACGTGTATATATATATATGTGTGTGTATATATGTGTGTGTATGTGTGTGTATGCTTGTGTGTATGTTTGTGTGTATGTGTGTGTATGTGTGTATATATGTGTGTATGTTTGTGTGTATGTGTGTATATATGTGTGTATGTGTGTGTGTGTATGCTTGTGCGTGTATGTCTGTGTCTGTGTGTCTGTGACAGAGGACATCCTTGATTATCATTCCTCAAGCACTCTCCAGCTTGATTTTTGAGGAGGAGATTTTTACTAGCCAAAACATAGCCAGGTAGGCTAGAATGTCTAGCCATAGAGCCTGTCTTTGCCTGATCAGCACTCAGATTCTGGGTGTGCACCACTATGAACAGCTGGTTTTCTCCGTTTGGTCTTGTTTTTGAAAATGGCTTCTTCTGGGGACTCAAACTCAGGTCCTTATACTTGCAAAGCACCTTACCAACTGAGCCACTTCCCAGCCCCTAGACTTCTTGATTTTAGCAAACATCTTCGGAAGAGTCCATATTAGGGAGGACTTCATCCCCATATTGACAAAGTAGATGAGGCGCAGCCTGAAGTTTAGAGGGGTGCCTTGCAGAGCCTAGCAAGGGATGTTGCATTGGGGGAGTGGCCTTTAACTTCTTAAGACAGTGGCTGAGCCACCTTCTCAGATGTTCCCCACATCCTGTAGTAGCCATGTGTCAAGTCTAATAAGTACCAAAGTTCCATGGTCGCTCACTCCTGAGCCAAGTAGTCTACCATATGCCGACTCCTCCTCCAGACTCTCCCTCCCACCTGTCCTGCCACAGGGATCCCCACAAACCCTTGGCTGTCTCTCAGTTTGCAGGAGATGTGCATAAATGCCACCTCCAGCTTCCCAGACAGACAGAAAATGAGTCCCAGATTGAGTCAGAGAGGAATCTGGGCCACATGTGGGAGTGGCAGAAATGCTGGACCCCCAGCTCCCCAACTCAATAAACGTGTGTGGAGGGACATGCAGGCAGGGTCAGAGCCTTGGGGAAACCTTCCAGGAAGCCCTCGGAGGGTTGAGTGTCAGATCAGTAATCCATCTTTCTCCTCACCCAGCAGGATTGCAGCAAGAGGGAGAGAGCTTGTAACTAGGTTTCCTAGGGACAATTGAATTTTCGGAGGGTTTTAATGAGGGAAATGAGACTATTCGTGGATATGGAGGTGTGGGGAGAAGGAACATGAATTTTCTTCACTTTCCACACACTTTTTGGAGAAGCATCAGTGGTAATCCCGGCAAACAAACTCTGACAAGAAGTCACCCCACACCCACACCCACCCCTGCTTCCCGGTCTCACCATTTGAGGCCTACACTCCAGCTTGGTAGGTACATGTGGTGGGGAAGGGGAGAGTTGTAGACAAGGAATTCCATTGCAATGTAAATGATCAAGTTAGGTCACTAAAGAGATATTTATTTGGGGGAATGCCAACACAAAATAGAAAATGCCCAGGGACCTCTCCTCGGGTGAGTCACACTGACAGTAACCTACCTCTCCATCCATCCTCCAAGGTATCAAGTAAACAGACAGAGCAGCCATCTATGATGATCTGTGCTAGGAGATGTCAGAGTGGAATGGTAACTCGGAGAGGCAACAAGGAGTCAAGGGCGGAGAGTCCGGAGAGAAGATTCAAGGCTAGAGAAAGGTGGGAAGAATCAAGAGCTGCGGCACAGGGAGCCCGGTGGCCCACCTGTTCTAGGCTGAGGCCACCTGTAATTTAGAACAGGGCTGTGATACAACAGGAAGATGGGTCACTCACCAGAAAGGGGATTTAATTGCTCCCTGCTCCTTCCCCAGCATCTGCAGGACCTCTTTCTGCATCTATCCTCCATTTATCTGCAGACAAGCAGGAAACTAGAGGATATGAGGCCTGTGTCCTTCTGCTACCAAGCAGCAGCAACATTATATTGTGGAGGAGGGCAGCCACGAAGGTGGGGGTCCCAGATCTTACTCACGACATCTTCCCTTTTAGAGGGTCCAGTTTGGAGTTGGGGGGCAAGGCTGGTCTGTTTCTGGGAAAGGGGTGCATGCAGATGGGCGGATGGGTTGTCTGCTATGTGTGTGCACTGAGCCTTGGTCTCTCTCTCTCTCCCTCTCTCTCTCTCTCCTCTCTTACTTCCTCCCTCCCTCTCTCTTTCCTCTGTTCATATTTATATGTATGGCATGCATGCCTGTTTATATACATGTTTGCATGTACACGTGCAAGCCTTCATGTACACGCATATAGGGAGGGGGCCCAAGGTTGATGTCCAGGAATCAGCCTCCATCCCTCTTCCATGTTATTCATTGAGACAGGCCTCTCAATCAGACCCAGAGCTCATTAATAAGGCTAGTCTCACTACCGAGCTTGCTCTGGGTCTGCCCTATCTTCTGATTCCCGAGGCTGGGACTACAGGGAGGCAGACATCCTCAAACGTAACATTTACAAGGGTTCTGGGGACTCAAACTCTGGCCCTCTTGCTGCCACAGAAGCACTTCAACAACTCTGCCACCTCCCCAGCCCACTCTGCTTGCTAGGAAATTCCTCTCTCTGTGCTCATAAGTAGACATGGGTTCTGCAGCTGTTTTCTTCCTTGGGGTCATCCCAGGAGGACCAGAGTGCAGAAGTAAAAGTAGACCTTGGGGGTTGAGATCATGTGCACCCTCAAGCTCTCTGCCTGAGATCTACTACTCTGTGTGCAAGGGATGCAGGGTGGCCCAGCTGAGAAAGGTGCCCTTTCTCATTCAGAAAAGTAAGGTAAACAAAACCCTGAGATCCTTCTAGATCACAGGAAGCATCCCCTAACTTTCTCAAGCAGGAGCTAGGAAACCTCAGAGAGAGAGAGAGCAATGTGGAGAGACTCACGAGGGCTGCGAAGACTGCTCAGTCAGTAATGTGCTTATCGTGCCAACTGGAGGAGAACCTGGCTTCCGAACCCCAATACTCATAAAAATTTAAATATGCCTCCAATCGCAGCACTGGGGGCAGAGACACATTTCTGGGGTCCACTAGCCAGACATTCTCACCAGGTCTGTGAGCCCCAGATTCAGTGAAAGAGCCCGTCTCAGAAAATAAGATACAAAGTGAGAGGAAGTCATGGATATTGACCACTGACCTCCACATACATGTGCTCACAAGTGGGTGTGTGCATATGTCCATGCATACATAGCACAGACAGACACACACACAAGTAATACAGGGCAAAGAGAGAGAGAGAGAAATCCAAAGCCTGTGCCTCGCTTCTCTCCCTCACTGTGTTTGTTTTGTTCTGATTTGATGTGAAGATGCCGGTGCGGTGTGGGGGAGTCTCTTCTGGAGGGAGGATGAGTAACACTCCCTCGGCTTGTTTACTGCACGCACACACTCACATGAAGCAGAAGATGAAGTGTCAAATATGGGAAGAGAAACAATAGAAGCCCTAGCCACCTTCCTTTCCTGCCCACAAGTTCACAGCGAAGCTTCAGGAACATGCACATAGACACACTTCTGGTGAGTGCCATAGAGGATGTGAAGACAGACTGCCACCATCGCTGCCACTGCCACCACCACCGCCACCACCACCACCATCACCACAATCATCACCACAATCACCATCACCACCATCACCACCATCATCGCCACCATCACCACCATCACCATCACCTCCATCACCACCATCACCTCCATCACCACTACCACCATCACTACCATCACCTCCATCACCACCACCATCACCACCATCACCTCCATCACCACCACCACCATCACCACTATCATCACCATAATCACCATCACCACCACTATCAACACTACTACCACTGCTGCCACCACCACCATCTTTGGAGTGCAGATGCTCTTCTTTTCTGGTTGAGTTTACTCCTAGGGCACCCCTACCACCAATACATGTTTATATTTTATGCCTTCAAAATTCATATAGCATGATATTCACCATTCTAACACAAGCAACTTGATGACATTTAGCCTTCGTGCAAACACAGCCACTGTCTGTGACACCTTCATCACCCCGGCGTACCTGAGAAAACTCTGAAAATAACCCAGAAAGCGGCTCCTTCCTCAGGCTCTGCTCTCTCAGCCTCCTGTCTGCCTTCTGTCTCCCTAGGCTTACACCCCCTGGATCCCCATATGAGCAGGGTCATACACTGTGTGAGCATTGTGTCTGACGCAGTGTTTTGGGATTTCATGGTTATAGGGAATGTCTGTCCTTCACTCTTTGCCATGGCTGAATAGTAGCACACCGTACAGATAGCTAGCCTTGTTTCTTCATCTGCTGGTGGGCAGCTGAGTTCTCTCCACCTTCTGACTATGGTTGAAAGTGTCACTAAGTACATTGACACCATTTCCGCCATTCCTGAAGTTTTGCTTCAGGTTGTTTACAGTGGATTTGCGGGGTTACATAATAATCCCACATTTAACCTTTCTCTTTCTTAAACTTAATTAATTTATTGGTTTATTTTTAAATTTTTTTTTGAGACAGTGTCTTACTCTGCACCCCTGGCTGGTGACCTAGTGTAGACCAGAACGGCCTCATACTGGCAGCAATCCTCCTGTCTCTAACTGAGATTAAGGAACATTGTACCACCTTTAACTTTTTTTTTTTTCCGCCCAGCCCACCTTTAACTTTTTAAAGGATTGCTGAACTGTGTTTCCCGGTGACATCAGCCTTTTAGAGGCTTCACAAAGCCTGGCTGTTAGGTGCCTCCAGTTACTTCCAAAAGGTCTGAACTGAACCTGGCATTAAGCTAAGCATACCCAGCGTCTCCAAAGGCCTCCGTCCATCTGCTTGGTCAAAGCTGAGCTAAAAAGGGGCCAAGGTCAAAGGTGCAATGCCTGCACGGAGCAAATTAGAGAAAAACTATGCCCTGTGCCCTGTGCTCTGCCATCTAAGAGTGTCCTCTCCTCTTGCAAAAGCTTGCCCACAGGGAGAAGGTCAGGGCAACAGTATACTTTTATGGTTCTGCATAAAAGAAGTCAATGGGGTTGTAATTCAGTTGGTAGTGTTTGTCTAGCATGGTCCAAGCCCATAGGGTTTGATCCCAATACCAAATAATCTAAGTATTGTGATGTTGCAATGCCTTTTAAGCCTAGCACTGTCCTGTAAAGTCAGGAAGGCAGAAGAATCACAAGTTCAAGGTCATTCTCCACTATATCAGGAGTTGGAAATACCCTGTGTCCTGGCTGGTTTTGGGTGTCAAGCTTGTGTCAAGCTGGGATTATCACAGAGAAAGGAGCCTCCCTTGAGGAAATGCCTCCATGAGATCCAGCTGTAAGGCGTTTTCTCAATTAGTGATCAAGGGGGGAGGGCCCAGACCATTGTAAGTGGTGTCATCCCTGGGCTCGTGGTCCTGAGTTCTATAAGAAAGCAAGCTGAGCAAGCCAGGGGAAGCAAGCCAGGAAGCAGCAACCCTCCATGGTCTCTTCATCAACTCCTGCCTCCAGGTTCCTGCCCTGTGTGGGTTCCAGTCCTGACTTCCTTTGGTGATGGACAGCAATGTGGAAGTGTAAGCTGAATAGACCCTTTCCTTCCCAACTCACTCCTTGGTCATGGTGTTTCCGTGCAGCAATAGAAACCCTGACTAAGACACCCTGTCTCAACAACAAGTTTACTGAACGCATGTGGAATTAACTGGCATCATGGAATTACTTATGCCCAACCCCTGCACCATCTGATTTCTGTGGACTTGAGGGGTTGCTAAACTTTATCAGTGCCTGTTTCCCTCCTAAAACAGGCCAAGTACTCTTTACCCTACAGAATCAACCACACACACACACACACACACACACACCTCATGCGTGCATGCCCTGCTTAGTTCTTGTGAACTTCCAATAAATGCTCTTGAACATGGAGGGTGAGTATCTCATCCACAGCACCCCTTTGGCTTCTGCGAAGAGTCCCTGTCCCCAGGTTGCCTGGGCTGGAATGGTGGCGCACTGTTGGCCTGGGTTACACTTGGCTCTTTGAAAGCCTCCGATTTGCATGGAATGAAGCTTGCTATGGTAACAAGGTCTGGTGGCTGGAATCCAGGGCCCCACTGAAAAATGCAAAGCCCGTGTGTGCTCTGGGAGAGAAAGGAGCCAGGGCGGGGGTTGGGGGGGCGGTTATTCAAGTTAAGGTTACCTCGATTCTTCTCAGAAGGGGGAGTAGGTACACCAAGAAAGGCAGGTTCAACATTCCTACCTGGGAGGAAAAAGAAAAAAGAAGCCCACCACACCTCCCAACTCTCCTCCCGCCTCAGCTCTCTTCTCCCACTAACGTTCAGGCCAGCCAAAGAGCTTAAGACCAGGTTGAAGCTAGCCCTCATTCCTGGGTGTGCACACTGGCTCTCTGCGCTGCGGGCAGGCCTCGGTACCACTGGCCCAGGCTAAGGAAGAAGAGCGCAGGTCAGGCTCTAAGGTGGGGGACGGAAGGTGGCAGGCTCGCTGTCCACCATCTCTGCTCCCCGCTTGGCATTTCACCCTTGCAACTAGCAAAACAAGAACTCCACTCCCGAGCTCACTCCAGCAGCCCCCTCCCTCGGCCTTCCATCTCACGCTCCCCTCCAAGGGGCCTCCTTTGCAAGCTTCCCTCTCGACTAAGCATCCACCACCACCTCCTCTGCGACCCCAGCCCGGAGCAGGGCAGTAGTTGGCTGGGGCGGGGCTGCCCACCGCCGCAGGGAGGGGACAGTGGGACAGCCAGGGTCCGGGATGCACCCCTAACCCTTCGCTTGGGGGTGCCACCTCCGGCCTCATGAGGGCGCCGCCCTCCTTCTCCACTCCTCGGGGGTGTGTCCCCGAGGTGGGGGTCTCACGAGGCTGGAGAGGTCGCCGAGGTCCCCTGCCGGGCCCCCTCCCGAGCGAGCCACGAATGGTAGGCTCCACTCGGAGAGTGCCTGGCCCGGGAAGCGCACGGTGTCCTCTGCGCTCAGCTCGCCCGCCCGCCGGGGTCTTGCCGATCTCGGCTGCTCCTCCTCCTCCCGTCCTCCTCCTCTTTTTCCTCCTCCTCCCCGCGCCGCCTCGCCACCGCCGCGGCTTGGGCTGGAGGCGCCGCTGTCATTCCTGCGCCGGAGGAGCCGGCGCTTGCCGGTGCCCGGGGGTCGGGGCGCGGGGAAACCCGGGCCTCTGTGGTGACCCAACAGGTAGAGCCGGGGCCACGGCTGGCCACACGCGCCCCGCGTGCATCATGCAGCTCTTTGTCACCTCTCTCGCCCCCAGGCCAAAATCCTGAGCATGATGGAAGACAATAAGCAGCTCGCGCTCCGCATCGATGGGGCGGTCCAGTCGGCCAGCCAGGAGGTGACCAACCTGCGAGCCGAACTCACGGCCACCAACCGGAGACTGGCGGAATTGAGCGGCGGAGGCGGCGGCCCCGGCTCGGGCCCGGGAGCTGCGACCAGCGCCTCGGCAGCAGCGGTGACGGTGGCTGACTCGGCAGTGGCGACCATGGAGAACCATCAGCACGGAGCTCAAGGTAGGGAGAGCCCAGCGCCCGGGGCGGGGACCCAGAGCGCGCTCACCGGTCCCGGTGGTGGCCGGGCCCGCGGTGTCCCCCACGCTCGCCGCGAGATGGCTTTGCATTGTGGTTCGTAACCCTTTTCGCTTGACCGTATCAACCCGCTGCTTCCCGGTTTGGGAATTCCATAGCGGCTGTCATTAACGCTTGCACGGGTGCAGTGTGCACGGTATGTCACACGGACACACTGGCCCCCGCCCGCTAAAGCTAGGCGCCGCTGGGCCGGTCCTTTTCAGGCGGTAGAAAGTGTCCTTTGGATGGCACACAGACCCCAGCGCCGCGGCAAACTTTTTGTGCCCTCTCCCCCAAAGTCTGCTCCCCCACCCGCCCCAACCCTCCAGTTCCAAAGGCCTCTGAAATGATTCCCCAGGGGGAGGGGGGACTCTCTGGGCTCAGCTGCCCAAGGGAAGTAGGCTTGCATGCACTTTTCTCCACGGACGCCAAGCCCCTTGGCTGGGTTGCATCTGGAGTTTATTTTCTCCAGGCTTGAGATGGTGCAGGCTGTGGTGTGGATGCAGAGAGTTTTACGTTTCCAGAAGCTCTATGGGGAAGAGGGCTTCCCAGGGGGAAATCACAGACCTCAAAGGTTGATTGATGGCTGTCTGGAGAAGTAGAGGTAGGTTGCTAAGAGCCGCCCCCCCCCCCGTTTGAAGGATCCCCTCTGCAGTTTAGAGGAAGGGGAAAAAGACAGCTGGTCGGTACTGACATTGAGAGATGACACTTCTGAACCCCTAGCAAGGGTTAAAGGTGTGAAGTAAGGTGGCCCCACCATGTGTGGTGCTTTCTGAGAGTTGGGAAGCAAAAGCCAGAGCAAGCTTTTTCAGGATGCCCCCCTCGCTCTCCCCAAATCGCTTTTAAGAATCAATACCGCTGCTTATTCAAACCATTTGAATTGTAAACTAAACTGTGAAAATCCTAAAGATAGGGCAGAGAGAGAAAAAAAAAACACCTCCAGTCCAAGAGGACCACTTGTATAATTATGTCACTTGGAGTGTAAGGCAGCAATGTTCAGTGGTTCGGAATGATTTTCTGGTTCTGCTATCTCAACAGCTCCTCCTGAGTGTTGAGTCTGTTTTGACAACGGGTATGCCTTCACTGAAGGCATCTGTCTGGTTTGGCCTTACCTTCTTGGGAAGGTATGTCTTTGCTCTGTGAGACTCTTAGCTTCCAGATCTGCCGTTTTTGTGAATTCTAAGTCAGACCCTAACTTGGTGCTTCCAAAGCCTGTTGGAAGTCTTTAGGAACCGGGGTTGCAATTTGGTTGGCCATGATGTAATGGTGAAACTGTGGAATGGCTCTGGTGTTTGCTACAAGGTTTCAAGGTTAGCATCTGGTTGCTCTCCTCAGCCAGCCCTGGTTATGTCATCCTCCTGTGAGAAAGAACCATAGGTGAGAGAAGGGAGATGCAGGCTGGCCGCAGGATATAATGCTTTGATTTCTGTAAGCAGAGAGAGTTCTGGCGTTCCAGAACTAGCTAAGAGCTGGCATTTTGCTGAGAAGCAAAAGCCCTAAAAAGGGACACCGAATGGATATTCCCACCATCCAGCCGTTCCTCAGACAGGGAAAAGTTAAGTGGCTTTTCATCCGAGTGCGGGCTGCACTGTGGACTAGGTGTGCTATGGAAGCCAGAGTGCCCTGCTGGTATACTTCACTTGAAAATCGAAAGGCTGGCATCCTTATGACTAAATGGTTGTAGAGGTGCAACAGGAGGTGTTTCTTTTCTTTTCTTTTTCTTTCTAAGAGGCTCATGCCTGCAGACATGAAAGTGGCTTTGGGATCACTCAGCATCTTTAAAAACACACAACACCAGCAGCTCCCTGTGCCCACGGGAACATTGCACCTGCCATGTGGCCATGCCCATGGCTGACAATGGGTAGGTAATAGGAGGACAGAGGAGGAGGGTCTGGGTTATTCCTGTCAGGACTACTGATGGTTTTCAGAACCCTTACCATGGGCCCTTGGTGACTGTATAATCAGAAAGCACCTTAATGGGTTTTGACTTGAGCTCACCTGTGGGTCACATGTCCATCTAAGTTAGTTTGACTTTATGTGAATGAGGCAGGTGGGGGGAAAAAGAGAGACCATGAATAAGCTTACTGGGCATTTACTTATCTATAATAGCACTTCAATCCTGGAGAGAGAGAGAGAGAGAGAGAGAGAGAGAGAGAGAGAGAGAGAGCGCAATTTAGTCTTTGTGAGGCTTGGCTTGGCTTTCATTTCTTCCCTCCCTTTGGGGTCTCTAGAAGCGCTCAGCAGAGCTGGTCTGGTTACTTCTTTTGCTGTGGTTTCTATTATGTTCCTAAAGGGGAGCCTGGAGTTGTTGCGAGCTAATTTTCAGGTATGGCTGGCTGCCTTCCTCCCGTCCCTCCCGACCTGGCACCAGAGAGATGCGGGGAAGCTGGGAGTCTTGGGACTTTCTGTTCTTCCAGGTTAGGGTTGCTCCTGTGATTCTCCTTTGCCTGCACTGGTAACACTCGGAGGAACCAGACCCTAAAAATACCTGGTGCAGTTACGTTGTTACTTTCCAAACTGAGATTTTTTTGAACGCAATGAGTATTTATCTTACAAAATACAACCGCATAAGTCTCTTTTAGCTAAAGTACACTATGGACATTAAGAGCATGCTAGTAGGCCTTTAACAATATTACAAGTGATTTCAGGAAAATGCCACCTTTTGCGTCCTGGCCCCCCACCCCCACCCCCCAAAGAGACTGTTAGATACATTTTCAATTTTTCAAATTTCTTTTTGGAAATGAATAAAGGAAGCGTATCAGTCTTTGCTGGGTATTTTGTTGCAGGCGAGACCACTGGGTGGGTGCCACGTGACGAGGCAGACTTGGGTTTTCCTAGAGGGTTAAGACAAGAGTGTCGTTTAAACAAAATATTAACTCTCTGGGTACCCTGTGTGAGCGGGCATGGTTGCTATGTAACAGAATCTAGAAAGTGAACTGCTGGAAATCTGGGCTCTCGGCACTTCTCAGGATCTTCTTTCGGAATTTCTGTTGAAAGAGCTCTTGGCAGTGGGCCCATCGCCTCTCTCCTGTTGCAAGTGAGTTGGATAATCCTAAGGAGAACTGTAGGCCAGCCTCGCCAAGGGCATCTGTGCTGGGTGGTGCATTTCACAGCCCCAGAGGCCACCTCTTAGGTTGATGGGGTCACAACTGGTTTTGACAGGTGGACAGAAGGATGCTTGGTTTAAAAAAACAAAAAAACAAAAAATAAAAAACAAAGCAAAAAAACAACATACAGAGCTAAGCATTGTTTCAGTTCACCTTGTTGTGGAAAGGGGGTCGTTTGAAGTAGCATTTCTAAAGCGCTTTCCTCCGGGTACCCAGCTCTGGGAAAGTGTATTTAAAATGCTTGCAGTTCTTTGAAGGCAAAAAATATAGCAGTTTGCTTCTCTGAAAATGTTTTATCTGATGAATGACTAATATTAGATTCAATTGGCTGCTTTGTAGTGCATAGGATAAAACAATTAAGAGCCATTACACCCAATTTAAATAGGTGTTAACTGTATAGAACATAACATGCTTACACCCATTAGGATGGGTGCTCGCCGCCTGGAGTTTATTGTTTATTTGGGGCGTGTGTACCTGTGTGCCCATGGAGAAGGTGTCTTCCTTGGTTGTTCCCTGCCTACCTTTCAGTCTCTGCCCTCCCAGTGCTGGGATTGCAGGCTCACACTACTGAGCTCGGCTTTTTTTCCATGGGTGGTGGGGGTCTGAACTCCAGTGCTCATGCTTGTACAGGGAGAACCCTTGATTAACTGGACCCTCTCCCCTGCCCTGCACTGGCAAGGTACAGAAAGTGTCTTCCTTTGGTGCCAGGGATGGGGAAGCAGTCCCTGTCTGCTGCAGTTATTAAAAGGGGGAGATGGGAAAAATCAGCTTCCATGTTTATAAATTTTCATAACTACACACAGATTGTATTTCATTCTCTGATCACTACAATAGATAGCTGCCAGGGTCCCGGCATCTCCTCTTTACAAAACACTGAAAACTTTTTTGAAAAGTTTGCATTACCTTAGGAGTGGTGTGTGCGGGGACTTCATGGAGATGCTAGACACTGTTGCTCTGCAAAATAACTTCTGTCTTTTGGCACTGGCTTCCCCGTTCTTTCTGCTTCTGCTCCTATCTTATTTGAAAGAGGGGATTTCCAAAGGGCAGAGAGGGTGGAACCTAGGTGTGTGTTGACATCTCCAAGGCCCCTCACTCTGCCTCCGCAGTGGGATGAAGGACCATGCCTTTGCCTAACCAGGAAGGCGGGGCTTTACGGCTCCTCCTAAAAATTACTGTGTGGAGTCACCAAGAGATTGCTTGCACATGAGGATGGGGTGGTTGAAATTAGTTATCGATTGGCTATCATTTACTATCTTTCCACTGTCTTTAAAGATGCCTCTGGAGGGTTTCCTGGAGTCGACATTCTGGTTCATTTTATAATACTGTGTTTGTTTCCTGATTGTTTGTGGCTTTTCCAGAACTGGCTTGATATCCAGAAGTCCTAGTTAGCCTGGTTTCACACCAAGAGGACTAACTGGCCTGCATCTCCACACCCTTCCCCTAACTCCTCAATCCCAGTGGCACCTTCTAGGGATCCCATAGACCCTAAGTAACACATGGGCTTGGCAGATGGAAATTTCTCACTGGAAGTCTGCCTGCCCACCCTGTAAGCCATGTGGGGCACAGAAGGTCAAACTCAGGGCCTTGGAAACATTCACTGGGTATTAGAGATAGTTGAGCATAAGCCCAGAAGCAAGCCAGTTAGCAGCGTTACTCCCTGATCTCTGCATCAGTTCCTGCCTCTAGGTCCCTGCCTTGTTCTCCTGCCCTGGCTTCCCTTGCTATAAACAGTAATCCATAAGCCAAACAAACCCTTCCCCTTCTCAGTTGCTTTTGGTTTTATCAGAGCAACACAGAAGGCAGTCAGGGCGTTTACTTGAATTCCATATCTTTAAGACCATACCATTGAAAGGTTCCTAGCAGTAGATTCTCCCCCAACTCTGTGTGTGTATATATGTGTGTGCCTGTGAATATGAATTTGCATGCATACTCATATGTATGTGCCACCATATTCTCAACTTTAAAGATCTCTAATCATAAAAGACTCAGGATTAAGCTATGCCAAGTATGATTCAGCATTGAATTATACTTGTTGGGAAGTTCCAACAACCCACGTGGATTAGAAGGACACATGCGTTGGCTAAGGTCAGAGTTCAAAGGGCCCAAATCCATCACCTCTTCCCATACATTGGCACCTCTTTCCATTCATGTGGTTGCAAGAGCCCAGTCTCATGGCAAGCCTTGTGTGCTTCGCACTGGTCTACTTGAACTCTGGTCCTTGGCCCCACACGCACACCTATGCTTACATGTACATGCACGCTCCACATAATCAGACAAGGTGGGAACTCATTCTCTCTTGTAGGTCCAGGGAGCTGGGTGTTAAGTGATCTTTCAATTATGAGTTAGCCCATATTGTTTGGCTTGGATATGAGGGCAACTGACATCTGGGATATGACACAGGTGCCACCAGTACATCTCAGCATGTTGATGCCCCATGGTGCAGGTGAGCATCCCCGAAGCTACAGGGTGGCCATCCGCAGCAGCAGAGTACAACCCCACAGATCCAAGCTACCATCCCTATCCTCCCTAGCTGGGACCACCTCTCTAACATAGAAGCTGCCGGAAGACCCGGGCTCAGAATGCTGCTTCTACCCTGTGAGGCTGCACGAGACCTAAATGATCTTGCTCATTTGATGAACCTCAGCTCGGAGCGGTGGTGTGCAGGCTGTGCTCTGCGGGTCTTCCTGCTTCCCCCCTCAGAATCCTCAGCCCCCGCAGACATGAAAGAAGCTGGATGAAGTCTGAGTTGAGTTTGGCAACAGCAACTGTTCAAGCAGGTGGCTGCTGTGTAAAAGGAAATTATTGGTTCTAAATTTATTCTGGTGGCTTTGTTGAGACTTTTCTAGACCGCCAGGTCGGGCTCCTGAAAAGCCCTTGACCCCTTCCCCTCCCCTCTGATCAATGGGGACCCTCACCCTGGAGTTTTTAACAGGCGTCTGTTCCCTTTCTAGACCATACTCTCAGGCTGGAGGACAGAGATTAACTGTCAAGGGGATGTTCCACTCACCCTCCAGTCCCTGTCCCCTTCTATCCTGACACATACTTAGGGACCCATGAAGAGAGGGCAAGGTCTTCCTCTCTCAATATTGCCTCAACTGTACCAAATGTTCGAAGCACATGAATCATTTGTGATGAGCCACATGGCCTCTGGAAGGAAGCCAGCCCAGGGCTCAGATGTTCCATTCACCTTCCTACATGTCATTGTGGCTTTCTGAGCACACCTCTGAGGTGTATGACAAAGCCCCTGGTGCTCCTGGACCTCCTTAATGCACATCCTCTCTCCTTCTTGGTATTTTACTGTGGTTGCACATGAGAACTCATCTCAATGCCTTCGCCACAGTTTGCAGGAAATAGTACTAGCATATATACTACGTGAATCCCAGGCCCAGCATGGGGGCAGCATATACGCCTAGCTTTGAATAAAGGATACCATGTCTCAAAGAGGTAATGTACCTTGTCTGTAGTGACATGATAATGACAAAGATGGTGACAATGTCAGAGACTATGTGTTAATGAATCTTATGGTCACTGTGGTGACTCAACAAACAGGTGCCTCGATAGTATCCATTTCACATACAGGGAAAACTGAGGCACAGAGATGGTATGGTACTTGCAAAAGAACATGCAGCTGTTACAGGGCCAAGATCTGGCTCCAGTGTCTCTGCTGTCAGTCAGACAACACTTGGGTGCCTAGGGTCAGTCTGCTACCACATAGCAGGCCAACATCAAGCCAACAGTCCCTCTTGCTATTTGAGCCCGTGTGTCCTCTGTGGATGCCACCTCAGCAGGAAGCATCCTTAGCCTGGTTCCACTGAGAGACCCTGGAGCTCTCAGCTGGTGCTATCTAAGGCTGGTGACATTTCATAGGGAGGTTTCTCCCTGAGGAAGGGAAATTGCCAACAGGGAGGCAGCTGGGGTAACTGCTTATGAGCTTAGCATCTCCAGGGTCAGCAATGGAGAGAAAGCTTAGGGACTTGGCTTTGGGGCTTTTGAATCCTTAGACCATGTGTGCTTTATGTATCTTGGGAAGGAATGTTCTAAGCAAAACTGGAATGTGGGGTACTCTTACTCTCCCTCCAACCAGAACTTCCTTTCCCCCAGCTTCTCCCTTTATGGGCTCAGAAATTTCCCATAGCCCCCAAACATGCTCAGCACTGGACCAATCAACTTCTCATAGACCATTGCCCCAGGGTCCACATCCACAGAGCTATCATCTGGTCACGACAGCTCCTTGTCACTGAGCTTTTCTGTGCATTGTAGGGTTAGCTCCATCCTCTCCACACTCCAGCTGTGATAACCAAAAATGTTGCCACATGTCTCTTTGGTCAAAATTAACCCCTTATGTGACCTCGGGTGAGGGTCATCTCAGATTGACAGAGTCTAGGATGGACAGCCATCTTGTCTGTTTCTTCCTGCTTCCTAGAACTCTGCCTGGCACACAGAAGAGCTCAGTAAATATATGTTGAGTGAATGGGTGGGTGGATGGAAGGATGATGAGTAAGAAGATAGATGGACAAGCAGGTTGTGGATGGAAGGATGGATGGATGGATGGATGGATGGATGGATTAATGGATTGACAGGCAGATGGCTAGATGGGTGGGTAGACGGATGGCTTAGGTGGTTGGGTGAATGAATATATGGACAGATGGATAGACAGTATTTACCTGCAGATATGTGGGATTAGTCTACTTGTTACATGAAACATCCTGAGACTCATTGGTTAACGGTGGGTTCTTTTTAACTGAATGCTTATACATCACAGTGTAAGCCCTGCTCTGAGCCATTCATTTGTAAGTCTCCATCCATCCTTTAAAGCACCTTGTGAAGGAGCTGTGGAGATGACTCAGTCGGCAAAGTGCTTGCTGTGCAGGCATAAGAACCTGAGTTTGTTCCCTACAAACCATGCAGTAAAAGTAGGCTTAGTAGCCAACACCTGAGACTTAGCATTGCTTGAGGTGGACACAGGAGGCTCCCTGGGGATTGCTAGACCACAAGCCTAGTGGAATCAATGAGCTTTGAATCAGTGAGAAACCCTGTCTCAACAACAAACAAAATGAGTAAGGTGGAGTGGAGAGCAATTGAGGAAGACACCTAACGTGGACCTCTGGACTCCATCTGCACATGTACACACACACACACACACACACACACACCTCACACAAACACAAATGCATTCACACAAATCAAGCAGACACATCATACACACACACACACACCTCACACAAACACAAATGCATTCACACAAATCAAGCAGACACATCATACACACACACACACACACACACACACACACACACATATTCCTCACAGCGCTACACACAGACACTCACAGCACACATACATATTCTCACACCATACATGCACATAAGCATACACAAACATATACCACATATAACATGCATGGAAATGCACATACACACACACTCTAGCTACATACACACACACACACACATGCTTTCACACACATCAAGCAGACACCACACACACACACACACACACACACACACACACACACATATATATATATATTCTCACATCGCATATGCACATATGCACACACACACACACATATACTACACATACTCTTATACCATACACACATGCACACACACACTTACACCACACACATAACACACACACACACACACACACACACACACACACACACACACACACACTTCCAGACCATCCTTTTCTGACTTTGAGAAACTGGGATTTATAAAGATTTAGCTGCTTTTCTTGCTCCAAGCTCCCCAACATGGCCAGCTGACAAGAGAACAGATGGGTTGGAAGGCAGGTCCTGCTGACCTCGGAGCCCGCCTTCCTCACTAAAAGGAGGATGAGCCCACTTCACTGCGGCTGCCTGATGACACCCCACCCCCAGGATGAGCCACCTTTTGTCCACTGCCTCCCCTTCCTCTTTTGTCTCCTGTCTCTGTCTGTCTTGAGAGATTGGGCTCACAGGCTTAGAAACCTCAGATTTAATAAGATACAGGCAAGTTATCTCTCAGCCTGGTAGGTGTGGCTGACTCGGAAACATAATTACTTTTTATAATAAAGGTCTAGACCTATAATGGGGAGACATACAAGGCATTGACAGCACAGAGGCTGCCCTGATGGCTGTGACAGCCGTGACATGTGGTAAGACCAGAATGGAAACACATTAATGTCACCTGAAACTGGCCATGATAGATTAGTAAACAATACAATTGCTTTATAGGACAGCATTGAGCAGCCAATTACAGCTATGACATGGGACCTTCTTACCTAGAGAAAGATCATGGAGAGAGACTAAGGCTCAGCTCCTGAGGATCTGAGGTCTAAGGACAGACAGTCCAAGTCCAGGCTGGGCCGCATGTGCAGTGAGACCCTGTGTCAAAAGAAATCAAGTGTTGAGGACATAACTTAGGACTCCATTTTAGGTTCCTTCTTACTTCTTAATGTAAATGCTTTCTCTAAAGGGCATTTGTCTGTTACACGCTTTTCCTCCATATGTAGGATCTATATAAAAATATATAAGAGATTATGGAGTAAGAAGGGAGGACGAGGAGGGGCAGAGAACATCGTGCAGTCTGAGGGTGATCAACGTGTGTTAAATCTATGTGCTGTGTCACCATGAAACCCTGCATGTTGTACAGTTGATATAAACCAATTCACCTGGGGGGAGCAATGGTGGTGAGATGCAGGGCTTAAATGTAGAATTATCATTTTAGAAAGTCCTCTGGCCCTTAAGGAAGCAAGAAAAGATGCAGATATCTCTCAAGGCAGGCGTACCAACAGCTTTTGGAATGAGCTTCCCACTCACACTAGCCTCTTGCCTGAGGCAGAGCCTCTTGTCAACTACAACAAACAAACTTGAACATCTTCAATTTCCTAGATGAACTTGAAATTAAGGGAAAAAAGCAACCATTGAACATACTGTATTTGTTTTAATATGGTATTGTGATTAGATACACATATATACATACATATTATTGTATATATATGTATATACATATATTATATGTATATATAATGTTGCAGTATAATGTATATTGCATATAATGTATATATATATTATATTTATGCACATAATATGCATATTATATATATAATATGTAATTTGGAACATGGTAGAATCCATGTTTTTCTTTCTTTTCTTTTTATTTCATTTGTTTTTCTATCCTTTCCACTTGGAATTCTCTGGACGGTAGGATCAACTGTAGAGTATTTTGATCCTCACCCTGGACAGTGCTGGGGTCAATGAGGGATGAATATTGCTGAGGTGACCTGGGCCCCAGAGTTCTGTGTTTATCGATTCTTTTAATCAATATGTTCACCCACTTCACTGGGCTTTTTTCTGGTCCGACAAGGTGGTCACACCATGCTCCCTGTCAAAGGGCAAGAGAAACGAATGTGTGTATGCTTGTTGCTTGCTTGTGCTTAACTTGACTAATCCACTGATACCATTCATAATGCTGCTGCCTGCAGTGGGGTGGGTCTTCCTGAATCAATTAACTCAAGAGGGTCTCCCATTGACATAACCACAGGCCAGCTCAGAATAGACCATCCTTCATTGAGACTCTCCTCACAGATGATTCAAGGTGGTCTGATGTTGGCAGTTAAAGCTAGGCAGCAAGATGGTCATAGTACCTCTCAAGATGGTGCCCTGTCCTCAATGTCCAGTGAGAGGCCATGGCATGGACATCCTTCCTACATCTTTTCTATAATCTTTGACCTGTGCTCTGGCTTGCCCGCAGCCTCTGGTCAGGGGCTAGAGATTGATAACCAGGTCAGATGACTGGGAGAATGTCTGCTGATCTCAGTGGCTTCCATGTGGTGATGAATTTCCCAAAGGACAAGGTCTTCTGCATCACACATCACCACCACCCAGGAATTCGGGGTATGGGGATCCCCAGTATGGAGCTCTGAGGTCTCAGTGTGTGAAATATATACATACATATATTCCTTGTGTGCTGTGGGAATAGAAGCAACTAAGTTACCAAATCCACTCTTCTTTCTTTTCACTGTCCCTCCAAGGAAATGCTCCAGGTCCCCCAGAGTCTCAAGTTATCAAGGTCCCAGATGCCTTCCTCAAGAATGACAGCCCCAGCATCTTCAGATGTTACCAGATGTCCCCTGTGAGAGACGAAAGTGAACTCTTGACTTGGGAGCTCCTGGTTGAATGGAATGGCATTCAGTATGTCCCATGGGCTGAGACTCATTGGGTGGAAGTCTGTTATCAACAGTGCACCCATTGTTGAACTCCAAGCCATCTCCTTTTAAATAAAAAACTTTACTTCTCTAGTTCACTTTTGTCTTTCAAAGCAAGGTTAATTATCTTTACTCCAAAACATAGGCTTTGGCATGATGCTTCTGTGAGACGTAAGAGCCTTGCTTGTAGAAGGATCCCTGCATCCCCTGGTAGCCTATTGGCTTTCCTTACTTCCTAATGCACCTGGACCCAGCCCATGATCAAGCTGGAGCTTCTGGAAGGAGCCCATTGGTGGTTCATGTAGCAAACTAGCCAGAAGTCTTTGATATGAACCAACAGAAGGCCGAGGTTCTGAGAAGCTCACCCCTCAGTGGCTGGCAGGGCTGAATTCAGAGGAGACAGATCATGTGTTACAGACTATTTCCAGGAAGTGACCCTTCCCTGCTGAGCAAGCTCATGCTGGCAGTATTAGCCAGGGGCCACTTTCCAGGAGTTTAAACATTAGCCAGGCATTTGTTCCATGTTTATATCCTGGGATGACATTGCTACCACCATCTTTGCTGTTTCTGCATCAGCGTGCATTTGAGAAATCATAGGGGCTGGGGAAATGGCTCAGTTAGTAAAGTGCTTGCTGTGTGATTATAAGGAACTAGGTTCAAGTCCCAGAATGGTGTTGTATTCTTGTAATCGCAGTTCTAGGGGAGGCAGAATTAAGCCATGGAGCCCAGTAGCTGAGTGGACAGACCGCTGAGATGTTTAGCAAGCTCTGGGCTAATGAAAAGACTTTGTCTCAAAAGACAAGATGAACCACTCCTAAGAAATGACACCTGAGGTTCAAAACTGCCTCCAGGAGCGAGTATGTGAACACACAGACACACACACACACACACATACATGAACACAGATGTCCATGAAATGCACACAGAGAAGAAAACCACAAAATATCCTTTTCTCTCCCCAGGCTGTACATTGGAAATACAAGGGTTTGGACTTCCTTTGCTCTCTCTGGCCACCCACAATTCCTGTGGCCCTTGGATCTTACAGTGCTGCAGCAGATGCAATTGGACACGACCATGTATGACAGTACTATCCAGCAACGCGGGGTCACAGACAAGAGTCTGGCATGTGCCCTGGATGTTGGGGGCTGCCATCCTAGAATTCTGCATCTCTTCTCCATGTTAAAATGATTCTTGTCTCTTGAGGCTGCCTCTGCCTCACCATGGCATGATCTGATTCCTCTGGGGTTTGAGCTCATGGCTTTAAGAGAAGGCCTGCAAATTTTTCTGCAGAGTGCCCTGTTGGAGTGTAGACAGGAAAACACCAGTTACCATCAGAATAACAGGACTGGCGCCCCAGACTAGATTTCCGGCAATGTGATTTGATTGGCCAATTGCCATCCCTAACTGGCATCGTCCTGCCCCGTCTCCAGCTCTGCCCTCAGTCCCCTCAAGCATGCCATCCATCACCACATTCTCTCGTTTATGCCCATGCTATATAATGGCCTTAATCTCCACAGCACACTCCGATTTATGAGAGGAATGGCATTTACAAAACTGCTTCTCCATTCTTCCACAGACACCAGAAGCAGGTCCCGGCTTTCTTATAATAAACCTTCCTTTTAACAATGGTTTATCACCTGCAATTAAGATCACCTGGAAGAGCCTCTTAAATGGCTTTCATTTTTCTTCCTTTGTGTTTGGTCTTTTGCTGCTGGGTTTCCCAGCGCTTGGGAGGGAACAGCCCCGACAGGAGAATGCCACTCCACAGACACACCTTGCTGGAGGGGAGTGTTCAGGTAGGGAGTAGTCATCCCAGGGCCAGACCTAGCCAGGAGGACTGTCTGCTAGGTATGTCGGCAAAGCAGTTCCTGCAGCGGATTTAGGTGTTCAGAGGGAGAACGTACCAATTTCCTGTGGAATTGAACACGACCTGCTTAGGAGGACTCCCTATGTTCTATCATGCGTGAGCTGGTCATCAAAGAAAACAGAAAGTTTAGGGGGACTGGGAATGGCTGTTGGTAAAGGGCTTGCTGTGCAAGAATGGGGCCTTGGTGTGATCTCCAGTGCCCACATGACAAGCTGGGAGTAGTAGAGTGTGCACGGAATCCCAGCACTGGTGAGATAGATACAGACAAGAAGACCCCTGGGCCTGGACAGCCAGCCAGCCATGCCTCAATGGAAAGCCTAGATTCCCAATGACAAAGCCTATGTCAAATAAACAAGGTGGGGGGTGCCTGAGGAATAATAGCCAAGGCTACCTCCTGTCCTGCACATACTGCATGCACACGCATGCACACGTATGCACACGCATGCACATGCACAGCCCACTCAAACAGCAACAACAACAACAACAACAACAATAGCTAGAGTCAGCCTCATTATTTGGGTTCAGTCTGGGGTGATGTTGGGAAATGATAGCTCCTAGGAAGGGTCTCTGCTGAGTCTGTGGTAATCATGTCTTCCAACTAAGAAGTGCTGTCACGAGGAGCTCAGCATTTCAAATACGGGACATGGATCTCTGTCCCTTACCTGGCCCAGCTCTTCGTGTTTCTTAGTGGGAGGAGACAGGCCCATGGCTTTACCAACAGCAGCCTCTGTTTCCTCAGAGGGAGCCCTGGACTTTTCATGCTGCTGTAAAACTAAATTAGAGGGCTGTGGTGTGCCAAGCCCAGGGCCCAGTGCTCAACATGTCCCCTGTAAATGTCATTCAGGAATGTCCCCAAGTGTTTGGCATCCTTGGGACACTGAAGGAAGAGGCTACAACTATCTCTTTATCTCTTCATTGGAGGATGCAGTCTGATTGATTGGCAGGTGCTGTACTGAACACAAGGGATACCTGGGCAGTTGTGGTTCCCCAAGACAGGTGAAGGAAAGCCAAAGGGGGGGACACAAAGTGGGACTCAAGACCTGGATTCTAACCCTGACTCTGACACCTTCAGCCTAAAGAGCAAAGGGGGCTATCTCACCTCCACAGTGGCTTGTGATACTGCAGTCCGACCAAGGTATGGGATATGTCGCCCCGACTTCCTTTGACCCTTGGAGACTTCCCAGACAGCTGTGGGGGAGGGGCACTGGTTACTTCACTGTGAACAGGATAGCTGACAGAAGCGAGTATATAGAAGAAGGGTTTAATCAGGCTCACTGTTTGGGAGCACAGTTCATCATGGTGGAAAGAGCATGAGGCAGTGGGTCCAGAATCCCAGGCCATAGTATGGTACTGCCCACGATTAAGGTGTGTCTTCCTCTTTCGATTAACTCAATATAGAAACACCCCCGCACACCCCCCCACACACAGACACATGGAGGCTGACCCAGGTAGTCCCTCACAGCTGTGCCTCGTGGCGCGTCTCCTAGGTGACTCTAGCACCCGTGAAGCTGGCTCTCGGTGTCAAGCATCACAGGAGATGGGACACTGAGTCGCCCAACATGAGTGTCGTGGGTAAAGACTGACCCCTCGGAAGCTTTGTCCACCGTGATTCCCTTCTCAATGTGAGTGCTATCACCGCCTGGTCAGCTCCACTTCCACAGCAATTTTAGAGATTTCAGGTTGTTTCACTGGGAGAATATAGCCTTCCCTGGCTTAACCAGAGACGCCACAGGCCTTGGAAGATACATGTGGCTAGAGATACATGTGGACAGTGTGGTAATCCAGGTGCAAACCACTCAGGTGGGTTGTGTCTGTGTCAGAAAAGGGACACAGGCATGTGACTTCACAGTTAAAGAAACTAAGGCTAGCAGGGCCAAGTGAGCCAGCTGACCCCACAGAGTGCTGGGGTCAGCCATCCCTGAGACCCTATGCTTCTCCAAGTGATGTCCATGTAGATACAGAGGTCCTTCCTGCCGGCTCTGAAAAAGTCAAGTAGCAGCATAGATGCTTGTGTGTGTGTGTTTATATGTGTGTGTCTTTGTTTGTGTGTGTGTGAAGTACATGCATATAAAATGTCTTCCTCTAGCATTCTCTGCCTTATTGTCTTGAGACAGGGTCCCTCCCTGCACCAAGCACCTGCTATGTTCAGTGTTGTGTCTGCCCCCAGTGCTGAGGTCAGAGGTAGGTGCAGCCTTGCCCAGCTTTGCACACGACAGCTAGGGACTTGAACTCGGGCCCTCAATGCTCTCTGAGGAAAACCCTCCTACGCACTGAGCCATCTCCTCAGCCCCAGACACATCTTTTCTGTATCACAATGAGCCTGTACTGGGAGGCAGGAAAGTGGAGCGAGGGAACCCCACCCCACTGTACCCCACCCCACCCCCACCCCCTACCCTCCACTCCTGGTCTAGGGTGCATGGCTCAATTCGGTTCACAAAATTGGTGATTTGAAAATGAAAAAATAAATAAAAAAAAAAATAAAAGGAAAGGGCAAGCCAGATACCCAAATTAAAACATTAAATCTTCCCGGAGTTTCTGTGCTCCGAGCCATGTAAATAGGGGTGAGGGCAGAGTCCCTCTGCCCACGAATCTGCCTCTGGAGCTGGTGGCCCTGGCTCGCTCAGGTAGTTCAGCTCCTCACCCTTGGCGCTTGGCATTTCTGAGATACAGGGGGGCTGGAGGGTCCATTTGTCATCCTGACTGCCCTCCCTAGGGTTTCTTGGAGGCACGATCTCGGGGTTGCCTTCTGCATGAAATATGAAGCTAAGGACAGAACCGGGACATTTCAGTGCGGCAGGGTACACAGGGGAAGGCCGGTTCTCTGCCCTCGCAGGCTCATTTGCATTTATTTTGCTCCCAACCATTTGTAATATAGTGGTGGGTGTCCATCAAACAGCTATTAACTGTGCAGCCTGCTCCTAAGGGGCTGGCCGGGCTGCCTCTTACACGTCCAGGGGACAGCGTGGCCCACATGTTGGGTCACTCAGTGGTCTCCTGAGCCACTGTGGAAGTGAGAACTCTCTCTTTGTGCCTCTTAGTCTCTCGAGGATCCTGCATGCTAATGACCTTGGCGGATGACTCCAGCCCTTTAACTGGGCGCAGACACCTGCTCCATCAATTTCCGGGATTCGGTCACGTTGGATCCCATCACAGATATTTTCTTGTCTGTGCGGTGCAGCTGTCATGCAACCATCTACAGCCAGCGTGGGTCTGTGCATGTGAATCCCCATCCTAAGTCTGTCACTCGAGTGCGAATGCTGGGGGCTCAACCGATGTCACCTGTGAATGTTAAATCATCGTGTGAAAATTGAGGGCTGGGGAAATGGCTCAGTCTGGAAGGACTTACTTTGATTTACAGATCCAACAGTTTTTTTAAAAAGAGAGAGAACTGAGGGGTTGGAGAGATGGTACAGCGGTCAAGGGGGTTTGCACCTCTCCCCAGAGAGCGTGAGTTCGGTTCCCAGCACCCACATATAGGTGGTTGTTGCTCACAACAACCTATAACCCCAGCTTTAGAGGATTTGGCTTTGTTCTCTGGCCTCTGAGAGTGAGCACAGGTGTGCATGTGTATACACACACACAGCATTCATACATACACACACATAAGACATGCATACACATATGCACATACATCCACATAACTAAAAATGAATATTTCTAATAAGCCGAGTACCTGGCATGCACCTGTAACCCCAGCTCTGGAGAGGTAGCGACAGGTGAATTCTTAGGGCCTGCCAGCCAGGCAGCCTAACCTGTTTGGTGACCTCTAGTGACCCTGGATCTTGAAATGAGAAGTTCTTTTTTTAAAGAAAAGATTTGTTTTATTTATTTGTGTACGTGTGTAACTGTATGTACATGAGGTGGGAAAACGCGGAGGCCAGGGGAAGATGGAGGATGCCTAGAAGTGGGAGTTAACAGGCATTGTGTCCAGGCTTGTTACGTGAGTTGAGATTCAGATGCAGGTCCTTAGAATGGACAGCAAGCTCCTTAACTGCTAAGCTGTCTGTCCAGCCTCAGAATGAGAATTCCAAAGGGAAGTTCTCATGTCCTTGAGGAACTGAGGTGGTGTTATCTCCTAGCACGGGCTGTGGTGGACTAGAAGTAGGCTTCAGTTCCAGGCGGAGTCAATACCAACAGGTTGGCAACAGCCTGACTAGTGGTATCCGTGCTGTGCAACCTTTAAGTGTAAGGAGGTTCTTATCCTGTGAGTCCTAAATGCTACAAGCTACAAAGAAGCTGACCAAGGGAGAGTATGGGGGACAGAAGCCATCTGACATGTCCTGGCAGAAGCAAGAAGCTGGCTTAGCTGCCATACCTGGGCAGAAGCAAGGGGCTTTCAAGTAACAGTCATGGCTTCAGGCCTGTCTCTGCCACTTAGTAGCTGTGGGTGACCTTGACCAGGGCATCTGATCTCTAACAGCCTTTGTGTGTGTGTGTGTGTGTGTATGTGTGTGTGTGTGTGTGTGTGTGTGTGTGTGTGTGTATGTGTTTTGTGTGGTATGTGTATATGTATGTGTGGTATATGTGTGTGATATGTAGCATGTGTGTGTGCCGTGTTGCTGTATGTGTGTGCATGATACATATGGGGTATGTTTGTGTCTGTAGTATATGTAGGTATCTGTGGTATTTGTGGTGTGTGTGTATGCACATGATGCACTTATGTGCATGTTTGTGTGTGGTGCACATATGGTATATGTGATGTGTGTGTGTGTGTGTGTGTGTGTGTGTGTGGTGTGATGTGTGGTATGTGTGTATGTGTTTATGTACATGTTTGTGTGATGGATATGTGTATGTATATGTTTTTTGTGTTTGGTATATATGTGTATGTATGTGTTTGTGTGTGTGTGTGTGTGTATGTATATATACATATACATGTGTGTGTGTGTGTGTGTGTGTGTGTATGTGTGTGTGTAACCAGAGATCAATGCCAAGTATCTTTGTCAGATCGTTCTACAGCATCACCTATCTCCACCTCTGCAGTGCTGGCATTGCAAGCAGGTACCATCACACTTGGCTCTTCATGAGGGAATTTGAACTCAGGCCCTCATGAGTACAAGGCAAACAGTCCTGCAGACTCAGCTTATTCTCCAAGAAACGGAAACACAGAGCTGTACCTTCAGCCCGGGGCAGCTGTGAGGCTCCTAGGAAATGCTGCAGAAGGCTATGGCCAGCACAGCTCCTGGCACACAGAAGCTTGATGCAGGTCTCATTACTGTGGTCATCAAGTCCCGGTCACTGACAATGGTCCTCTCTCCCAACTCTGCCTAGTCTGTCAGATGGAACATTGGGCCACCCTCCCTGAATAGGAACTCCTTCACTGGCCACAGGAGGAACCACAGATACTCCAAGGAGGACTTTGTCCTGGAGTTTGACCTGTCACAGGAGCTGCTGAGGAAGAAGATAGTTTCTGGGGGTGCAGGTGGAGTCCTCTCAGTACTGGTCCAGGGGGAAGCAGGAGCCGGACCCCACAACCTGTTCATTTGTCAGGCACTAAACAGCTAGTGGGTAACAGGATGATGGGAAAAGGGGAGGGGCTTCAAGCCTGACAATCCCAGAGCCTTTCCAAGGTGTGCAGGATGCCCCAGAGCCCTTCCAAGGTGTGAGGTTGTCATTGGTGGATTCCTCCCAGCCCCACCCCAGATTGAAACATGCTGTGGCTCATAGGCAGACCTGTTTGCCTTTTGAATGTGGTAAACGAGTTTGCTGAATTCAGATGCTCACGTAGGGAGAGTACTGTTCTCATGTCTGTTGTGCCTTCAACCACACTGCTTCAGAAGATTGGGGGCTGTAAGGACCCTGAGAACTGGACTGCTCCAAACTCCTCATATATGGCTCAGTCTGTCATCACTGGGATGGTTGACTGTTGATATTTTTCCCATGGAAGAGGAGATAGAGAATGTCGTTAGACCCTCACCTGAGATTCCAGCTACCCTGCTCGGCTATTTGTATGCAATTCTACCCTATTGCTAGCAGTCTGCAGGAATGGGTAGGAGGTGCTTGTGCATACAGGAACACAGAGGAGGTTGATTAAAAAGATGTTCCATCTGTGTGGCTATAGGAATGCCCCATCCAGCCCGGATGTAGACTTTCTAGTACTGCTACTTTAGGGTCTCCTGCCCTCCTGCCCATAACTCCTCACCCACGCTTTATAAGTGGACCTAGTAACTAACTCACTGGTTCCCCAGAGTGAACGTGGTAGACTCCGAGTTTGGTTTGCCCTTGAGTCCTTATGAGGAAGGGTGGACCCTGCTCGTAGAATTCCTCCAACAGCACCACAGTGACTCCCTGAGGCCCCTTGGCTTTGCTTGAATCCTCACAGCTGGGACAACTATCATTGTCTAACATTCTCCCCAAAACAACTACAGAGTGGCCCTTTCTTTCCTGACATCCCAAAGGACTTGTACCTTACTTAGCTGAGGGGTTACCTTGGGGACCCTGAGAGAACCAAGAAAATGGAATGCATAGGAAGATGCCAAACCCACTTCTTGCCCGGGCATTTTAAAGATGCCACCCCAGGAGCAGAGCCCTCCAGCTAGTCTCGTCCAGCACAGACCATCAGCCACCGAGAAAGCTTCCCCCCTCCTCCGCAAGCATTGAAGGGGCAATTTTGGAAGAAAAATGTACCGATTTATCTTCTCCTTTACCCCGTGTCTGGAAGTCAGCCGGGCCTCTGACGTTTGAAACACAACAGGCCTTTAATAAATGACAGCAGTCAGAAGTCCCCAAGGCAGCCCATTGGAACTCCATCTTGGAAAGAGTGGACTATATTGATAGGTTTCGATCGGGTTTGCTTCACATTAGTCCTGGTAGGGATGGGGCAGAGACACAGTAGATAGTGATACGTGGAATTCTGTTGACTAAAATAAGGTCCCCTTGAGAGTTCTAGAGCCTTAGGAATCTCCTTCTTCACCTTTAAGCCTTACATGAAATGAAAGTTAGGTGGGCCTACCTACAGTTACATGAAACTTTGCAGTAGGGGTGAGTCCTGAAAACCTCATGGTTCGTTAGACATTGCTCCCACGTGTGAATATCGATGGTGATGGTAGTGTGGGCTTCCACGACTCAGGGGCTGCTTCCTGGCCTCAGAGATGCACTGAACCCAAGGTAAGTGAGACTGAAGCCAAGACACCGCTCACAGTAGACTTCTCCTCTCCTCTCCTCTCCTCTCCTCTCCTCTCTTCTCTTCTCTTCTCTTCTCTTCTCTTCTCTTCTCTTCTCTTCTCTTCTCTCCTCTCCTCTCCTCTCCTCTCCTCTCCTCTCCTCTCCTCTCCTCTTCTCTTCTCTCTCTCTGTCTCTCTCTCTGTCTCTCTCTCTTGTGTATGAGTGTGAGATCATGTGTGCCTGCCCTGTATGTTTCTCTCTGTGTGTGAGAGCATACAGTAAACCTTTTCCCTGTCTTTGTCTCTGTCTCTGCTTCACTCTGTTAGTGTGTGAGATAGTATGTGTGTACATGCTCTGTGAGTGTGTGTGTGTGTGTGTGTGTGTGTGTGTGTGAGAGAGAGAGAGAGAGAGAGAGAGAGAGAGAACATGTGTGCATGTTCTGTGTGTGTACACATGATGTAAAAGACAGGATCATCTTAGCTGTCATTCCTCAGTAGTCATTGACCTCGGGTTTTTTTAGACAGGATCTCTCACTGGCCTGGAGTTGACTGATTAGGCTAGCAGGCAGACCAATGGGCTCCCCAGGGCTAGGAAGTGCATACTGCCATGCTGGGCCTTTTTTACATGGGTGCTAGGGCTAGAACTCCCGTCCTTATGCTTACATAGCAAACACTTTAACGACTAAGCTATCTCTTCAGCTCTACTGTTCTTTATACATTTTTAATTTCAATGTTGCGAAGACTCTACAAAGCCTCCAGGGGCCTTGCATGACCAGAACAGTGTGCAGATGGAGGCAGAACTAGGTAAAGAGACTTCATTTGTGAAACAAAGGTGATTCTTTTGGGTGGGGGGTGGGGGGATGGGGGAGCCCTGGCTCAACAGGACTGGCCCCCATCTGCAATGTCAGGACGTGGCTTTCAGCTTTGTGGGGATAAATACCACTATGAGACGCAATTCCCAGAGACATCATTATCGCGTGGGTTAGAAACTCCAAAGCCCCCAAACCTTCTCTTTCCCTCCCCTCAACCCCCACCTGCTCTCTCTCCCCCAGACGAGACTCCAAACCTCACCTGAACAAACAGGAACTCTTGTCTTCGCAGTGAGGTGATGTCTGGCTTTTCCAATGAAATCTCACAGGTAATTGCCGGTCTGTGCCAGGAACCTGACTGCAGTGAACTGCCAGTGCCCAGCCTGTGTCACCTGGAGAGTGCCCCACCCCAGGTGGTAAGCAAGGAAGGAGTTAGCAGCAGGCGGCACCAGGCAACGGGTCAGGAGGCCTCCCCGCCCCCCCTCCACCCTCCTCTTTCCTCAGCATGCGTCAGGAGACCCACAACATAACCTTCAGGGGATGAGCGAGCTGTGAGGAGCTATGTGACCTCACATATTTTGGAGCCACCCAGGGATAACGTTCCGATTGTAATTAAAAATGAGGCGGAGACAGCGCATGTCACAGGTGGACCACAAGTCATTTAAAAGCAAGGAACCCACAAAAGGAAAACCCACTTAGAGAAATCCCCTTCCAAAAGAAAGCCCCCGAAGAGGCTTCGCTTATTTTAGAAGCTTAAAAAAAAATGCTTAGTGATACATACAGTTCAGCAGACTCTGTTTGAGGGAAGGTGGGACTCTGAGACTATTTTGACAAGACAGAGTTTTGACTGAAGTTGGGGAAGCTGAAAGCGTTACTTTCAGATGTAATTATGTGAGATTTCAATTATCGCCTGTACTTTTTTTTTTAAGTCTTTCAGTTTGGCAGGCAATTAGTAGAAGTGACAGGGGGCGGGGGTCTGCGAGGTGTGCCTGTGATTCTTCTCAGGGTCAAATCCTCTCTCAGTAATTAGATGTCCTGGCTGCCCTGGGAATAAATGGCATTGGGGAACTGGATCCGTGTGAGCCCCTACTGTGTGCCCTGCAGGCCCCACCCCTATTCAGACCTGATAATTGTCTTGTGCTTCTCTTTTCCACTACCCCAAGGGCTTCTGAGAGACATTTGGTGGGGCAAGTCCGTCTAGACCCACCTGCCCACCTGTTCTTAGACGGCAGGCTTGAGTTGGTGGGGCAAGCCAGGCACAGGCGCATTCCTGTCTTACCCTTACCAGCTCAGAAACCTGGCCCCACTGAGGGTGCTGAGGGTGTCAGGAGAGGCAGCTCCTTCTGCGCTGGGACTCTCTAGCTGCCTGCACACATGACATGATTCAGTGACCCAGGTTGTCAACCGCGTGTCACCACCCGTGAAGTTTACTCAGAAGCCTCCGCTAAGTGCTGAGGGAGGGTGCAAACGCAGGCCTGCAACCATCAACTGGCCTTGGGGGGGCACTTCCTGTTGGGCTAAGTGTCCTGATGCACACAGCTTTTGGCAGCCCTCATGATATATAGCATACTTATCCAGCACATGAGGAAATAGATGTCCAGATAGCTCAAGGGCTCATACCCTTGCCCAGGGACTTCAGGATCACCCACACAGGAGTTTGGATCCAGCTTTGGTCTCAGCAGCTTTGCCTACAGGCTGAGTGACAGGAAGCTGCATTAGTGACACCTTCAGCCTTCAGTCACCCTCCACAAGTCTCTGAATGTTCCTCCTGTTGGTCACTTCTGATGGATACCCTTCCTGTAGTCCTGGGGACAAATCAGGGATGAGAAAGTAAGGGAGAGATGCAGAAAGCAGTTGCTTTACAGGACATCTGGAGAACTGAAGAAACAGGCAAGGAAGGGAGACAGAGATGGGTCCTGGGGCTCATTCTGAGCCAGGTCAGATGACAGAGGAAAGCCGGTGCCCAAATCTATAACAAACATCAAGACAGGAGGGAAGAGTATGTGCAAAGGCCTATGCAACTGCAGCCTTCTTATATGTTGGAGGAAAGTAAGAAGGTCTATGGGACTATAACTTAGTAGGAGGGGGAAGAAAAAGGTGTCACAATAGAGGAACAGGTCAAAGTCAGAGGGGCAACTGGGCCAGAGAGTGCAGACTGGGTAAGAATGTGGAGCTAAGGATGTATCCAACAGCTGGTGGCAATGTGACTCCTTCTCTGTCTGTCTGTCTGTCTGTCTGTCTCTCTCTCCCTCCCTCCCTCCCTCCCTCCCTCTTTCCCTCCCTCTTTCCCTCCCTCCCCATGTATGTGTCTGTGTGTAAGTGAGTGAGAGAGAGAGAGAGAGAGAGAGAGAGAGAGTGTTGGCACACCAGAGTCTGATGTCAAGTGTCTTCCTCATTCACTTCACCTTCCACCTTAATTTTGAGAATAGAGTCTCGCTCGCACTAGGAGCTCACCAGTTGAGCTACACACAGCCTGGCCACTGAATCCCCACCATCTGCCTGACTCTAACCCTCCTGAGTTGGGACTGTAGGTGGATGGTATCATCCCTGATTTATATAGAGATGCCAAGGTTCCAAAACAAAGCTGGTACCGTCTCTGGGCTGTTTGGTCCCAGGGGAATGGAGTCCCCCACCCCTCACACACACACCAAGCTAGTACCGTCTCTGGGCTGTTCGGTCCCAGTGGAATGGAGTCCCCCACCCCTCACACACACACCTTCTGCCACAGAGTCTGAACCTTCACCCCTGGGCTACCGTTGGTGGCGTCCGGGTTCGTGGCAGCTCTGTGAACCATGTGTGCGTGCAGATTCTTAAGTTTTGTTTGAAAAGACGACCTTTGGTTGCCAGAGTAATTTTGGTTCAAGTTGGCACCCGAAACAAAGCGGCCTTTCAAGGTCCCCCACGGCCTATAGGCAGCCAGGACTTTTTTTCAATGAGATTGTGGGAAAGTTGCCAAGTCGTTTGGGCCCTGTAAATTAGGCCTTGTTTTAAAATTTAGATAAAGCCCGACGTGAGAGAGAAACGCTTTCATAACATGCAATGTGAATAATGCCACAGACCCCTTTCAAGTTCAATGGCACTGTTCTCTCGAAGCTCGGAGACAAGAAATGCCTCCATGTCAAAAGATTTTTCGTTTATTGTCCCAAGTAAAACGAAGGCGTTTTATGTGGTTTAATAGCTCCCTCAGACGCACATGTAAATGGAATTCTCTTTAAGAATACCGGGCCTCTTTCTCAATCTGTTTTCACAAACCTGCCTCCCTCTCGGCAGCCACCCTGTGAGGGCGGGTTCCGTGGTCCCCACTTGGAGATGAGGAACAGGAACGCATAGCAGAAACTCACCCATGTCAGCTGCAGGTTCGCCACCAACACGTCGTCGTGTGTCTGTTGTTAACCCGTGACAAACCCAGAAGCATTGTTTCGCCTTAGCCGTGTGTTCCTAAACAGGCCGTGAATGACATCATGGGTAACAGCGGTCCCTGGGAAAGACTTAAGGCGTCTATTTATTTGTTAGTAGCATTCTTTCTAAAAGATCCTCGTTTGCTTGTGTGTGTGTGTGTGTGTGTGTGTGTGTGTGTGTGTGTGTGTGTGTGTGTATGTGCGCACGCACGCACACAGACATGCCATAGTACATGTGTGGTAGTCAGGAGATAACTTCAGGAGTTGGCGCTTTCCACAATGTGGGTCCTGGAAATTGAACTCAGGTCATCAGGCTTGGTGGCAAGCCTCTCTACCCAGTGAAACCATCTTGCCAGCGCAATCTGACATCCTAAAAGGTGCTTTGTTAACGTGGCAGCTGCTTCCTTGGAAAACTCACCATTTCTCTCTTCTTCTGGGTCACTTAGGGTGTATATGTATGCATGTGTACGTGCATGTGCGCTCTCATGCACACAAGTGTTTTCCAGCTGTGTGATGCTAAGAAAGACACTTAACCTCTCTGAGACTTTGTTTTCTCCTCAATAGACTAGAAGGTATTGCTACACATTGTCTTGAAAGGTTGTTGCAAAGACTGGATTAAGTTTAATGTCTGTATGGATAGAAATAATGTAAGTCATTGGTTTTTTGGGTTTTGGTTTTTTTTTAACCTAATCACATGCCATTACATCTTGGGTGGTTATGAAATTTGAACACCCCACAATCCATTGCTTTTCTGAAAATAGCCCCTAGTTTTAGTTCAGAAGACTGTCTTTCGTTTCCTTAGGATATGAAATTCATAGTACACCCTGCTACCTGGCCAGCATCCTTCTGCACACCCGATGACTTAGGCTAAACTGTATCATTATTTCTATTGACTTCTGCTGTTAGTTCAGAGATGGCCCCACCATCCAATCAGAGTCAATCTCATCACATCAGTGGCAGCTACTAGGAACTGTGCCCCAACTGGAGACCCAAAGGGTGGAGCAGCTCCATCCTTCTTAGCACCAGGAAGAGAGAGCCAGGTGAATAGAAACAAGTATCAGATGATGTGGGCTACATAGACACTGCAATTACATATGTCCATATAACTCAATGTGTGTATGTGTGTAGTATGTATGTATGTATGTATGTATGTATGTATGTATGTGTTGCAGGAATGTATAGGTGCTGTGTATGTGGGTATAGACATGTTTGCCCGTGTATATGTATGTGGAGACCAGAGGTTCGCACCAGTGTCTATACCTACCACTTTCCACCCTATATTTTTGAATCAGGATCTCCCATTGAATCTGGAACTCATTATTTTGGCTGAGCTGGCTGTCCCTGGCATTTTCCTGTCTCTGCCCCTAAGAGCACCAAGTTTACAGGTGTACACTGCCACATTTGGCTTTTCAGGTGGCTCCTGGGGATCTGAACTTGGCTCTTCACACTTATGCAGCAACCGATTGACCCACTGAGCCGTCTCTCCAGCTCGGGTTGGAAATTTTCAGAAAGGACCCATGTGTCTGCACCTGGGGGATGAGCTTTAGAAAGCTCCTACAGGTGGCTCTGTGGCCCTGCAGCTGACAATCAGTCTCAGTGCCAGTCTCTCCCTCCCTCCCCCTTTCCATCTCTCATTCCCTCTTTCCCCATTCTACTTCCTCCTCTAGCTGCTTTTCCTCTGGGTCTAATTCCCTCCTACTGCACAGCTCTTCCACCTAGGGAGGCTCATTCCAAAGCTTCCAGCTGGCACTGCATGGCGTGCTGGTGACATGAAGACATGAGGCTCCAGGTGGCACACATCACAGCTTGTCACCTCAGCCCGTGTACCCGAGACGGTGTGAGAATGATGGAGCCCACATCCTCGCTGGCGCTGGCCGGATTCCTCTCAGGGGGAGTGGAAACTTCCAGGCAGCTTCTCTCCTCTACAAATGAAGAAGCTGGAGTACAAAGTGCAGGCCTGCTCATAGATGTGTGTACCCGAAGGTCTATGTTGTTTCTCTGCATGTGTGCACTTATGTGTATATGGGCATGTGTGTGTGGATGTCAAAGGTCATTGTTGGATATCTCCCTATATTGCTGTCCACCATTATTTTTTGACAGTTGATACAGTATCTCTTACTGAACCTGGAACTCACCAGTTTGGCCGCCAGCAAGCCCCAAGGACCCCATTCATAGCCCCTACCCTCTGAGTCTCTGAGTTCCTGGTGCTAGGATTAGTAGGCATGTGCTACATTGCCTGGGTTTTGTGTATATGCGTGTATGTATGGTGTGTGTGTGTGTGTGTGTGTGTGTGTGTGTGTGTGTGTGTGTGTGTTTGCACTCACTTGCACACATGTGGGCACATTACCGTATCACGGGTGTAGACTTCAGAGGACGACCTCGGGTGTTGGCCCTCCCCTTCCACTTTGTTTCAGCCATGGTCTGTGCCTGAAAGCTTCCAGGGATTCTCCACCTTCACTCCCCATCTTTCCATAGGAGTTCTGGGATTACAGTCATGCCACCAGCTTTACATGGGTTCAAATCCAGGTCAGGGGTTTTACTCACTGAGCCATCTCTTCATCCTATGTACCTGGTGTTGAGAAGCCAACTTTGGAGACAGTATAGGAGAGATCTGGGGGTCAGCTTTTCTTAAGGCCACACCGCAGCTTCTGCTAAGCGCCGTGGATTTTAATAAACAGTATTTTGATTGGATTTAGAAGTCTGAGGAAGACAAAATGAACATTTTTCACAGTTCCCTGTCAAACCCGAGTGTGATCGCCAAGCTGTCAAGTTAAAATAGCGCAGGAGGAGACACGGCTCGTGTGAGCATCCCTCTTGCTGGTGGGAGCTTCTCGGGCCTTCCCGTAATTTGCATTTTTTTCTCCTCTCTCCCACCATCTCCCTCAGCAGGTGCTAGCTAAGCCTTCTGGGACGGGATGGTGGGCATTGGTGGGTTCACAGGAGGATTCTTGAATGGTATACCAGTCAGAACAAGTTTGGATGCACTGAATACTTGCTTTTATTTGAAATACTGAATACTTGTGCAGAGCATTGGATCTCAACCTTCCGAACGCTGCGACCCTTTAATACAGCTCCTCATGTCCTGGCGACCCCCAACCATAAAATTATATTTCCTGCTACTTTATAGCTGTAATTTTGTTACTGTTATGAATTGTAATGTAAATATCTGATAGGGAGGATATCTGATATGTGACCTCCAAAGGGGTTGTGATATCTCTCTGTCTCTGACTCTCTCACAAGCACACACACATGCACACATAGAAAGAAGGTGATTTTTAAAGAGCATTGTGTTTGAATGCTTTATTATATAAGACTCAGTCTCCTCTCTCTCTCTCTCTCTTTCTCTCTCTCTCTCTCTCTCTCTCTCTCTCTCTCTCTCTCGTGTGGTGTGTGTGTGTGTGTGTGTGTGTGTGTGTGTGTGTGTGTATGTGTAAGCGTGTGTATACATGCCTCTCACTAGCCCAGAGCTTATCAGTTTATCTAGGCTGGCTGCTGGACAAAGCCACAGGGACCCTCCTGTTTCTTCTCCTCCATGTAATGGTTACAAGCAGATGTCGTACCTCCTGGCTTTTCATGCAGGGTTCGGGGACTGTGGTCCTGATGCTGCGTAGCAGGCCTTTTGCCCACTGACACATCTCCCCAGTCCTTTTTCTTGATTTTTCTTTTGATCTACTCATCTTCTGACCTATTCTGCAACTAGAGGCTGTGCAGCCATGGTGTCGCCTCTTCTTCCCCCTCAGATGGTGCTGAGAAGTGAAAGAGGACCCCAAGCATCTCCCTGCAGACGTTCCCTTGTAGGATTTCATCCTGCATATACCCACCCTTGACCACCTTTATGGGTCTGAGCCAGATGTAACTAGCTGCATCCTGCTTCAGAAATGGCCTGGGAAGGGGGGGTGAGCACACTTGTTTCTTCATGGTGGTGACTTCCTGTTGGGGCAGATGACAACATAACACTTAACATTGTCAGATCTGGCTACTGTCGCATCTTTAGTGTCCATGGGGGGGGGGGGGGTAAGTCAGGGTTTCTATTCCTGGACAAAACATCATGACCAAGAAGCAAGTTGGAGAGGAAAGGGTTTATTTGGCTTACACCACCAAACTTATGTTTATCACTAAAGGAAGTCAGGATTGGAACTCAAGCAGGTCAAGAAGCAGGAGCTAATGGCAGAGGCCTTGAAGGGATGTTTCTTACTGGCTTGCTTTCTCTGGATTGCTCAGTTTGCTTTCTTATAGAATCCAAGACTACCAACCTAGGGATGGCACCACCCACAATGAGCCCTCCCTCTCTGATCACTAATTGAGAAAATGCCTTACAGCTGGATCTCATGGAGACATTTCCTCAACTGAAGCTCCTTTCTCTGTGATAACTCCAGCTTGTGTCAAGTTGACACACAAAACCAGCCAGTACAATTGACCCCTTGTCAACTTGACACACAAACACATCACTAGTAAGCCTCAACCCTTACTTTCTTATTCATCCCCAAGATCTAAATAACTTTAAGAGTCCCACATTCTTTACATATTAAATGTTCAATCCCTTTAAAATGTCCAATATCTTTTAAAATTCAAAGTCTCTTAACTGTAGTCTCCACTAAAATACTTTCTTCCTTCAAGAGGGAAAAATATCAGGGCAAAGTCACAATCAAAAGCAAAATCAAACTCCAACCATCCAATGTCTGGGCAACTCACGATCTTCTGGGCTCCTCCAAGGGCTTGGGTAACATTCAACCAAGCCAGTAAGTAACATCCCTCCATGGCCTCTGCATCAGCTCCCGCTTCTTGACCTGCTTGAGTTCCAGTCCTGACTTCCTTTGGTGATGAACAGCAACATGGAAGTGTAAGCTGAATAAACCCTTTCCTCCCCAACTTGCTTCTTGGTCATGATGTTTATGCAGGAATACAAACCTGGACTAATACAGGGGGATTGGTTCCAGGTTCCACCACAGATACCAACACTTGAGGCTACTCAAGTCCCCTGTGTAAGATGGCAGTATCTGCAGGTGACCTTTGTGTGTCCTCCCAAATGTCCTCTGTGACCATCACTAAGTGGACTATGGTCCCCTATACAAGTGCAAAGGCTGTAGGAATGACTCCCTGTCTGTGTTGTTTAGTGACTGGGAACTAGGAAGCAAGTGTCAAGGCTGGGGTGTAGCTCAGTGGTAAATTTATGTGCTTAGATGTGCCCAAGTTTCCAGGCTCCCTACTCAGCACCAAAAGCAAGGGTATACAAATTTGGTATAAGCACAATTGTCATAGACTGCATGCTCCACAAACCAGACACCAGGCCAAAGATGCTAAAACAAGAACTAGACAGAGAAAGAGGTTCAGCATTCCCCAGGAAGTCTCTCACAGTGAGTATCCCAACCACCTTATTTGCATAGCTCAAACAGCAAGGGTTGGTCAAGGTTTGCTTTTAGAAAACTTCTAGATATTTTCAATCAAATATCTCTGACCTGAAGATGGTTAAACTCGATGATACAGAACCCACTCCATGATACAGAACCACAGGCTGGTGGTCACAGGTTTCCATCAGAAGACATCGTTCTTTTCCCTCACTTTGCATCTCCCCTTTCTATTGTCTCCAGCTATTGCATGTGCGTGTGTTTCAAGGTAGCCATGGGGACCGGATAGCCTAATATGACACAACCGGTACTCAGAATACCCCCTCACTCTATCTTGAACTGTCCCAGCCATGTGAACCTTGATCATTCACAGGGAGACTCATCCAATGCCCCCAAGTCCATTTCTGTCAACCCTACTTGACCACAAAAGATTGTGGGAAATAAGTGTGTCTGTTTGGGCAGGGAAGGTGACTGGAATATGAGTCACCTTAGAAGGATAGGGGCAAGCATGCTTCATGAATAATCTTTATTCATCCTCATCGTCCTCTTCCTTCTCCTCTTTCTCCTCCTCTCCCTCCTCCTCTTACTCTTCCTCTTCTTTCTCCTTCTCCTCCTCCTTCCCTTCCTTCTCTTTCTTTTCCTCCTCTTTCTTCTCCTCCTCTTCCCCCTCCTTTTCCTTCTCTGTCTCCTCCTCCTCTTCCTCCTCTTTCTCCTCCTCCTCTTCCTCCTCTTCCTTCTCCTCCTCTCCCTCCCCCTCTCCTTGTTCCTTCTTATTCTTCTCTCCCACAGCATTCTCCCACAGTTTGCCCCTGCCTCTTTCACTACATCGTTTGCAGTCTCTACTTCCCACCCACTCTGCATCTTCCCTGACAGCCCATCCCCTATGGAACCAGGTCACATTTGGGATTCTTAGGTGTTATCTTCCTAGAGCTTCCTTGGTTTGCCCTTCTGGCATCATCCCACGCTACTGCTCACCACAGACACTGAGCTGGAGCTACTGTGAGATGTCTTTGGTCTCCCAAGACACTTTTCAAGCCCTCTTTGGCCAGATGCCCTTTATGAGTCCCCCCTGCCTGGACAGCTACATAAGCATCACCCCCCAATCCCAAGGCCCCAGGGACTGGTGCTCTGCTTGGGACACTTAGTCCCCAGAAGGCCCAATAGCAGAAGCTGAGGCAAGAGGAAGGACCTCCCTTTCAAATCTTGAAGCAAAAAGCAGCTAGGAACTCTCACTGGGGACAGTCCCCAGCCACTCTCCAAGCTGAAAATGAAATGGCCTGCTGTAGAGATGGGTAGCATCACACACACCGGCTTAATGGTTTTCGGCAACATTAAAGATTAATGCTGAATGTCAACACTTTGAGTAGCCAAACGTCTCCTTGAAGCTGGGTATATGGAAATGTACTGTAGGGGACACTGGGGACTGTGGCCATTGTCTATTTGCAGTAGTCCAGATGCCCTGGGGAAAAGAGGCCATCTGTGAGCAGAGCAGAGAGGGGCTTTGATGGCTCTGGCACAAAACTGAGTGGCTAAGCAACTTCCTCTGCCCTCAGATACCCTGCCTGTCATTTTCAGGCCTCCCTACTGTTCTGTCCTCATTCTGTGGGTAACACAGAGGGTAGACAGTCTCGATGCCCACTGAACACTGTGACACATCTGTGCCTTTGATTCCTTTGCACTGTCCAGGAATGGGATATAAAGGTCTCCTTCCCAAAGCTGCCAAGTGCTTTCCATAGTAGGTCGACTGCCCTGCATCAGCCTTGCATGCTGCTGACTCCCAGAATCCCTTGCTTCTGCTTCCCTACGAGGTCAGAGAACTGGAGGCACACAGCCCCAGCTGGAGACCCGTCTCTGTAACATAGCTTTCATCTCTGTGCCCCTCCATCCAGTGACAGTGGAAGATTGCAGGCCTAGATTACAGTCTAGAAGTCCATGGAAGGTTCTTTGAGCAATACCCTTACTGTGTTGACCCTGAAACAGCTATGTTTTTAAAAACCCAATCTGTTGCTCTAACCAAGTTTAAAAACATCCCTTCTATTTCAGATTTAAAAGCTGCAAATTATTTACTATGCAAAGTGTTGCTTAATAAAATTATGGCCTAATGAGCCGCTTTGTCTGCCTTGCCAGGTTTCAGGCGCCCGGGCCTACTGGGGTTTGCTTTGAGCCCAGCAGCTCCATTTTGCAGGCAGACAAGGCCTCCCTTCTGGTGCCATGGGAGACTCAAGCTGGGTTCCCTTCTTTCCGCTGAAGACTGCATTGATACCCATCCGTCCCCTGGGTACACATGTACTGGGAACCAGAGTTACCTGGGACAACAGTATAGGGTAGTACATACTCTAGTTCCTCGTTGTGGCCATTTGCAGAAGACAGGCATTCAAGAGAATTGTAACACTTGGTTCCTACACTGGGTTTCCACTGTCACCTCCTCCCCTGGTCACTTTTCTTGTTGCTGTTGTGAAATAACTGCAAACGTAATTTAAGGAGGGAAAGACTTAGTATGTCCCCCTTGTTCTTAGTCTGTGTTAGCACTCCATCGTGGCAGACAAAGCTTACCGGCAGGTGGTTTCCTTTCTCAGAGATCCAAATCCTTTCCTCCCATCCCCATAGACTAGAGATAGAAGCCAAAGGATAAGCAAGGAGATGCCCGAGGCCAGGGCCCCCTGGTACATTGCTCCACAAGCTTCTGCCACTCAAAGTCTGGGGCAGCAGGCCCTTGGTCCTCATTTCCCGTGGTCGGTGATTACGTTTCACCGTGAGTCGTAGGTGTTCGCTCTGGCTCACTTTAAATCTTGGGAAAAGTCATTCCACTATTTAAATATAGAAGAGTAACATATTTTAATAATCAGACCCCAGGGCATAGTTTTTCCTGTTGCATGAAAAAATAATGGTCAAAACAGCCGGCAGCCAATCGCAACGTGGCGTGAGAGGAAAGCAAAGAGATGTAAACCTGCCTGAAAACCTTCGTACTAGACCACCTTGCAGCAAGATGGCTCAGCTGATAAAGGGGCTTACCGCCAAGCCTGGTGACCTGTGTTCCCTCCTGCCAAGCCTGATGACCTGTGTTCCATCCCTGGGAACCACATGGTAGAAACAGAGAACCTCCTCTTGCAAGTTGTCTATGGCTGCTACATATGCACTGTGGCAGGCACACATCTGCACATGCATGCACACAAGTGTGTGTGTGTGTGTGTGTGTGTGTGTGTGTGTGTGTAAATGATCGAGTAAGATTGTGGGCTTAGAAAATAGGTTGGTCAGTAAGTTGTTTTAAGGACCTGATATTGATCCTCAGAACCCATATATGGAAGAATCCAGCACAGCTCTGGGGGAGACAGAGACAGACAGGTAGGTAGGATGGTCAGTCATTCTCACATGCTTGGCAAATTCCAGGAGATTGAGAGAGCTTGTCTCAGAACAAATCAAATGAGCATAACACCCAAACATGTCCTCTGGCTTCCACATTCATGTATATTTACACACTCATGTGCTCTCTCTCTCTCTCTCTCTCTCTCTCTCACACACACACACACACACACACACACACACACACACACACACACACCTTATACTTTTAAAGATTAAAGGTGAGATCAAACATCATTTTAGAATGCAGGCTCGCAAAGCCAAGCCCTGGCAGGCGCTGGGTGGTTAAGTGCCCCTGCAGTCTGGTCATCCAGACAGAGATCCTGCAGTGTCTGCAGGCCCCAGGGCCTGCTTCTACCTATGAACCTGTCACACTGTGGGAATGAATGGGGCCTGGTGTCACCCGATCTGTCCCAGCAGAAGCTACAACTGCTCCCCGTGTTTCCTCTTTTGCCTTGTACACATTGGCGTAAACTCAGCCTGAAAAGAAGCAATCTCAGGTCTATAGCTTGTGGCTTCTTCCTCTCTCCCTGACTCTGGTCCCTGGAGGTGAGCCCCTTGGGACGGCACTGCCAGGAAGGCTGAGTGAGACTCCAGGTGCTCCCATCTGCTTGCAGGTGCACCTAGCTCTCAGCTGGCAGGGCAGTGTCAACTGCCACCCCTGCCCCAGCCAAAGTGTGCGCATTCCTTTATCATCAGGGAAGCAGAGGCCCAAATTTCTTTCCTAGTGGGACCCTGTTTCCCATCTCTTTGCTGTCATGGTGGCATGGGAAATAGAGACAAGTGTAAGAGCCCACGTGAAGAAAGCAGGCATGACATCATAGGGACAGGATGACAATGCTTACTCAAAGGCCACAACCAAGAGGCACTGCAAAGCAAGGAGACCAGGAAATAGCTCAGGAGTGCTTAGCTCTGGGAGGGAGGAAAGAGGCCAACCCCCCACACCCCAGCACCCTGCTCCTGCATCATCTTTCTTGTCTATTCCAAGAGCTTCATGCCGGGAAGGTGGTTTTGTTGATTTATCATGGAAAAATGTCTTTGAAAGGAAGTCTGCTTTGGAAACCTACAAACGCTGAAGAAGGAATATCAGTAGCATCGATGTCAGCAAGTGCAGGTTATCTGAAGACGGGTCTCCACAGGCTGCTTTCTGCAGCCCAATGGGAGAGCATATGACAGGAGCTGATCTAATGAGACACAGAAGAGCCCCGCCCCCACCCCTGCTTAGCCTGCAGAGGGGGAGTGGTGGATGCTTCACCCTGGAATCCTGAGGAGATCCGGAGCAGCATCTCAGGGGGATGCAGGTCAAAGGGTAGAGCCCTGGTTCATTAGCACCTTGTCTCCCACAAATATTTAAAAGTGGGAGCGGAAGGAGGGTCACAGCATCTAAGAACGGACAGGCATACGACAGCCACATATGCCACTTCAGAAGGTGGGTGGCAGGAGAGCAAACCTACCCCCCCCCAGGGCACAGTTCTGTAACCCCTGAGCCTGGAATGCCCAGAAGGTTACTCTAGGGCGCAGTGAATGCACATCAGGCAGACCATGCTTAAGATGACCTGTTGGTTCCTTAAAGGACCAACCGAGACCAGGGAGGTGGAGCCTTGAGGGTTTCCTGGTGGGTCTCCTTCCTCTGCCTCCGCTTTGCACGGACCCCTGGGAAGGAAACTGTTGGAGATGGGTTCTGACTCATGCTGCCTCTCGTGTTTGGAAGAAACGTTACTCTTGCCTGGGTGAGGGGCAGCTCAAACCTCTAATCATGTTGGGGGCAGGTGCTTTGGGATTCTGCTTAATTTAGCTTCCAATGGGTGCTGGCAATGGCTAGTTACTGGGACTGCTTTGCCGAAGAGCAGGGACTAGGGGCCAGTGGAAGAGAAATCAACCTATCTCTTTTTAACCTACTCCCTCAAACTCAAATGGGTATGGAAGGAGCCTACGGGTGTCAGCTACCCCAGAACTACAAATCCATCTACAAACAAGTGCAGGCGGGTCAGCTGGTACAAACCCTCAAAGTTGTCCCTGCTGAGTGAACTTGGCCTTGATGAGTGTATTCTGTGGAAGCATCAGCAGAAAGAACATTTGATTGAATCTATTTTCCGAAATGTGATTGGGGCTATTTTTCCTGAGAGGATAATTGTGGGGTCTAAAATGAAGGCTTTATCCTCCAACACTGGAAGGAAGAACATTGTATAACACGGTTCGTGATGCTTATAGCTCGCTGGCTGGCATGGCTAAACCCTCCACTCTCCTTCTCAATTTCATTCAGTAAAAGGGGAGTGTCTCTTACCTGACCCCAGGCAGCCCCACAGGGTGTGTCACAAGAGGACCTAATATCCCCAAGAAGAAAATCATCCTACACTTTGCAGTTCCCCCAAACGTGACTGTATTTTCTTTTTTGCTTTAAATAAATTCTTGCAGAGCGTCTGGAGCTGAAATGAGGTCTGCACAGGGAGGGTCAGCTGGCGGAAAAGTGGGCCCGGCATCAGGAATGAATGGTCAAAATAGACCACACTGGCGTCTGAAGACAGATTGTGTTGAGAAAGCCAGGTCTTTGTAAGGACCCCAACCGTGTCATTCTGATCCCGTTATAAATCTATGACAAATGCCCTTTACTTTCAACAACTCGTGGTGTCCATGAAGTAATCTGAGACTGGAGGCTAGTGCCCCCCCCCAAAAAAAACCATTTTAAAGATTTTATGGTCATCGCTCGCTCTTTCTTTTTTCTCAGGTGGCTTGAGGCTTGGCATTGTTTGTTTGTTTGTTTGTTTGTTTGTTTCTCTTCCTTCCTTTCTCCCTCCCTCCCCCTTCTCTTCCCCCCCACCCCCGCTCAGTGCTATATATTTATATATTGGTTTGTCTACATACTTACTACCCAACCTCCTTCTTCTCCTTCGATCCACCACCTAGAAAGCGCCTCATTATTATCCGTGTGCAGGTCATGTACGAGCTTGAAGATCTTCTAGTGCTGTCCCATCTCCTGCAATATCTGGCAACATTTTGTTTGTCACAACTGGAAGAGGGGAGAGATGTTAGCAGTATCTAGTGCGGATGACATTAAAACCCTCACAGTTCCCCCTGACAGCGCCCTATGGCAGAGAATTCTCTAGAGTCAATGTAATAATGCTAAGATTGAGAGCTTCTGCTGACTCAGAGAGATTATGGGACCCCCCTCCACACACACACCCCTCCGCCCACTGGCATTTTACAGCCTCACGGGAAAGCTAGCCAAAATGGTTAGCTACGTTATGATGGTGCCTATGTGACTTGCTGGACAGGCTGCACGTATGTGGTCCTTTCTCCTGCACAGGTGGGTCTGTGACAGTCTTCTCTGCGGTGATGCCTTCCCTACAGGTCCAGGAGAAGTTAGAAAGGAGAGAAAGAGGTTGACTCATGTTGGGGATGTATTATCGTGAGGTACACGTTGAAGTGTGGGAGGGGAGGAGCTCTGAGGCCGAGGCAACACCTTCAAACACCTGGCATGTCCAGGTGAATCAACCATAGATACAGATGTGTGGGTTGCCAGGGTTAGGGGCAACTGAGCAGCTACTGACACGGGTAGCTTGATCGTGGTGCGCCTTTAGTTTGGGGGGAAGGGGGGTGATTGGGAAGGAACACTGCCCCCTGCAGCTCTGTGTGAAGTCCTAGTATTTAGTGAGAATTTGAAGAAGGAACTGGCTGGTCTCTCACATGCGGACCCTCAGCCCCTGCCAGGGAAAGAGAAACATTGGCTATTTCCCCGCACTGATTAGAAGCTCATCTGTGTAGAATGCCATGCCACCTGTTTCCAAACAAGTCCCTAGCTCTCTCCAAGAGGGCTGCAGGCCATCTCCAATGATCCAGGCTTTGTAGGGAGATCCCTACACTTTTAAGTGTTAACAACTCATCCATCATTCATTCAGAAAGGCAAACATGTAACTACTTGGGCCAAACAAAAATATCCATCCCCGGGTCACCTTCCACATGGGTCCTCCTCACAGACACTTGGGATTAAAGGAGCGGAGGCCTGTATTACCACAAGGTACCTGGAATACAGTAGGTGCTCAATAAATGTTCATCAAGCATGAATCACGGTACAACCAAAATCTAGCAGTGATCATAGAATGACATCAGAATAGTCTAGAATGAGTATTACCTGAGCATTGTCCTCTGGGCCACAGATTATTGACAGTTGAGACTGGACACTTTTCTGTGGCAAGACCAGCCTGAGCACTGTACTTGTATGGTACATTCAATATCCCAAAGCCATTGATGATATCTATAGGTGGGCAGCCCGTACCAGGCAGAGAAACCAGCAAGAGACAAGCAGAACTGAGCAGAAAGTGTTTCACATCCCTTGTGGCCTCTCTGCCTGGGGGAGAGCCCAGTAAGGGAGAACCCAGTAAGGGAGAACCCAGTAAAGGTGTTGTAGGCACAGTCACCTTCATTGGAGAAGGTCACAGGTCCCTTATCCTTCAGCCTCCCGCTTTTCCAGCTTCTTCCTGTCCATGCGTTGACAGAGACTCATTCTTTTGGTCACAGTGTACAAGCATATAATCCCCCTTGGGTGTCATGTTACCTGTGGCTCTGCTATGTCTTTCCAAGCTCTGCTATGTCAGAGCTCAGCTTTACTACCCAGACTGTTTGGGTAACAGTCACAGATACGCTGTGACATCCCTCTGCATAGCCCCTGCCTGCCTGCTGATTGGTAAAGGACTGGAAGAAGAGCCCCTTCTCGGTGAAGCCAGCACTGCCCAAATGTCCCAGACTGGAGGAGGAAGACAGACGCCTCCTCTCCAGGTCCCAGTTGGAACTATATGTTAAAGCAAGCAGGGCATCCCAGGCTGGCTGCCAACTTCCAGCCAGAAGTCCCGTTCACCTGGTCCATCCACTGTGAGCTGGCTAGGAACCACATAGAAAGTTTGTGGAAACAGCTAGGGGTGCACCCAGAATTCCTGCTTGGAAAAAGAGTGTCCACATACTCTCTCTCTCTCTCTCTCTCTCTCTCTCTCTCTCTCTCTCTGTGTGTGTGTGTGTGTGTGTGTGTGTGTGTGTCTTTCTCTCTTTCTCTTTCCATCCAAACTCTTCTCTTTTTTTATGTGCATTGGTGTTTTGCCTGCATGAATGTGTCAAATCTTGGAGTTACAGACAGTTGTAAGCTGCCATGTCAGTGCTGGGAATTGAACCCGGGTCCTCTGGAAGAGCAGTCAGTTGTCTTAACCACTGAGCACTGGGGATAGAACCCATGGTTTCATTCCTGCCAGGCAAGCGCTCCATCAACTAAGCTATAGTCCATTCTTGCCTATTGCACATGCTACTACCAGCCTGAGAGTCAAGCTTTAGGGACACTCACATGGGCAGACTCTCAGATCTTTCCCATACTCATTTTCTTCCACAGATGGACAGAGCAGAGCTTGGGTAACAGGAAGAAGATTTAGGAATCCTTTTCCTGGGTTCCTAGGGCTGTTGGCCACCTCAAGAGCCCAGCTTTGTCCTCCTGACTCTGGTTACATTATAACTCACTGGGCAAGGATTCCAATGTAAACTTATGTCTCCCAGCTCCTTTGTTTTAAAATTATTTTTCTCAACCCTTTGATAATGTAACAATTTGGATAGGTCTCCGGTCATTAGAGTGAATTAGTGAAATCCCTCTTTATAGGTTTTTGTTTGTTTGAGCTTAACAGAGTTCGTTTAAATCACCGGACGGCAGAGATTGTGCAGCGAGCACTTGGATAGTACTTCATTATAATCAGGCTTAGCAGCTACGACAGATACAGATTAGAACTGTTTGCTTCTCTGTCCAGGACTTGTGTGTGGCTGTGGCACAGAGCATCTTTGCCAGAGAGGGAAAATCTTGGGCATTTCTGCATTTGCCAACCAATTGCATGTTTAAGTCCTTTACCTGTACTAGGTGTGGAGATTGGGGGTGGGGGAGGGGGCTGCCATTTGCCAGAAGAGTATGTCTAGGTCTTCTTCATTGGCTGAGACCTTCTCTGGGTGTGAGGTGACGGTCTTCCATTGAAACCTCAAGCCCAGGTGACCTGAGGACTGGCCACCCAGCTGAGAGAGGCACAGTACTGGAAAATACAAGTTGACAAAGCTCAGAAGAACCGTAAGGTGCCAACCGTTTCCAGCCACAGATATTTCTTATCTGCTTCTGTTTTGAGGCAGAGTCACATATAACATAAGCTGTTCTTGAACTCCCTGTGTAGCTGAGGGTGACCTTGAACTTCTGAGCCTCCTGCTGCTGACTCTCAAGTGCTGGAGACAGAACCCTGGCTTCCTGAATGCTAAGCAGGCAGTTCACAGGCTTATCCTCGCCAGTCACTGCGGAGCAGCGCTAGCCAACCTGCTCCTTTGTCTGCAGGACTCTGTTTCTTCTCAAAGCAATGCAGTGGGAAGGGACTGAGTAGATTTCTCAGTGGTTAGTTAGCTTGCTTGTGGTGCAAGCATTTGGGGCCAGAGTTCAAATCCCCTGAAACCCGGACATAAATGCTGGGTGGGTGTGGTAGCCCACCTGTTATTATAGCCTAAGAACTTGAAGATAAGAAATGCCCAGAGCAGCCGGACGTGGTGGTGCATGCCTTTAATCCCAGTACTCGGGAGGCAGAGGCAGGCAGATTTCTGAGTTTGAGGCCAGCCTGGTCTACAAAGTGAGTTC
>LR749534.1:3631031-3718997 GCA_902729485.2 Mus minutoides
CACATACACTTACACACATATACACATACACACATACACATATACACACATACTTACACATACATATACATATATATGCATCTACACACACTCACACACACACATATACATACATACATACATACATACATACATACATACATACACTTAACACACACACCATGGACATTTCAGAGTGACACAGGTGGGGAAACTGAGGCTGAAAGAGAATCCTCTAGCAAGCAGAAGGGTCCTGTCCTAAACAGAACAGAACAAAGGTGAGCCAGCAGTTCTCAGAACCACAGTGCTAGGAGAGGTGGCAGCTTACCTCTGATGGACACTCACACCACCTACTCCTGTGTTCAAGTACAGATTGCTGCCCACCACCACCACCCCAAGATCTGACTCAGTCAGTCTGAGTGGAGCCCTGGAATCTGCAGTTCTCACAAGTTCCTGGCTGTACCTGCTGCTGGGTCCAGGGCCTCCACTGGGAATGCCCTGCCTGTGCAGTAGAGATAAGGTATTCACCCTCAATATAAAACACCTAAAGTTGCTCAAAGGTGGGGTGTGTGAGGTCCCAGCTGTGAGAAGAAAGGAGCCAGCACTTTTAGGTGCAGCCATCACAGAGGCACCTGGAAGATCGTTGTGACGGTGACCTTTTCATGAGTAGAAGAGAAAGCCACTCCCTCCTTGGCACACAGGAGGGGGAGGGGTATAGGGAACGTGCAGCCCACCCCAAGTGGTCTATTTTCTCTAGTTACACCTCATCTTCCAACTTTCTAGAGCCTTCCAAAACAGTGACATCCACTTGGGGACAACATGTAAGGCTCACTGCTGAGCTAGCTGCAAGGAAGAAATTCTCAAAACAGTTGACAGGATATCAAGTCCTTGCAGGCCAGAGTGGGACCAGGAGCTCTTAGCTCTGTAACCTCGGGTGAAGGTTCAATGTCTCTGTACCTCTGAAAAGGTTGTCATGATGAAGATCTGAAAGACATGGCCTGATACACAGCAAGTACTCACATGCCAGTGTGGGGATACTACCATCTCCGTTGTATGTGTGTGCTCATATGCATGTCGGAGGTCATAGCCACACAGGTGTGTGCAGGTTTGTTTGTGTGGGTGTGCCTGTGCGTGTGCGTGTGCATGTGTGTGTGCGTGTGCATGTGTGTGTGCGTGTGTCAATTCGGCTAGAGTAGCTGGTTGGTGGCTTCTATCTAGGATCCTCCAGCCTCTGCTTCCCCGGGGCTGGGATTACAGATGCACACTGCCACACAGCTTTTTATGCTTGATATCTGAACTCAGGTCCCCAAGCTGGCATGACAAGATTGTTACTGACTGAGCTGTCTCCCTAGGGCCATTTTGTCACTACTTATTGGGGTCACCCATCCATACCTTCTGTTTCTCTGTTTGAGAGAAAGAAAGAGGATGGAGTGGCCCACTGACCCACGAAGGGAGGAGGAGGAGGAGGAGGAGGATGGGAGCTGTGGGTCCCAAGTGCAGTGTCCAGGTACCCAGTACAACTACATGTACGTCTCTCCACTGCATGTTGTCTCATGACACTCCAGAAGTTATGCCAGTTCACACGGGGGTGAGGGGGGGGGGAGATTTGCAAGTGCTTCTGCCTGTATCTTCCTTGACGTGATGTTTTAAGAGGTCAGGACGATTAAGCAGACTCTTCCCAGAGGAACATGTGACCAAGTGTGGAAGTAGAGGTTATATTGCTGCAAGGTACCAAGAGGGGATGAGGTCGTGATAAAAATCTAGTCTCTCTGGTGTCTGTCAGGGAGTCTTAAGAGAATGAATATCAGTATCCACCTAGCCTCTCCGCTCACCTTGAAGTCCCGGGAGTTCCTTCTCTGGTCTTCCTTTCGAAGGCAACATTTTATGCTGCTGACTTTATAATCAATGGAGACTAATGGCACAGTAAACTTCTAGAAAGTCAGCCACCGTCTTGCTCCTGCCAGGGAGAGTAAAATTTTATGTTTTCCATAAATTCAAGACGAAAACAGCATTCCACATCTGTTCCTGAATCAGAGCCCTCATTTTCATAGTGAGTTTGCAGCTCCGGCTCCTCTACATACAACACAGTTTTCAAATCCTGGCCCTGGGAAGCCGTTTCCTGTGTTGCCAGGGGGATTTGAGAGTGGAAATCCCCCGATTCCCAGCTCCCGACCATCTCCCAAGGAATGCACACACATTCTTCTAGGCGACAACAGACAACCCAAGCCCCAGCGCATTACTGCGTATTAGGAAGGGCACTTTGCTTAACCGGGAGGGATAAAAGGGCATCACAATTTTGTTTTCAAATGTGTTTAAGAACCTGTTATTAAATCGGAATTAAACCCAAGTCCCAGGGCCGCAGCTCTGTGACTACCGGGAGATAATCTTAGTAATGCGATTAGCTGGAGCTAGAGGGAGAGGAAGGCAAAGCGGCAGGCGATGCGGGACTCTGCTGCGGGGCCACTGAGTCACAGCCACTTGATCGGCGCAACAGACAATGAGACCATGACTTTCAATGGCTGATCACTAGGTGCTGTGCAGTGTGTACCCACATTTCTTTCTGTCGACCCAACAAAGTGGATGCTATTGGACACACCCACACGTACACACCCACGCACAGATGCCTGAAGATTTCCCTGATGTCACACAGTCAATGAAGGGGTTGGGGGGCTGCACACTGGCCTGCTGTTATGCTCATACCTGTTACTGCCACACACAGCCTCTCTCAGGGTGTGAGGGGAGGGGTGCTCAAATTGGAGAGACAAATTGCTTGGAAGAGTTTTGTTCAATAACAGTCCCCACCCCATCTAGCAGAGAGCTAGCCCAGGGGCAGTTACTGATGCCCAGGGTGTGACCATCGAGCACCTATGATTGACACATGAGTCTGGTTGTCCTCTGTTCTAACACACTGCCCCCCCAAGCCAACAGCCACATCTTGCCTTATTGCAAGAACCCCTCACATTGGTTCCTGCTAGCTACTTCTCTCAGCCATTGGCATGCAGTTCTGTCTGCTCTAAGGATGCATGTAAGGTCTAAAAGAGGCTTGAGTATGTAGGCTGGGGAGGGTACGTGGGGAAGGGGAGTCAATCCGTGTGGCTATAAGGAAGCCAACCTCTATGCCAGTACATATGTACAGGGAAGTCACGGGGCTCAACCATGCTCCTTTAGGCAAGCCTTTGTTCTTGCTTTGTGAGAAAGCCTGGTAAATGTACTGGTTTCTTGGGGGGTAAATTGTGGTGGAATTTTACTTTGGTTTATCTTTGGAACCACATGAAGCAAATGTAGACATTATTTACATCTTCCCAGGGAAGGAATTCTTGCAACGTTCTTCTTGATGACACGTCTCTTTGATTCATTTATTCCAAGATTTCTTTCTTTTCACTTTGCGAGGATGCCTGCTTGTATGTATGAGTATTAAGCGGGTACACACACACACACACACACACACACACACACACACACACACATGCGTGTAAATGTAACTGAAAGGCAGAAGAGGGCCTTGGATTACCTGGAGCTGGAGTTACAGATAGCTGCAAGCAGCGATATGGGTGTGGGAACAAAACCCAGATCCTCTGAAAGAGCAGCAAGTGCCCTTAACATCTGAGCCATCTCTCCGTCACTCATGCAACTGTTTACACATGTGAAAAGCAGGATCGTGGATCGGCAGGTCTGTGGCAGCTACGTCCTCTAGGACAACATGCTTCTGCCAGCAGTTTCCAAGTAGCTGATTAAAGGGTTGAAAGATGTGTAGCCTTCTCCACAGTGGCTCTCACTTTAATGCTGCAGACTCTGAGAGAGGGGATGCTTGTTCTCCTCGTGTGTAGATAGGGAGACTGAGGGGCTGAGAGGTGGAGTGGTTCTCAAGCCTGAGAAAAGGGGTGCTCTTCAGTACGACTGATCCTGACACTGGGCATAGGTGATGGTGACATCTAATTCCTCAGTGATCACATCTGGGCTTCTCTTGCCCTTAACATCTGAACCATCTCTCAATCGCTCGTGCAACTGTTTACACGTGTAAAAAGCAGGACCATGGATCAGCAGGTCTTCTTTTTACCCCGGGCTGTCTCCAGAGTCAGTGCGAACCTGCAGGCAACTGAGTATTGCTCTGACAAAGAGCAACAGCTAAGTAGGAGGTCCTATCCATTATAGATCAGCATCTCTCTGCATAACCCCACAGCATTCCTGAGAGGCCCTCTCCCCACTCCACCGCACCCCGTTCCCCCCATACAGGAGGAAGGCCACACAGGCACAGGAATGGGGCTATACACTCATCACACAGAGCACTGCTATCTCCCAGGTGAACAGGAGTTTGTCCAGTGGCCACCTTTTCCTGTGACTGTGACTGATAGCCCTGCCTCAGCCTGTCTACTGCACAATCTTTCCATCCCATGCAGTTGCTTGCTACCAAAAGAGTGACGTTTATTGACTCCGCAGGTAGTGTGAGTGGTGGGTAAGTGATACAACAGTCTCATTTCCCGTCACTATGAATTATTTAAATGCTATACATCTAGATTTGCTATCATGAAGCTTGATGTCTCAAGAGTCAACCTCCAAGTGCTTCCGAGGGTGGGAATGGGGTAGGGGATGGAGGGAGGTGTTATTGAAGGTGTTAGCTCTGGGCAGCTGCCGGGCCTGGAAACAATGTCAAACCCTCCCATGGCATCTGCTTTTCTTACAGAAACTGAAGGGGTTGACCATCTCTCCCTCAGTGGAAGATGCTATTAGAAATGGCCGTAGAGGTCAAGGAAGTGGCCTAGTTGGTAAAGCACTTGATGCTTAGGCAATAAGGGCCTAGGTTCCATCCACAGCACCCATGGGCTGGTAATGAGCTACCATACATAGAATGGCTTCAACAAGGGTCACCACTCTCAATTCTGCAAGGCACAAACCCAGAACCAAGGCTTCACCAGAGGCATGCGTCCCTCCCTGCCTCATGCAACTTCTGGTGGCCGCTCATGCTCCTTGGATTACAGCTGTACTCTCCTATCTCTGCCTCTGTCTCTACATGGCTTCTTCTCACAGTCTCTGCCTGTGTCTTCTCTGCATCTCTCAGAAGGATAACTAGCCATTGGAGTAAGGACCTGGAAGATTTTATCTCAAGAATCTCCTCCATCATGATTCTTAATGATATTGACAAAGACTCTACCCAAGGGAAGTCAAATCCTAAGGTTCCAGGTGCACAGGAATGGGGGTGCTGTGTAGCCCTCTGTGGATATTGGATGCACCCCCCAGCTATGACGCTCCAGAACAGATGAGGAAAGCCTCTTGCAACCTCTGCAACTAGAACATTCTTTGGCATCCGAGGTACACTTGGTCACTAGCTCTTCTTGTGTGAGTGTGTATCGCATACACGTTTGTGTATTTGAGTGTGCTCATGTGTGTGCAGGCATGTATACACATGGAGATCATAGATTTGAGGTCTGCTGTCCTCCTCTCCAACTCTCCCAGTCTCTACATTATTTTGTTTTGAGACAGGGTCTCTCATGGAATTTGGAGCTCACCAGTAGCAGGTTAGCTGATAGCCACCTGTCTCCACCTTCCAAGCCTCAAGCGTACAGGCACACATCACCATGCCCAGCTTATTATTATACTGCTATTATTATTATTATTATTATTATTATTATTACTATTATTATTAATGTGATATGTGAGTACGGTATGTGTGTGCCATGCCATACAAGTGGAGGACAGAGGACCACTTTGTGGAGTGTGTTCTTTCTTCTACCTTTCTTTGGATTCCACAGATGAAACTCAGGTCTCCAAGCTTGCATGGCAGGCAACCTCCATTCACTGGTCTAGCTTCCTGGTCTTATGTCTGGCTCTTTTAACACAGGTTCTGGGAATCAAACTCAGGTCTTCATGCTTGTACTCCAAGTTCTTACATAACAGAGCCATCTCTCCAGCCTCTCTTTAGCATTTTCTGAAGTAGACCTGTCAGAGGATCGGAATCAATCCACCAAGGACAGTAGATGGCAAATTTGGCCCATGCCCAGTTTGTCTTTGGCACACAGGAGTCAGGGAATTGGTGGTTTTAAAAAGACACATTGAAGGCCATGTCCTTTTTCAACCTTGTGTCCCGGTTACACCTTTGTGGGTCTGAGCTCATGCGTGACCCAGGGACATGGAAGAGTGTGCCTTTTCCAGGCAGTCCTGCTGGGTTTTATCTGAACCAAGCATCTGACTCTGTCTGCAGGTGCATTTCACTTCAGGTTCAGGTTGTAATTGTTCTGAGGTAAGCAGAGCAGAGGCATGGGGGACAGGGCTCCTAGATGGACGGTTCCCACTGGGAACTGTCAAAGCGCTCTGTCCTCAAGTTGCTCTTGGTAACCATGGCTGCAGATAACCATGGTGTATGCAGATGAGCCCTCAAAAACCAGAAAGCAACGGGAAGGAGATCTTGTTTCAAGATTAGGACCTATTCTACACAAACCTTACTGATCAAATTGCTCCTCAAAACCGGACTAGAACAAAGCGCTGTCTCCGTTTCCCACCACCGAATCCAGCGACTCCATTTTCTTTAGAAAATGCCATCCTTCAGGCTGAAGTCACAGGAATGTGCTCCGATGTGACCTGATTTTGTAAATAAACTCCTTAGTCAACTAGAAGGGAAAGGGGGAGAGGGAGAATCAAAGCCCCCAAGGGGCTCAGGAGCCATATACAAAATATCTTTTCTTATTAACAGAGTGCCTCTGAGTAGAAATATTCACGCCTGCCCCGTTCACTCTGTTGTGTCTATAAGAACCTAGCATTCTGCCACAGCCTGCCCCGTTCACTCTGTTGTGTCTATCAGAACCTAGCATTCTGCCACAGCCTGCCCCGTTCACTCTGTTGTGTCTATAAGAACCTAGCATTCTGCCACAGCCTGCCCCGTTCACTCTGTTGTGTCTATCAGAACCTAGCATTCTGCCACAGAAGGTTCTGGAACTTTCTGGTGACCACTCTATCTTGACCATCCAGGAATTGCCGCTGTCCAACATGTGACAAGCCCTCCCACCTCCCCATTACCTCAGAGCCTTGTGGTGGATGTGGTTCCTTTACTTGGCATTTGAAACAAAGCGGGGCTGGTTTCTGCCCTTTACTTCCTTCTGCCGTGGTCCCAGGGTCCTCATCCCCGCGTAGTCATTCAGAGGGACCTAGGTCTCTCCTACCGACCACAGAAAGCTTTCCAGAGACCCAAACTACCATGCCTCTCTTTCCTGACTCTGAACATGGGTGAACCTGAGCTCAGGCCCCGGAGCAGTTGACAGCTTAGACCTAGGAGGCCACCCTTGACTTGAGCCCTGCCCGCCACAGGAAGCCATGGCAACTGTTCTTGCTCTCCACACAGATCAGCTCACTTCCTCTCAGTTCATGTGGTGTTGTCCCATGGTGTACACAGGTGACTGTAGCCTCATGTGGTCCCCACGAGGACCCAGGTGAAGCCACATATAGAGAAGCTGAGCGTCAAGTCCCAAATGAACCTTCTAAGTCATACAACCCTGAAGGCTCTTCCTCCAGACAAGCTATCGTTCCCATTTTTCCTCCTGTAGACTACTCAGGTTCATCACTTCCTGTCTCCTCTTTGTAAAGCAGGAAGTGTCCCCTCCTCTTTCTGGCCATAATAACACTTCTTTAAGCATCTATCTATAGCTGCCTCCTCTGATCAAGGTAAATAAAGTAGGTTCTGAATAATTCTTACAGCAAACACTATCCTCCACATGATTCATGGAGTTCTTATTTTCCTAAATCCTGGGAACAGAGTGGTTGTACACTGATGGCCTCTGACACTGGTGTTGCTGACCCTGGATTCACACACAAATGGATCTCGGATGAGAAATTCTCTCCCAGAACAGGTTACATGGTGGAAATTATACAAAGACTCAGAGACTCTCACACTCCCAATATTCATCATGACAGCAGACAAAGGGTGATTTCTGAAAGTTTCAGTTTATTCATATAAACATTTCTTTTAAAATTTACTTTACATATAAACATCTATTAATTCATTGCCACCGAGAAGTTTCTTCTCTTGCCTGGGAAGTCGTGAAGTCAGAATTGGAGAGCAGTCTTTGTCTTTGATATGAGGGGCCTTACTTGGCGCCTTACCACACCATCCACTCCACTCCAACATGTGAGGCCATTGTTCATTGTCCCACAGGACAGGTTTGGCTAGGAGCTCCAGTCTGCATAGGATACATGGAACTGTCCACAACCATGTGGGTATTTTGAATGGACAACATGACCCCCACATGTTGCCTATTGTCTCATGTTAGAAACAGATGTGGTTTAGAGAACAAAAAGGCTTGTTTGAAGCAGTGTTAGTGAAATGAGAGAGGTGAGATTGCCCATACTCACCCTTAGGATACCTGGCTCAGCCAGCCCAGGGAAGAGCTGAGCTCAGATGGCTGCAAGGAGAACTCTGGCTCAGCCACAGCAAGCCAGGCCCTGCACTCCTGCTGGACCTGTCCTTGGCCGTGCTGCCTGCCTTGAGAAGGATGGGGTGGAGCATTCAGAGGGACCTAGGTCTCTCCTACTGACCACAGAAAGCTTTCCAGAGACCCAAACTACCATGCCTCTCTTTCCTGACTCTGAACATGGGTGACCCTGACCTCAGGCCCCGGAGCAGTTGACAGCTTAGACCTAGGAGGCCACCCTTGACTTGAGCCCTGCCCGCCACAGGAAGCCATGGCAACTGTTCTTGCTCTCCACACAGATCAGCTCACTTCCTCTCAGTTCATGTGGTGCTGTCCCACGGTGTACACAGGTGACTGTAGCCTCATGTGGTCCCCACGAGGACCCAGGTGAAGCCACATATAGAGAAGCTGAGCGTCAAGTCCCTATCTAACAGAATCCAGGCCTTTCCAGGCTAAGGCAGGCTTGCTCCCCGCAGGCTCTTTGGCAAGGTCTGGAAACACTGGTCATTGTAACCTGGCATCTGGAGAGCTTGGTAAACATAAAGGATGCTGCGTGTACTTACCCACTGGATTCTCATTCCGTAGATGTGAATGTGGCCTTTTCCCCACGGTCCAGTGATTCTGGTGCATGCTGGGAAGTTTAAGAACCATCTCTAGGTATCCAGTAACAGGGTAGAACGGTTGTTTTCCAATGTGGCCTGCACAAGGGTTGGTTGGAGCCGGCCTTACCTAGGACCAGAGAATCTGTGTTTCTAGGCATGTTCCCCGGGATAGAGCTACAGATGTAGCTCAGTGGGTAGAGTGCTCACCTAGAAAACATGAAGCCATAGTCTCAGTCTTCACTACCCGGGAGATAAAGGCAGGAAGATCGAACATTCAAGATCATCTCTGGTATACAGGGTCAGGCACCATATTTTGATGGGAAGTGCTATACCAGTAGTGCTTAACCAGGGCTGATTTTTGCCCCAACCTTGCAAAACCAAGGACATTTCCAGCAACTACAGGTAGAACCTGGAAGTGCCACTGGCATCTCATAGCAACACACTGTGCAAGGCAGAATGAACTCATCAAAAATTGCCTGTCTCTGAAATGGGGAAGTTCTTATATGGAAAAGGCATTAATAAAAGTTGGCCAGCCACCAAAAGGGAGCTGGGCTGGTCAGCACAGACTTCCTAGGATCACTGAGATGCAGCCAATCAGGCCGTAGTGTGTTTCACACTGATCCAGAGGTCTGATAAACACTGAGGCCTTACCCTTCTCCTGACACCTCCTGTCCTTTGGCTTCATTCTTTCTCTGTAGCCCATGCTGCCGGCCAAATGCATGTCCTGTTTCCGTGTCTCATGTATGTTCAGTGTCCTGTATTAGAATGTAGATGCCAGACTTCTGTTTGTGTCATTTCCTCCATATGGACAGCCCCTAGATTTGCAATTCTCAACCTGTGGGTCAAAACCCCCTAGGGTTTGAACAGCCCTTTCACAGGGGTCCTATGCCAGCTATCCCGCATACCAGATATGTTCATTACAGTAGGAAAATTGCACTTATGAGATAGCAACAAAAGTAATGTTATGATTGGGGTCCCTAGAGCATGAGGAACTGTATTACAGAGTCACATCCTTAGGAAAGTTGAGAATGGCTGATCCAGTCAATGCTCGACGTGAGTAGACACTCAGTAGAGAGTCATTCAATGGATCTGCAGAGGTGGCTTAATATGTCAGAGCGCCTGCTGCTCTTGGAGAAGATGAAGGGTTGGTTTTCAGCACCCACACATCTGTGCATTTGTCTGTTAACATTTGTTTGTAAGTCTAGTCCTGGGGGATTGATCCTATGTTCTCTTCTGGCCTCTGTGGGCGTGCACCACGCATGTGGTGCGCTAACATACGTGCAGGCAAAACACTCAAACACCTTAAATAAAATATTGTCTTAAGTTGTTAGATTCAGGGTGGCAAGATGACTCATCAGGTGAGGTCCCCCGATGTCAGATATGATAGCCTGAATTCCATCACTGGCTACACTGTGGTCAAAAAGAATGACAAAAATCACTTCTTGAATTATCCTCCCCCTCCCCCACTTGTAAATGCATATTGCAGACGTCTGCCGCGCAAGCTCCCTGCACACACCTTGCAAATGGGCACGGTGTAGCCGCTGCTCATTTTTCTTCCCTGTCACCTATTCAGAGAAGGACAGTCATTTCCTCTAATAGACAAGGGGCCTCTACTTCCCTTCGGGGACTATTCAAGTATCCTAATTTCAGGATATCACAGAGAGAATTGAAAACGAAAATAAATGTCCACATCTCTCTTCTTTAATTCTCTGCTTTTTCTTGTCCTGGTCTCCCTCCACCTCATTTCCATCAAGAAAGTTCTTGCCCTGTATTTTCTGAAAATTAGAAAATCAGACCCTTAATTTGCGTGTCTGCAAGTGCTGGCGAGGGAGCCGGGGAGCGCAGATTCAAAGCAGCCCTGTCAGAACACTCCATTCTGCCATCAGCTTGGGCCTTGCATTCTTTGGAGAGGGGAGTGATGCTAGAATGCTCTCTAATTATCTCCCCACCTTCCATTCCTACAGAGCCTGGGACAGCTGAGAAACCATCATCCTTGCCTGAGAACCAGGAGGTCTTATTTTGGGGAGACTTGTGCCGCCCCCTGCCCCCAGGGTCGTGACTGTGTTGTCAGAATCTATCTGGTTCAGGGGAAGCTAGAGAGGTCAGGACCTCCTCCCTGGCTGGTTGGGAACAAAAGCCTGTGCACTGTGCAGCAAGCCATTTCTTCACAGTTTGCTTCTTGCGCTCACTTTCCCTACTCTGCTGTCCTCTGCCCAGTGCTCTGAGCCAGGCTGTGACATAGACGGGTTGTTAAGGCAGGGAGAGAAGGGGACACTCTTGAATGTGGTTTGGTCCACACCCTCTCTTGGGACAGGTTGCTCTTGAAACTGGCTTTTTCTTGAAAAACTCCAGGATGAAGATATATACAATCAGTCATTTAAGGTCCTACCTGAAGACACATTTAAGAGCTCCCCCAATACACACGACCCAACACAGTGTCTTGCAAGTCCCTTGTCTGTATCCAGGTGCTTTGGGACAGGTGGTGGTAGGACTCTGGCAAGTCAAGCAACAGAGAATTTGTCAAAGGCTATTTATTGGGAACTTAAGTGATGTAAATGAAGCACTGGAACCATGCTGGGATCCAGTGGACAAGTGGCATTATGGGGATGCCAGTGATGTCAGTGTGGCCTTAGAATGGATGGAGTGACCAGACGTGTGCCCCAGATCTCTCCCAGCCAGAACCACTACCTTAAAGCCCAGCTTAGACACTATCTGCAGCGGAGGCCAGAGGGGAAATAATCCTATTTCTGATTGGAAAAGATGTGTGCTTAAAGAAAAAGAATTCTGGAAATGTCCAGTGTGAAGCCTGACCGTGAAGAAATACTGACGGGGGTGGGGAGGTGGCTCTATCTGCCTCTCCTATATCAGAGTGACCCTGATAATCGCAAAGGGGCTATTCCTCCCCAGCAGCCTGGTCTTCAGGATTATTAAAACACATGAAGGCATGATGTCTTTCTACAATCCATCTTCAGCTCCCATTCAGGAAGTATCAAGTCACTGTGAGCCTACAGCTCGTCCTTCTATGAAAGAAAGCTGGACTTCATGCAAACTGTCCTCTCAGGCATCCAGGGAGTGCTAGATGCTGGCCTGATCCCCAGTATCCACATGAAGATGGAGTACAGCTCCCTAGTCCTGTAACCCCGTGCTAAAGGAGCAGAGACAAGCAGATTTGTGGGGATCCCTAATCAGCTCTTGCCAAATCAATGGACTCCAGATTCAGTGAGTGATCCCGTCTCAAAAAAAAAAAAAAGTATGATGAAAAGCAGCTAAGGAAGACACCCAGAGTCTACCTCCAGCTCATCCCTACTACATACACAGAATAGCAGATGCCCAACAGCTCCAGCGGGCTCTCCCTTGATTCTCTACACTGTGGGGAGCAGGAATTTTAGAGAAGAAAGAGATAGAGACCATAAAGGGTTTTTACTCATCCTATGGCCATCACAGGCAGTAATGAGCCAAGATGGGGTTTGTAAAGCCCTGCTTCCACTCTTGGGGCTAAAGGGTGAGTCCTGCTAATACAGGCTAGATTCTGTGAATTCTTGATCATGGTTACAAGCCCCTGCACATTTCCCTGGATCTAAGCAATGCTTCCAAGCTGTCAAAATTGACCAGTGACTCACTCAGGAGACCAGAGTCGGGCCTCACTGGCTTGTGGGGTATGAGTCTAATCCAGGAATTCTGAAAGGTGATGACAGGCTCCAAGGGACCCCGGGGAGCCATCTGCAGATCTTGGTGATGACAAGTACCCATCCTGAATTCTAGGATTCCAACCTAGGAAGGGTTATAAATCAGCTTTTTGATGACATCATACAGAAAGGAAGACACTTGAAGGCCTCAGAATTATCGAGGGGGGACCCCTGGGAGCCTGTTTCCATCTGGGAAGAGATATGAGGAAATAGCCAGCCAGGCTTCGCAAAACCTGTGCCACTTTCTCAAAGAATGGCTAAGTGGTGACAGCAAATGCTGTAATGACTGGAAACTAAGTGCTGGACAAGTGAGTAAAGGACAGATCATGGCAGGAGTAGTCCCTGGGCTCCTGACGTCCATGATACCAGTTTGTCTTTCAGAGAGGATATATAGGTGGCTTGTCCTAACAGTAGACTCTGGAGACCCAGGGCTGGCACAGAAGGGGAATGGTGCTTGCCATGGTTATTCTGATGGACACAGGCTGTGTGGCATGGGTGGGTCACTTCCCCTCTCTGGCTCAGTCCATCATCTACTTAAAGAGGGGCTGACTGCAGAGCCAGTGGACCGCTGTCCTCCATCAAAGCGTAGCTGAAGCCTTCTCTCTCTGCCTGGCTCTCAGCAAGGTTCCAGGATTGTCACAGGAAACAGAAGATGGGCACTGGCCTTGCCTTTTTAAGTTATGTCACCAAGTGACCCCACATGTATAGTAATAGACTGGATCGTGGTCACCGAGGTCACCACTGGGAGATGGATGGAGTTATTCCACAGACTCAGTGTTTTGCAGAGTTGGTGCATACTAGCCACTCCCCTGCTCATATTCCAATATTAAATTTACTCAGGTGTGGTGATGCCAAAAGCCAGTTACCAATGAGTAGATAACTTGTAGCCAGGCATGGTAGCACAACTCTACAGGCGCAGGAAGACTATGAGTTTAGAGCCAGCCTAGGCTACATATCCAGTACAAGGCCAGCTTTTGGCCATGAGGAAACCCTATCTCAAAAGACCAAGAAAAAGAAGGAACAGCTCAGTCGGTGCTGGCCACACAATTGTGAGGGCTGCAGTTGATCTCCAGAACTCACATTAAAAAGGCCAGAGAAGCAAGCCCGGGTCCTCTGCAAGCACAGCCGGTTGTTCCTAACCACCAAGCCACATCCCCAGTCACTGGAACGGTACCTTTATCATCCTTATCAAAACATCGGGTATATCCATCATCCTTGAAATTTCCATGTTTCCCACTCCACCCCACTCCTCCCTCCACCCCTCTAAGAGAATCGCCATTTTATAGTTTATCTTCGGGTTTCATTTGCCTCATTGGGAACGTCACACACATGGGTCCTACAATGTCTGTGCCTCCCTTTCAGGCTACTTTGGCTCTGCAGAACTATCTTGAGCCCCAGCCAACTGTCTGTGCTTCTGAAGTGCATTCAGTTTTTTTTGTAGCCCAAGACTCTTAAACCATATGGATTGACCCCGGTTTGTTTATTCCTTCTGAGGTTGATGGACATGTGGACTTGTTCCAGCTGGGAGCCTGTCTGAATAAAGCCACTTCAGACATGTGTGTGCGTGTCTTATGGTGGGTGTATTAGCTTTGCTTCTGAGTCAATAGCTAAGACCTCTGTGTTGGGTTACCTGGGTGACCAAAGGTCACAAGTCCGGCATAGGAGTGTCAGAAGTCCTTAAGTGACCCACTCCCCACTGAGCCCCTCCAGCTCCCAAGCCTGTCATTCCAGCGCAGCTCAAATGGAGCATTTGATATTGTTATATTTGTTCAAACTATGAGAACATACAAACAACAAAATTCATGACTAGGAATAATATGGCATGTGCCTGTAATTCCGTTTGAGATGGGGAAACCGGAGGATTGCTGGTTTGAAGCCAACCTGTGTTACATAGTGAAAATGTGTCATTATAAAAACAAGTTAGAGAGCCTGGAGAGGTGGCTCAGTGGTTAGGAGCACTAACTGTCCCCACAGAGGACTCTGGTTCAATTCCCAGCACCCACATAAATGGCTCACAACCATGGGTAACTCCAGCCCCAGGAGATCAAAAGCCTCTTCTGGCTTCCAAAGGCACCAGGCATATATGGAGTATACACATACTTGCAAGCAAAACATGGTTATGGGTTAAATAAATAAAGCAAAAGGAAGTTTAAAACCCACAGTGAGGCGACCTGTCTTGGCCTGTATGGTTCACAGCTGGAGCTCCTGTCATGGACCTGTCACCATTGTCATCTTTTCCATCTTCTCAAACTGAAAGTCTCCCTTCTTCACCCCTGGAACCTCCAGTGGCAACCCCAACCCCAACCCCCATGTCTCCAGCAGCCACCACCGTCCCACCCCACATGACTCCAGCAGCCACCACCACCACCACGACCATGCCTCCAGCAGTCACCCCTCCCCTGCCCCGACGCCTCCCCTGCCCCCACACCTCCAGCAGCCAACACCCCCTCACCCCAGCGTCCCCAGTGGCCACCACCTGGCTCATCATCTCAGTGAACTCTGTGGCTCTGGGTCCCTCCTATACAATAAACTCCCTTGGGATTTTCATTTTCTATTTTGTATCTCTCTTACTTGATTTAATGTAGTGTAGAACTTCCCAGGCTCAGAAGTCAGGATTCTTTTCCCTTTTTAGACTCAAAAGATATCCCATAACCTTTCTCCACTCTAATGTGCTGTTTTAATGGAGAAATATTTCATATCGAGGAGGAAATTATTCTTTTTAATTCTATAATTACGCAGCCATAAATTCTCTCTGACCCACCAGGACGTCTTTGACTGTGCTCATCCACAATATTATAGACCTGAGAGTATGAAATCCAGAGGCGTGGGCACCGTGTCGATTTCACCGGCTTTCTAGGCTGAAATATGAGGGGGTGGGGTCTCAAGAGGTGGCTCAGCATATAAGAGCAGATAAGTCCATTCTTCTGAATGGACCTGTGTTCAGTTCCCAACCCTCTTGTCAGACAACTCACAACCACTTGTCACTCCAGGTCTGGGAGATCCAATGCCCTCTCTTAACCACCTTGGGTACCCACGCACGGATGACATATTCAAACAAACACAGAGAGAGACAGAGAGAGACAGAGAGAGAGACAGAGACAGAGAGAGAGAGACAGAGACAGACAGACAGAGACAGACAGAGACAGAGGAACAGACAGAGACAGACAGACAGACAGACAGACAGACAAGACAGAGACAGAGACAGACAGACAGACAGACAGAGGGGGGCAGACAGACACACAGACACAGAGAGAAATACAAAATAAAGAAGCTTAAAAGTCATAATAAAAATGTGTGGTGTAGGAATGTCAGATAACACCATCATCTCCCGCCCCTCTCATCCCTCATGCCCTGAGAACTAATTTTCTGGTTAATTCCTCAGAAACACCGCTTACCCCCCAACCCCCCCCCATTTCTACCCCTGCCCTGAGCTGTCGCTCCCGGAATCTGGGAATCAGATCTCTCTGTTTGTATTTCCCTTGGCTGTTTGAGAGCCCTATCTGTCATTTCTGATACACTGTGAATTTCCTATCAGATATGAGAAGCACCTTCAGAATGCATGATGGGCTGAGAAATGTGAACTGAAAGCCATTTTGAGGGGACCCAGGGACCTTCCCGGGCCGAGAAGTGCTGCTTGCCTTTGCTCAGAGGTGGGGGCAGCCCTGAGAGAACAAGGCAGAGTTAATTGCCTGGGTGTCGAACCGCCCCAGAAGTGTAAGGAAAGGAGAGTGGCCATAATTAAACCTCACTTGTTGGGATTTGACAGACTTAGCTCGTCTCACAGAAGATGGGCAGGTCAGAGACGCAGCTTATATTAATAAGATGCGCTCTGGGAGTCACGGGGCAAAGTGGTCCACCCTTTCTCCACACGGAGGCGCTACTCAACCCTCTATCTCAACTCATGTGCCAATTGGCTTTCTTGGACCTTCCAAGTAGCATTCATGGCACAGCCTTTGCCGTTTCTTGCTCATGTTAACTGTATTGCCTGTTGGCTGTTTTGAAACATAGAGTACACTCAGTAAATATTTGTCGAATACTTGCATGAACAATGAATTCAACCTGTTTGCTACCTGTTTGTTAATATCACCAAGTTCTTTTATAGCATACAGTTCTCCTCCTCAGCTGCTGGTATACCCACTGGTCCCAGGGATGTCGGAAAAGGCTTCCAAGCTTAGAGAGCTAGCCTGCACCCTCTGTCAATCACAGCTGGGTAGGATTGGCTCTCCCCTGCCCAATAAAATCTCAGGATCACCGAGGCAGTTTTTGTTCCCTTAAAAATTCTTTGGGTTCCCAGCACAAAGTAGGAGCTCAATAAAATATAAAGACTAGCCAAAGATGGCAAGCTGGAGAGCTGGCTCAGTCAGTAAAGTGCTTTCCATACAAGCAGTGGGACCTGAGTTCAACCCACCCCCCAGGACTCACATAAGGCAAAGAAACAAACACAAACAAAACACAAAGGGGCCCCAAAGATTAAGTTTGGTATGTTCCTGTAACCCAAGTGCAAATTCTAAGGGATCCAACACCTTCTGGCCTCATGTGGTAAACATACAAACATTTAGACACACACACATACTCCTTTTGAAAACACTCAACATTGACCTCTGGATACCACACATGCTCACACACACACACAAACTGTACTGACTGAAGATTGGTATCCAAGTGACAGTTTCCCCATTGGACACCCACTTGGGTATATGACAAGAGTTGAACTACAGAGCTGTGTGTGTCCTCCTTAGTTCTGGGATAGAGTTCTGTGTGGATGCTTGCCTAAGCAGGTATATTCCTCCAGGAGCAAGCGGGGCCCTAACCCTGGACTAGGCTCCTGTGAGTTTCTATTTGAGTCTTTGCAATTCCCCACTGATGTACTTTGATCTTTTTTTGTTAAGTCTTTAAGGGGCAGCCTCAGGGTGATGGTAAGCAGAGATTGCCCCTTAAGTGTCAGTGTGGGAAACTTGGTTGGTTGACTTCATGCATGGACAGAATGGATGTGACCTTAGCTATGCCCCCTCCTGGCTCTTTCCTTGGGTGCAATCTGTTCTAGTCCTCAGCACCCACTTTCTCATCTACACAATGGGAGAAATGGAATCTCCTAGAACTTGATGCTAGGATTCATTGTCTATTAGTTTTGTGATATTGAGCTATTTTGAGATGAACAAACTTGGACAGAGGAAAGGTACTGTAGGCACCTTTCTGTAGGAGAAGCTGACAGTTACAAAGGTTCTGGCCATTGTCAGTCGGCCCAGGTGCTGTTCGACTTGTGGCAACCCAGTGCATTGTGGGGTGGGCACACACAGCAAAGGAATCCTGTTCCCATGATTGGAGCCGAGAACTTAAGAGGGAGAGGGGACAAGGTCACAGTATCCTCTCTAATGGTGAATGCCTGGTAGTCTCACTTCCTCCCTCTTGGCCCCACCTCCTAAAAGTTACACCATACTCCCCGCCAAGTAAGGCCACAGCCTGGAAAACATGCTTTCAACACGGAGGCCATTAGAGGCCATTAGAGAACATTCCAGATCTAACCAGTTGGCAAATTACCATACCCTGAGTGACCTCAAGTCATGTAGAGTCTTTCTCCTACAGTTCTGCTGAGGTGGGATTCAAGGGTATGTGTGTGGGTGTGTATGCATGTGGTGTGTGTGTGTGTGTGTGTGTGTGTGTGTGTGTGTTCTTTTATTTGAGACTAGGTCTCAAACATCTAATGATATAGCCAAGGATGACCTTGACCTCCTGAATGCCATCCCTCTACTTCCCAAGTGCTGAGATTTCTAGCATTCAACACCACACCCTGTTTATATAATACTGGCAGATTCAAACCAGGACTTCAAGCACGCTAAGCAGTCTCTACCAACTGAGTCTGCGCTCCCCACCCATGCACTGGCATTTCTAAAAGAAATCTTTGTTGGGAGGGTAGGCTAATTCTTTGGCACCACACTGAGAGCTAGGGATCTTTGACAATACCAGACTGAGACGGCGACACGCACCAAGTTCCCAGTATGTGTGTTCTGTGCCTAGAGGTATAGAACTAAGACTTGACCCTTTGTACGACAGGGATGAGTCAAAAAGCAGGCAGTGAGTGCTAGGAGCGTGAGGCGTGTAGAACTGTGGGGTCCATTTGGGTGTGGCCTTGAGGTGAAGCAAGCAAGGCTCCCCATAGGAAAAGACAGTGAAGTGCAAAGGTTAAAACTAGATGTATTGAGCAGAGAAGCTGAGGGTTGCTCAGCAGCCTCCTGTGACAGCCTTAAAAAAAAAAAAAAAAAAAAAAAAAAAACTTCGTGGGAGTCCTGGTGGAGAAAGTGAGGACAGAGACACAATCAAATTCTGCCCAGTGCAGCCCTTGGATCTTTCTGGAAAGCTGGGATTTGACATCAGACGTCAGTCATCACAGGGTGTCCTTGCTTTCTCCAGTGTGAAAATTGGGTACAACTGAAGAGGGGACTCGGGTGACTCACCCATGCAGCGATATCATGTTTGAAGAGTTCTCTCTGTGTTTTAGTGGGGCTGAAGCTGTAAAGCAAATTCTGTCCTTTGGTTTCAAGGATGCAAACCCCAAAGACAAAAGCTGTTCTCTTCTTTTGCACTGTGGGCACGGTGCAAGCAGCGGGCCTCTGCCTGCAAATTTAGCTGGGGCTCTGTGGTGCCTTCCTCATAGGATGGAAGGGCCTTGGTGCCCTGCTACTCAAACTACAGAAACTCACAAATTCCCAGAATGCTGTTCTACTGCTATTCCTATCACTGATATTGGGAAAAAAACATTTCTGGTCCAGTTCTGTCACTAGGCAGAGAGGAGGAGACTCTCCTATTGGGAATCTCTTGTCCCACTGAGTCCCTCCTCTCTGCGGTCCCTAACGTTCATATCCAGCCTCTGGAACCCTAAATAAATGGCCTCATGGATGTGCTGTCATTTGCCAAATCATGGTCTTGTAAGAGCTCTGCTTGGGTCCAGGCCCTCCTGTGGGATGGCAGGTTCTTTTTCTCACAGGGCCACTTTCCTCATTGATTAAGAGAATATGTTGAGGGCTGGAGATGTGGTTCAGCAGTAAAGAGTGCCTACTACGCTTGTTGAGGACCAGAGCCCAGCTTCCAGCAGCAGGCAGCTCATAACCTCTTGTAACTTTAGCTCCATGAGATGCAGCGCCCTCTTGTGGCCTCTTCAGGCACCTGCACTCATGTGCACATATCTACACATTCTCTCTCCCTCCCTTCCTCCCCCGCCTCTCTCTCTCTCTCTCTCTCTCTCTCTCTCTCTCTCTCTCTCTCTCTCACACACACACACACACACACACACACACACACACACACTACAATCATTTAAAAAAAAGAAAAGAGTTTTGAGTTAACATGGACTGTCAATGTTTTTTCAAGGATACACTTGTCTTGGTCCCCTCTGTGTCCCCAGGGGTCACATGCAGAGCAGGCTCTCAAGATGTAAATACTAGGGTGAGCCCTGCAATACCACACTATCCTTGGCACTGTCTGACCCAGTGCCAACATTATAATGCTTAAGACAAAATTTCTTCCCTTCAATGTTTAATAACAGAAACCAACATGAAAGAAAACAGCTAGAATATAGTCCAAGCAAGCATAAGACACAAGTACGTGGAACGTTCTGAGGTGGCAGCTGGGGAGAGCCTGATCCATAGAATTCCTTACTTCCATCTCTTCCTCGTGAAGGAATTGTAGCAAAAGACTGCTGCACAGAACTGCCTCCAATTGTCCGCTCACACACACCAGGCCTGAGCCAAGGAAGCCAACCGCTAGGCAGCTTGTCTCCCGGTTCACGCATGCGCTTACTTGTTATTCAGTTTGCAGAGGAAGGCGCCAAGACTACACATACACACTCCCCCTCACTCGGAGACTACACATTTGGATGAGATAAATTTCTCTCTCTGAAAAAAAAAAAAACCCTCCAGGAACAGCTGATGGGTGTGAAACGTGCTGAGGTTCCTGTATGTTTCCACAAACGTACGCAGGCGCCTGCTCAGGACCCAGCCATGTGGTGCGGGGCTGAGTCTCTCTACCTGGGTCTGGCTGCAGCATAAGCTGGTGACTTGAGCTGGACAGAGATTCTCTAGTGTGTCTGAGGCATGGGAACCCTCTGGCAAGTGTATTTTCTACATGAGACATTGTGGTCAGGAGACTTGAAATTCTCTTGAGGCTGAGAGATGAAGTCAGGGTGTAGACGCCAGTTGGCTATCGCTCCTCAGAAAGACTTTGCCCTTGCTGAAGACCAGGAATTATTTCCTCATTGGAAACCTAAAGTCCTCAAGAGGAGGTGGGTAACATGAAAGGCCCCTGGCTTTCCAGAAACTGGGGCATCTGTCACCCAAGCTGTACCTCCCTAGAAGTAGAGACACGCTTTCTTCTCAAGGAACTGCTTGGACCCAGGCCAGGTATGCGCCAAGTTCCCTGAATGAGATGCTCAGACAGTGGAAGGGATAGCACCGGTCAAGACCACCTAGGGTAGAACGTCCTATATAGCAAGAAGGGTGTCTTTGTCACTGAGGGAAGGAGTAATAATTTTAGGGGATCATTCTTCTTCCACAAAGTGTCCACATGCTTTGAAGCCTTCTGCTTCTCTCTGGGCAGCAAGTCCTCTGCATCCCTTCCATGTCTAACAGGATTCCTGGATGCCTCCATGTGGATGCTAGCACTTCTCCAATCAGATAGATGGCCAGCCTCTACCAAGAGATGAAAACAGGTTAGTGGCTTCATCTTTAGGCTTGTCACACAGCACTCCTCGTGAATTATGCTTCGTGGACTACTGCCTTCCTTCATGTCTCTTAGTCTCGAGTGCAAGTACTACACGCTGCCCCATAAAAAAAAAAAAAAAAACAAAAAAAACAAAAAAAACAAAAAAAACAAAAACACGTATATTATACAATCTCACGTAACAGTGAACCTGGGATGCCCTATTGAACATTTTTACTGGGGAGCCTCAGATTTAAAGAGACCACTAAACCAGAGTAGATGTCAGGGAGCGTGAAGTTTGGCTTCATTTACGTATTCACATCCATCGAAGACCAGCCTGGGAACCCTCTGCAGCAAACCTGCCGTGGCTGGTTGTGACAAACCCTTCCTTGTCACCACGATCCTTGGTGGCTGGTTCTCTTAAGTCACAGGATAGACTTAACAGGATAGGCTTTGGGCTCAGGATTGCCCAAAACCACTGAGCATAACAGAGATAAAGGAAATGAACAAGACCCGTCTACCCAACACACCCGGAGGCTTTTACTCAGATGACTGTCACTCTCCTGAAATTCAGCCCAATAGCTGCCTCTCTTAGAACTCACAGGTCTGCACTACATTTAAGAAGGCAGACTCTGGAGATCTCCCTAGAGTTTATGGGGTTTGGGTAATTACACCCCATACTTACCACTCCTGCATCCTGATTTACAAAGGTGTCAGGAGAGCTGGCTATCATCTCACACCCCGGACCCATTATTGCTCTCTCTAATCCCGTAGAGTCACTGGAGGGAGAAGGCCACTCAGAAAACAAACGTGTATTTGAATAGCTAATATTGAATTTACATTTCCATCTCAGGTGTATAGGGATAACGATGCAGCAATTAAAGCCAAATATATAATTTTGAGTCATGACTAGGGATTGCTCCATGAAGCAAGTGCTGACTTAAATGTTTATCAGAGCATTCATTAAAAAAAAATAAAAAAGCTTTGGGGATGTTGGGGTGTTTGTTTGTTTGGTTGGTTGGTTGACTGTCAGTAGATGGGCTGGGGCTTTCAAATTTCAAGTAGGGTGAATGAGTATAGAGATTGTTGAATGAATGTAGAGATTCCCAAAAAGCATGTCAGTTCATTCACTGTCACCCCAATGTGTCCATAAAGCAACCCAAGCAAGACTCGGCGCTCATACACAGCAATCCCCATCTCTGTACAGTTACATGCATGCATTCATACATCCATGTGCCATTGAGTGGGTATCAAGATGACCTCTAATGGGGCGACGTCAGTTCTGCAGAGGCAGGCGGTATCTTGCCCAGCTTTTACCTGGGCACTGGGAAACCAAATGTAGATCTGTGTGTGTGTGTGTGTGTGTGTGTGTGTGTGTGTGTGTGTGTGTGTGTGCGCGCGTGCGTGCGTGTGCCTGCTCTCTCTCTCTCTCTCTCTCTCTCTCTCTCTCTCTCTCTCTCTCTCTCTCTCTCTCTCTCACACACACACACACACACACACACATGCACTGTGCACTTTACCAGAGAGCCACCTCCTCCCTGTCTCATATTATTTCAACAGGAACCTGGAGAACAGAACAGGTTTGTGGGTGAGCTTGCCTGTACCAGAGTCTAACTGGCGCCAATAGAGATGGTTTGGTCATTGTGTATACAATATACCCCATCACCCGACCTTTGACCTCTAATCTTCCTTCTAAGTCTGGTGAAGGGAGAGATAGAGGGGACTATTGTGTGCCCTTCAGCTTCTGCCGTACTTGTCACTTGCCTGTCAAAAGGGCTACAATTGCCCCTTCATTCTCGGAGGCACCCTGTTTTCCTTGGCTATTTGGAGGCAAGTCTATAAGTACCTTCCAGAGAAGGGACCGACTTACTTCTTTCAGTTTCTGTGTATGTTGAACTGCCCTCTGGGGCCCTCAGTTCCATCCTCACTGAAAAGGTCAAACTGGAAATTGTCCTGACATACAGGGTGTCCCCAAGAGCCCACCTTGCTACCATGCCAAGGGGCTGCATTGTGTGGAAGAAAGCTTTGCCTACGGCTTGGAGGCTACACAGGACTTTACCTGGTGTGCTAGGCTAGACCGAGAGTCACCGTCAATCCACATGGCATTCCCTTGGTGAAGCTTTGTATTTCAATCCCATTAAGCTCCAGGGCTAGTGTTTGCAGGTCTCCCTCTTAAAACAGGACCTCCCTGGAGCTGAAGCGGCTCAGGGCAGCCGACCTTTGGGCCTTTGAGACATCAGTTGGCTCTGTCCTAATCAGCTGTCTTCCTCTGCTGCATCCTTACAAGATAAACTGTGTAACTCCCGGCTGCCTCTGCCTGCCCATCTGTCACCAACTGAGCCAGAGGTCAGTGGGCATGGTGCCCTTTTGTTAGAATTTTGAGGGAAGGACAGAGAGCAGAATTCATCTAGAAAATAGAAAAGAAAGAAAGGGGGGTGGTCAAGCCTGCTGAAGAATCCAGAATTCCTAATGTCATGATTTCCAGGCCCCCCCCTCTTCCCACTTACATCTCCTGGGATAAACCAACTCATTCATTCATTCATTTGCTCTTCAAACATTTAGTTCATACCTCCCAAGTGCTCTGTGATGGATGTCAGAGTCACAAGGCAGAACATGGCAGAATAAATTCTCATCCAACCATCCAGGGGTAGGGAAGCCTTGGCCAGAGGAAGGTTGGGAATTGTCAGAGTGAGGAAGCTTGAAATAGATGGCCTGTGCTTTGAAGACTGACTCTGCAATTGTAGACTGTGTGGTTTGGGAGAGACCTGAACCTCCTTCTAGAACTTTCTACCACAATGACCTAATCCTATAGTTTTGTCCTTCATTGACCAACCAAATGAGCAGTATGATTCAACCTCCACACACACCATCATCCAGACGTTAGATGTTAGGCTCTAAGGCTCTTGCTCAAGGTGGTCCTGGGGGTGACTCCTGCTGGCCTCATAAGATTTACGTGTCTTCTTAATGTATTGCTAAAAGCTTAACCAACAGGCTGAATCCAGCACTCATGGAGAGTCAGGAAGAAGGCTAGTCCCTCATAGACTGAGCCTTGCTCTGGAATTATTACAGTATAGAGGAAGCCAGGAAGATAGCTCAATGGGTAAAAACATTTGCTGCACTAGCCTGATAAGTTGAGGTCAGATCTCTGGAACCCTCATTTTAAAAGATATGAGCACTCCTACAGTGAGATGGGAGATGGAGACAAGAGAATCACTCAGAAGTCCCAGGTCCTGCCAGCCTGGAGCAGGCAGAAAGAGTGATAAGAGTCAAGAGAGACCAAACCTGCTTCAACAAGGTCCTACTGATCTGCACACATACATCATGGCATGCGTACACACGCATACAACACACACACACACACACACACACACACACACACACACACACACACACACCATATTATGAGAAATAAAAGGAAGAGGGGGAAGAAGACAGAGAATGTGTTCCCCAGCAACTAAACAGTGTCCCACCTTTCCCCAGTTCCTGCCACTTTCCCTCCCACACTGAAGCTTTGAGAGATGCTATTTCTACACCCCCGCCCCGCCCCCTGTAGCCAGCAAAGCTTGTTTGATACAAGATGCAGGATCCTGAACATCTATATATAAATCCTGTGTGCTTTGGTGAAGACTACAAAAACCTACCAAGAGATCTGTTCATTCACAGCACTGTTGATACACTGACCAAAGTTCGCATCTTAAAGGGAATAAGAGATAGTTTATTCTGGAGCCATTTTTGGGGTGACCACAACCCAGGACCATGGATTTAGGTTATCCCAAATTCCACGTTCCAGCATGAAAACAGTTTTGTAGTTTTACAGAACAAAGAATGTTATAAATCAAGGCAATTTTAAAATACATTGGTAGCTTTATCATAGATATGAGGGACAGAGCTATGAGGGAAGCTTTTCCATAGGCCTGAGATGTTATTTGATGATATTCTTTGCTTTGGGGTTGGTGGAAGCTAGTGGTCTACTAAGTTAATAGATTCCAAAAGGTTTTTTATCTATTAGTCACAGGATATTAGTTCTGGCACAGAGGTGGGCAAGTCATGGTTATTCAGGAGGCAAAAACTAGCCTAAGATAAGGTAATTCACTTCTGGACGTATAACATCCACCCTCTCTATACCACCACTGGCTTAATTAGCCAGTCTTTGCAGACACAGCTTCTTTCTAGGAAGTTTTACTCACAACATGTTATACATAATTCAGTTGCCTTTAGCTGGTAAGTTAATTTTGCATGTGTTATTCTTAAATCACTACTCCTGCTGAGAAAGCCCCTGCTGTGTGAACCTGGGACCATGAAGGGGGTCCAACAACCATTGTGTCCTCTTCCTCCTAGAGTAGGATCTCAATGCTGACATTCTTCATAATGCTGAGGTTCCCCAGGGGTCCAGGTCTGGTGCCAGGCTGGGTGCCAAGGGAAACAGAGAGCAACTGAACAAAGTAGCATTCACTCCCAGAGCCCGCAGACCTACAGGAAGTCAGGATGCCAAATCCCAAAGTAGCTATAGACCACCTAAAGGCAAGCCCTCCAGGCAGAGGGGATAGCCTATTCCATTGGGGAGAGAGAGAGACTGGGGATGTAAATAGTTAATGCTGTTGGGTGCAAAGGTGAGGTGGGGGTAGTCTGATGGACTCAGGTCATGGAAGGCCAATGTATGTCACCTTGAAATAAGGGAAGAAAGATGCCAGAAGAGGAGGTGGGTGGGTGAGGGTTAAGGCAATATGACAGGTTTCCCACTTCCAGGGTCAACTTGGCTATTTAAAGCAGAAGCATTGTCATAGATAGCTTTAACTGTTACCTGAGAAGGGAGTCTTATTGAAGAGATTGCCCAGATCACATGCATCTGTGGACATGTCTGTGAGGGATTGTCTTGACTGTTAATAATGTCCATGACCACTATGGGCAGCACCATTCCCTAGGCAGGCGGTCCTGGGCTGTATAAGAAAGATAGCTGAGCTTGAGCCTGAGAGTGAGCCAGCCAGCATGGTTCCTCCATCCATGATCTGTGCTTCAGTTCCTGCACTGACTTCCTTCCACAACAGACCTGTGAAATAAAATTAACCCTTCTCCCACAAAGTTGTTTTGGTTGGAATATTTTACCACAGTGACAGAATGAAAGTAGAATGAGCATATATCCCTGGTTAGAGGTTATGAGAAACTTCTAGAATGTTTAATAAAGCCTAGATGTCTGGGTCTTATTCCAGAACACACACATGCTCCTGCTCTCCACTCTCCTCCGCCCTTGCTCTCTCACTCTTAATTTTCTCTGTTGGGTATACAATAACACTTCTTTCCTTAGCAGAGAAGGTCCTTCCAGAGCACACTGTTGACAGGTAAGGGAGAGAAAAATGTACTATTAGTGATTTTCCCTGTCTAATATACCGTGACAAAAGCAACTAAGGGGTGGCTCACAGTTTGAAGTTGTCTTCTATCCTGGCAGTCATAAGTACAGGAGCTTGAGGAAGCCAGTCACACTGTGTCCAGAATCAAGAAGCACAAAGCAGGCCAGCAAGATGGCTCAGTGGGTAAAGGCAAGCTCAGTGGCTTGCTGCCAAGCCTGATGATCTGAGCTAAATCCCCAGGACGCACGTGGTGGAAAGGCAGAGTTGAGTCCTGCAAAGTGTCTTCTGATCTCTATGCATGTCCTATAACATGGAACATTCACATAGTAATTAATTAATTAGTTTTTAAAAATGTGTAATTTCACAAATAAAATAGAAAACCATAAACAGTTATGCTCAGCTCACTCTCTCCTTTGTATTCAGTCCTGGATCCCAGCTTATGACATGGTGCCACACCCATTTAGTGTGAGACTTCACACTTTACTTGACCTACCCTAGTTACATGGCATGCCCACATGGGCATGCCCCTTTCCTGTAGGACTCTAGAGCATAGCAAGTTGACAGTCACTATAACTATCATCACAAAAACTATCTCAAGAGCCCAACCTCTCTCTCCACAGTACAGGGAAGGGTGGCTCAAACTTGACCTGGTTCCATAGGCTCATCTGTATCTTTGTATCACCTGTGTTCTACCAAAGATGCCTCCAAGTCTCTGGTGCTAGGCCTCTACCCACACAGCAGGTTCAAGTGCAAAAGAGTAGCATTCACAAACCCTTTGTAAAGATGTCCCTGCAGTGTAGTATTGTCAACTTCGAGAACCCACTTGTCAGCATGGTGGAAGTGTGTTGCCAGCGAAAGGGAGTGGAGAGGTGTTTGAAGTGGCCCAGAGTTGGGTACTGATGTCTCTGCTTCTCGATATCCTCTGTGTACCCAGACATCTATGAGATGTCCAGCATCCCACATGGAATGTGGTTGCACGAGAAATGGGCTCAAGAATCAACCATGGGCTGTCTGGCTTGCTACACAGAGATTTTGCTATGGTATGGAATCATAGCGTTGTCCACATGGGCTTCAGCAAGCCGATCTCTCGGCACCTACCTCAAACCCTACTGTCTCTGTAAGGTCATCCTGTGTACCCCTTTGAGTTGTCCTTTATCCCTGGGAAACCATGCTAGAAGAGCTATCATCACTTAGCACACACCGTCCAATGACAGACTCCTCTGTGTTTGTCTACCTCTGCCATGAAGCTGACACTTGGAGGATGTGGAGATGGGGGCAGGCACTAACTTGATTTTCATCCTTTTTCCCAGAACCTAGATTGAATAAAATGAATAGGTATGCAGTGTCTACAGATTTAGAGTAGAAAGGGTAAGGCTGGGGAGATGATAGTCACTAAAATACTCGCCAGGCAAGCAGGGAGTCTTCGTTTGGTCTCAAGAACTCATGTTCCAAGAAGCTAAGCACAGTCCTGCATACTTGTGGTTTTCTGCAATTAATTTTTAAATTTTTTTATTAAAAATAGGGTTTTTTTCCACATAATATGTTCTCGTTATGATTTCCCCTCCCTCTACTCCTCCAAGGTCCTCCCATCTGGACCCATCTCCTTTGTGTCTCTCACTAGAAAACCAACAGACTTTTAATGACTGCTTCTATTTCACTCACACATAAGCACACATTTTTTTTAATGCAAAGGCATCCACTCATATAACCCCACAGACAGCAAAACCCGAGCCAGACAGTCAATAGCAGGCAAGTCTCGTCCATGCCTCTCCCAACTTCCTATAAAACTGGAGGGTGTGAGAGCATTTGGATCGTTTAGGAAGGAGGGCATAAGAACTCTGTAGGTGCAATGACGAGCCCCATGGAGCTTGAAGCTCACTCCCTGCTTCAGTTCCCTGGAGTGAAAACTGGGTTCTCCCAGGGAAGAAGGCATACCCCCTTAATTAACTAGAGGCTCAAAAGAAAGAGTCCATTGTCACTGAAGATCAGCTTAGTCAATGTGCAATGGGCAGCATGCTAGCTCAATGCTGGGCTAGGGCATGGGAACAGTGAAAGGCAGGTAGGTGGCTGCTCCAGAGAGCCTGCAGGAGAAGGAATATGCCACCAGATACTACAAAAAAAATGCATATTTGCAGGTTGGGGAAAAAAAAAAAAACAGTCCTGGAGTCAGGAGGATAAGGATCAAGAACACCTCAGTAATAAGAGAACCAGAGACAGCAACTTCTAAAGGGAGAAAAGCAAAAAACTCCAGCCGTGTGGAGTTTGCCAATGACCATGGTGTAAATTCCTCTTATATTGCTGATTTCAATCCACTGGCCTGATGTACTGGGAAGAACAATTCCCATTGGCTCTAGTGAACTCTGTAGGTCACAAGAATGAGCACTGCTATGTGAATATACAGTCCAGGCAGAGGTGGGAATAGTGAGTGCAAAGGTCCTGGGGTAGGAATAATGTGTGCTTCCAGATCAGAAGTAGTGGGAGTATAGCTGTCACCGCAAGTAAAGGATTGAGAGACTTGTGCTAAAGAGAGAGAGGCTGGATCACATGGCTAGAGAGGTCTTTGAAAAGTCTAAGCCCTGAAGCCTTCATGCTTGGGAGGTGTGGCCAAATGAATCTCTGGAGAAAGGTAAGCTTGTCCCAGATATCCAGGACAATTTAACTCAGCGGGTAAAATAGAGACTGCTGAGCATGGTGGCACACACCTTCAACCCTGTACTCAGGAGACAAAGGCAGTTGCATCTCTATGAGTTCAAGGCCAACCTAGTCTGTATAGTGAATTCCAAACTAGCCAGGGCTACAAAGTGAGACCTCGTTTAAAATAAATAAATAAAAATAAAAGAACAGCCAGGCGTGGTGGCATATGCCTTTAACCCCAGCACTTGGGAGGCAGAGGCAGATGGATTTCTGAGTTCGAGGCCAGCCTGGTCTGCAAAGTGAGTTCCAGGACAGCCAGGGCCACACAGAGAAACCCTGTCTCGAAAAACAAAACAATAAAAAATTAAAAAATAAAAGAACAGACTGTGCTGGCAGCCTTGGTCCATTTACCTTTCATCTCCCAGTGTCTGAGGTGGGTGTGTGTTTACTAAACAAGAAAATCAAACATTTCAACTGGAAAAAAAATATTGTAATGTCAAGTGTGTCCACCGCCTACCCACCCTCTGCTTTAAAATGTCACTGGGACAGACTTGCACATACGGACCTGGTTTTTCTCTGAAGATGCAAAGAGTGGCTTTCCAGCGGCAACTAAACCCAGAAAAGTCTAGCCAAGAATGTGTGACATCCTTGCACCTGGCCTGTGCTTGCTTCTGCAGACCTGGTCCCGGGGCGGGAATGGGACATGGGAAATTTGTAGATGGTAGCAAGGAAAGAGCCCCTCTAGGGCTTGGATGTAGTGAGTCCAGAATCAATCTGGGGTGGATCTTCTTAGACTCTACTTGGTCCTCATTACAGATACTATGAGAACTCCAACTGAGTTAGGAGACCACAGATGATATGCGTAGGCTTCCAGTAAAGGTCTTATTCACGTGCCTCTAGGAGAAGATGTTACTAAAGTTGCTTATTTATTTGATTTTCCAAAAGATGTACCTTCCATTCCTTGCCAGAGGACAGGGCATGTATTCAAAATAGGTACTCTTGGCATAATTTCTGAAATCCAGCCCAGCACCCTCCAGCCCTCTCCAGGCAGACCCCTTGGACACAGGGGTCTCCACTCTGTGTATTTGTGAACACACCAGTTACTCCTCTTTAGGAACAGAGGAGTGACAGGGCCCATTTCTGCTGGGATGATGACCTGCCAGGCCATTCTTGGGAAGAGAACTAAAATGTCCAGGTTCTCCATGCCAGGTCATATACCGGTCACCTCCTACACCTTCAGAGACGACATCTGCAAGAACTGCGTCTAGAAATAATTGTTGTATACTCCACTCAGTTGCCTCTGTGCCTTTACCATCCATCTTGTGTTTCTGGAGGTGTCATAATTTCATTTCCTTTGCTCTAATAAAACACCACAACATAAAGCAACTTAAGGGAGAAAGGGCTTATTTCAGCTCACAATTTCAGGTTATAGTTCATCATTTTGGGGGAGTCAGGATGTCAGAGAGTTGAAACAGTTAATCATGTCAGATCCACAGTCAAAAACAAAGAAATAAGGCATGCCTGTTGTATTTAATCTGATTTCTCCACTCTTATACAGCCCAGGATCTCAAGTCTAGGGAATGATGCCACCCATGGTAGCCCGCATTAATTAGCATAGTCAAGACACTCCTTTACAGACAGGTCTTCCCACTTCATTAATTAGCATAGTCAAGACAATACCTTACAGGCATCCTCACAAGCCAACCTGATGTAGACAATCCCTCATTGAGACTTTTTTTCCCCACAATCCTAGATTGTGGCAAGTTGACAATTAATACAACCATCATAGGAAGAGACCTGAGAAAATGTTATACCTGGGTTTACCACTGAGGAGCCCTACCCAGCAAGACTTAGAGGGAAAAAGAGAGGAAGCTCAGGGTACTAGCAGTATTGGTTCATTCCTCCCTGATGCCCATGCCCCTCCAACAAAGTAGCCTTCTGGGAAGGTTCTATGCTCAGATAGTAGTAGACCATGTAGATAGTTACAGTCATATAGCACAGCTTCAGCACTATGGCCTCTACACTCATAAGCTGACATGCCACCATGAGGTACCAGAGGTGTGTAAAGTAATGAGTGGTCATTCATCTTCTCAGTTCTAGAGTCTGAAATCCAAGATCCGGTGCCAGCAGGGTCCATTGTCTCCTTGGCTTGCTGGTGGGCCACCAGCATGCTATTTGCTCCCAGACAGCCTTGTGTGCCCAGTCATCCCTCTTGTCTCCCTTCCGCATGGACACCGGTTAGATTGGATTAGAGCCCTATCCAAATGACCTCATTTCAACTTAATCTCCTCTTAGAAGACCTTTATCTCCAAATCCTGTTACATTCTGAGGTTTGGAACTTTGAGACATGAATTAGAGGGAGGGAGTAATACTGTTCAGTGGTCTCTGTCGGGTCGCCCATGTCCTTTACTAAGCACGTGATCCTAATGTGAATGGCCCATCTGTTTCTGCTGACTGGTTGATCAAGGAAATGCTGGGTTTGTCTCTCTTGCTTGGATTTACACTAAGCTACCCACTTGTAACCCTCCCCTGACAGCCAGGAATTGGAAAAGGTATATAATCCAGGCTAAATTGTCTAGAGAGCTAACCAATCAATCCACGATTAAATGAACTGCATCCTCTTTCATATGCCTGGTCCCACAATCCTCCTAGCTCCAAGACTGAGAGGCCGTGAGTAGGTCCCACCTCCTTTCCTTAGGGCCCCGACAGTGTACAAGGATCTGGGACAGGGCATGGACAGAACCTTGTCGGTGAGGAGGAGGTGTTTTGGTTTCCAAGGATACCAAGCCTGAGGGATGTGTCAGGAGCAAGTGGGGGCCAGAAGAGGGTGTGGTATCCCCTGGGAATGGAGCCATTGGCAGTAGTGAGCTACTTGATGTAGGTGCTGGGAACCAAAGGTCCTCTTGCAGGGCAACAAGCATTCCTAACCGCTGGTCCATCTCTCCAGCCCTAATACGGACTTAAACATGAGAATTAAGAGACAGAGGGACACTCAAAGTGAGACATACCCAGCATAGGCTTCACAAGGGAAAATAGGGGAAAAAAGCTATACATACCCAAGTATGAATCCTCAAGGGAGAGCAGCGATCGATTGCCTTGGCCTGAGCCATAACCTTTTGCATCTACTCTTTCTCTCTTGATAAAAGAGACGTGTTGTGGGGTGACTCTGGAGATGTGCGATGGAGTTAGAATCCAATGGAGTAAAACCAGGAGCCACTAAAATTGCCCAAAGGGGTTCACCTATGTCCTTTTCCATGGGGTTTCTGGTGAGGGTCTTAGAAATTACAGGTTTGTGGCTGGAAAAGGCAGTTGTTAACTATGCTGGGACCCTTGCGCTGTGGCTAAGGCTTCAGCCAGATTCCAGAGGCAAAAGCTTCCCTCTGATTTCTCATGTCCCCCAAGATTTTCTGTGCCTTTCTGTCCTGACTCAGATGGGATTATGGTCACTGGGTAAAGGGGACATCAGGGCACTCATGATCCAGATGAGAGCTTGGCCTTGGGAGGTAAGGTGTACACTGGAGGTCAGAGGAGCCGACATCTCTGCTCTCACCTCAGCACCTGCTTCAGGGTAAACACACCCATGGCTCTCTCCTAAAAAGGAATGAGAGAGTCTCTCCTGCAGCCAACTATGAGTGACCAAAGTCTGGGAACATAGATTTGGGTCTTCCCAAATAACATGTCCCAACATGGTGACCGTCCCATGAAGCTTTTATAGCAAGAGAACAAAGAAAATCATTAATCAAGATTGTTTTTACAAATATCATAGTAGAAACATCAGACAGGCAGGTTACAGCAAAGCCAGGAAATCTCTGCCGTAGGCATCAGACTTTTGTAACTTTCCAAAAGGATTTACCTGATGATCACAAGGACATTAGCTAGGTCACACAGAGGTGGGCAGCATACCCTGACAGCCACATGCCCATGAATTCTCCCCTCCTCTCTCTCTCTCTCATACACATATACACACAAATACAATAATGATTTTTAAAAATGATAAAATTAAATAATAGTCTTATTTCATTTGTTTCGATTTCATTTTTTATTTTCTGAATCAAGGTTTCATTATGTATCCCAGAATGACTCTGAACGCACTAGCCTAGTGGGGCTAGCTACCCAGCGTGCTAGGATTACAGACAGGAGTCATCATGCCAGGTTGTCATTGCCATGTAGCTTAGTGGCAAAGAACTCTTCCAGCACATAAGAGGCTCTAGCTTCCATACCCAGCACCAATGAACAACGTAATGAAATTATTTTGGGGTGACTTCAGGAGGATTGTACCCCAACTTCAGGGGAGGGGTTAGTCCCATTTCTCATTGCTGCAGGGAAAAAAGGAACCTGCTGAGGAGCCACAGTAGGGAGTTGGGGGTTCTTTTGGTCACAGTCTGAGAAGACAGTGTCCTTTGTGGTGGGAAGGCATAGCAGTAGTGACTTTTGGCTGTGGCTGTGATCGTAGGAATCTGAGGCTGCCGACGCACATCTGCACAGACAGGAAAGAAGGCAGCGGAATGGCAGTGTGTGGCTAGCCTCTCCCTGTTCTATTCTAACCAGTCCAGGACCCCCAGCCCATGGAGTTACGACACCCACATTCAGGACATGTCTTCACCTCTGCTCCTCTCATCATCTCTAACCCTCCCAGACACACGCACAGGGGTTCCCCATTAGTTCTTTAGACATTGCGTAATCAGGTGGAGATGACAACCAAATTTGCCATCCCACCCGGGACCACACAGAGTTATTTGTAAGCTCCCAAGCAGTAAAGCCCAGAGGGCATCTGGCATGTGCTATGCTCGCAACATGACCCCAGCTTGGGATTTTTAGCTGCTGCCTCTAGTCCACAGGAGTTCATTCTCACCTTTGGCATCTCTTGTCACCAGAGTGGCGTCCAGCAGGTGGCACTGGTGCAGATTATAAAATGAGGGGTGTTGTATTTGATTTCTGTCATGCAGTTTGGGGTTCCTATAGATTATCACTTGATTTTTTTAAAAATGTCTCTTCTTTTATGTGTTTACCGTGGGCCTGTCATCATGGCAGCAAAAAGAGGGAAGAGTGTCATCAATCAAGGACTCTTCAAATCTCTGCTTGTTATCCTGGTCTACAGAGTGAGTTCCGGGACAGCCAGGGTTACACAAAAAAACACTGTCTCGAAAAACAAAACAAACAAACAAACAAAAAACAAACAAACCTCTGCTCGTCTGCGTGCATTGGTATCCCAATGTGTTCTTGACTGAGGCTTGTCACATGATCAAGCCCAGACTGAAGAAACCATTTTGCAGTTCTCCCTGGTACACAGATATACCTGTTCTGTCAGCTCTGGAACAGCCCATCATTCCCATGTCCATCACTGTCCCTCACAGAGTTGGCCCTGTGCCTATTAACTTTTCCATCCATTCAGTGACCTTCATACATGCAGAAGTCAGAGCACAACTTGTGTCAGTCCATTCTCCATTTATACTGAGTGGGCACTCGGGATTGAACTCAGGTGTACCCACAAGTGGCTTCATCTACAGTCTTACTCTCTCTCTCTCTCTCATTCTCTCTCTCTCTCTCTCTCTCTCTCTCTCTCTCTTATCTGTGATTCGCTCTGGCTTGACTGATGATATATATTCTCTAGATCCGTTCTGTGCCGTCTGGTTACCCTCATAGCAATTCCATTTTGCTCCCACTATTTATTACAAACCCAACATAGACAGCAATGTGCCCTCTGCTCCCATACGTGATGATGGACGGGTCCCTTCTCAGATCTGTCCAGCCATGCTGCCTTCAGAGCAGGTGAAGGGCTGCTAGACCCTTGTTCACAGTTAGCTTGGGTCAGTGTGAAAATTCTCACTGAAAGTGTTGAGGGAACAGAATTCAAAGAGTTCAAACACAAACTATTCCTGAACAGCTAGGATGTTGGCACAGCCTACTGGTCTACCTTTGAACCTCTGGACATGGAGGGCAGCAGAATGAAGGGGCACAGCTACTTCAGGGTCCAAGTGGGGAATGCTTGTGGTGACAGAGACACCTGGCCTTCAGGTAATTTATAGCTTTCCTCAGACTGCTTGAGAAGGTCACCCAGACTGCTTGAAGGTCACCTCAAGGAAGGGGGTGTTTCTATCAGCAGCTGCCGATCCTGGCGCCGTGATGCTATCCACTCTTCCTACAAGGAGGAAAGAAAAAGATGTGGATATGCGCTGGGCTTTCTCTGGATGAAAAGAGCCTTGTGGTTTTGCAGTTTTGTCTAGTGGAATTGGGAATGTGATAGCCTGCCCCCTAGAGGTCCTTTGAGGAATGACAGGGACAGCTGTGCCTGGGCCCTGATGTGAGCATGGTACTTGTATTCCCAAGTCATGAATGCAGAAACTGAAGCACAGAGAAACACATTCTGCAGGTTGCAGGGCCTGGGGAGTGCAAGCTCTGTAGCCTGGCCCTGAAGCCTCATTCATCGCCAGGAACTTTGCCTTGGACCACTCTGGCCCCAAGTGTTTAGTACCAAGCTATTGCCTAGTGTATCTGAGATGAGAAGAGGTCTGGGGCTCACTGTGAAGGCCACCTCAGGGGAGGGACAATAATGAGTCAGGAAAGATCCACTGCCAGTCGGGTCTGCACTGAGTGTCACTTTAACACTATTGAAGGATGGGTTGCTAAGTGGCATCTAGAGTAGCTGGTGATGGGGTGCCAACGTGTCCTTGATTCCCTTTGTTCCTCTGTATGAATAAGTTGGAGAGATGTGGTTTGTTTATCTGCTGTTGTTATTGTCTTCATATAGGGTGACACTCTGTAACCTAGGATGGCTTCAAAGTCATCACATAGCCCAGGCTGACCTCCAGCTTATGCACAATCCTCCCACCTTAGCCTCCTGCGTTCGGGACTGGCAGGTTTGCATCACCACACCTGGCTAGATTAGAACCTTGACTCCCACCATCCCTCTCAGCTCTGGCGTTCAGTACAGACCTGTGTGGACAGGCTCAGGCAGAAGGACACTCCTTGACCTTGCCACAGTAATCAAGCACACAGCATCCGGTCTCAGGCCACCACAGGCTTCCACACAGAGCCTCGGGTGACAAGGGAGGCCAAGGGCAGAGAGAAAGATGTTTGAGTCCCTCTCTCCTGTCAGTTGGTGATTTTTATCTTTCTTAGCTCTCTTTAATGTGTAATTCCTAAAATGGCCATCCAACAACTGTCATGTGTCAGGGACCATCCTTGTCTTATATTCTCACTGTCGCCAGTGACGCTATATGCTGTCCCCTGAGCTGTGCTGGTGTGATGCACTGGTCATGAAGGCTGACCGCACCGTCTCCTACCTCTGTCCGTTGCCATCTCCCCCTGCCCACCCTGCACCACTGGGTGGTCTTTCTGCCCCTCTACTCTCCCAGTTGCTGGCACCAGCACAGAGCTGCAATTTGCAAAGTGGCCTGAGGTTACTTTCTAGAACCTCCAGCTAGAGGGTGAGCATATTGACGGGATCATGACATCCAAGTGAGATAAAACAGCTTCACAGGGATTTCCCACCATCAGCAGACAAGTGTGACCTTAAACACCAGGCCACCTTTCCTTTCACAGAACCAGTATACCCACTACTTGCTCCTGCCAGGCTCCATCTCCTTTTCCTCCTCTCCCTCCTCCTCCTCTCCCTCCTCCTCCTCTCCCTCCTCCCTCTCCTTCTCCCCCTCCTCCTCTTTCTTCTCCTCCTCCTCCTCTTCTTCCTTTACTTCCTTCTCCTCTTTTTCCTCTTCGTCCTCCTCTTTCTTCTCCTTTGCTTCCTCCTCTTCCTCCTCTTCCTCCTCCTCCTCCTCCTCCTCAATCTCCTTTGTAAAAGGGCAGAAGTAACTAGCTACACGGATTGCATGCTTAGAGCAGTGCTCTGTTTAGGTTCTCTACAGGGTAGCCTACCCTGTCCTTGGGGGTAACATTGTGAGATAAGTCAGCAGCATATTATTCCATTTCACAGATAAGGAAACCAAAGCCTAGAGAGGTTGAGCAACCTGTCCAAGGTCACAGGCTAAGCCACAGAGAGAGCTTATCTGCCTACAGAATGCAGCATGGTCACGACAGCTTTATTCATTACCTGTCTCAGATACTGCTCATTTGTTCCTGCCTTGGAGAGACTTCCAGCCTATGTAAGATAGAATTCTAGTTATCCACGAATCCACTGTGTGGTCCAAGAAGCTATGTTTTTCTATTGCTGAATAGCAAATATCCACAAATATGCCCCCCCCCAGCCACTGATCCCCTTCCACTGTCTGGAGGTCGAGCATCTGGGTGTGGCTGCGGGATGGGGGCTCTGCTCAGGGTCTCACAAGACTGACACCGAGATGCCACTAGAGCTGTGCCCTCATCAGAAGGGGGACCCTTGCCAAGCTCCCCTGGCTCCAGCCAGAGTTCACTCATTCACATACAGCGAGTTGTGCGGGTCACACCTGCATGTTGGCACACTCCACAAGGAGACCTTCGCCAAGAATCGATTGGCCTTCTCTTCTTTAGTAATCAGGGAACAGAAGACGCTGCATTTGCAATGTTGCGTCGCCAAAGGCAGTTTTCGGGGTATTTGTGTTGGTGTGTTTGCTAAATTACTGCTTTGTGTGCTTTCTGGAAGCAAGATGCATATGCTTTGGTCTCGGAGAGATTTGCATTTTGGAGCCAGCAAGTTGGCTTCCAGTGAGTAGGAGATACCACCACAGCTGAGAAGGAATTGGGGATGTTTTAAATTTGAGCACACTCCTCTCACACATCCTCCTGGGCACCTCTTCCCTTAAAGGGATCAGTCATATTCCATTACCTCACATTTCCTCAAGGCCCTCACAAACACTGGTTACTGTGACAGACTACCAACTCAGAAACAAACGGAATATGATTCCTGATTGTAGCAATGCCCTGTCCTTGTGCTAGAGCATGCCTGCTAATTCCTAAGCTTTGTGTCCTCTGGTGAGGCTGTGGCGTGAGGTTTCCCCATCATAGTCTTGAGGCAGCTGCTGCTCAGAGCCGTCAGATCACACAGTTGGAGATCTCTAAGACAGCACTGAAAGCCAGGCCTGTGCCTCACGCTTCCCTCATGATCTGACTCCAATATGTCCCTCACAAACTAAGCCTTTGAGTACTTGTTCCCACAGCTGGGAGGCTGCAGAGTCTTCAGGAAGCAGGTCCTATGTAAAGGAAGGAGGTAAATGTGGACTGCTAGGGGTGGCCCTTTGAAGGCTGGGGCCCCTGCTTCCAGCCCTGTTCTTTCTGCTTACTGAGTCACCGAGATATGAAGTGCTTCAGGCATTATAAACTTTGGTCTCCTTCCCCCACCCTGGTGGACTGATGCCTTATGATACCATGAGCCAATCTAAAAATCTTTTCTACTTGTTTAAGCCCCTTAAATGTATTTGGTTCAGGTCTTATGGTCAGGTTATACAAATACAGCTAGCGTATCACCCCCAAGCAATAAAAGTGGCCCAGGCAGCCTTTGTCTATGTTTGCCTGATGAGAATTCTGGCAAGAGGACAATAAAAATCTCCTTACCTGTGGTCCCCACAGCTCTGGTCTTCTTGCCTCTTGCTCTGAGAGGAGCTGAGATACTGTGTCCTGGGTAATATTACTTCCCATGCTCTGCCTACAGCAGAAAGGACTTTGAAAGTGGCAAAGGCAGTGGCGACAAAACCCTCCACCAGTTCCATGACTCCAAGGGCCCCTCCCCACACACACACACACCTTCTACAGAGCTCTTCGTCTTCAGTGATGGCCAAGGCAAGGAGACGCTTGGCAAGAAAGAACTGCACAAGGCAGTTGTCCCCTCTACCCACAGCAGAGCCATGAGGAACATGCGCTGTTGTATCCTGTCTGAAGTCATGATGCTCTGAAGCCAGAGCTGTGGGTTTGGGACTGGTAGATACTCTCATCCCGAGAGCATATTTGTCTTCAAAGACTCTCACCCCTTGAGTCCTGATGCCCATTGATGTTTCCTTGTCCCCTGAAAGGCTCCTCCACAAACGTACACTCAGAACCATTTTTCCTCGATTGCACTAAAAGCACCCCGACTTTGTTTTCTTTTTCCCTTTGGGTTACGGCAGTATTTAAAAGGCTTTTCTGAAGAGTGAAGCCTGATCTAATGTAGAGTGCTCTGGTTCCCCATCACAGAGATCCGGGCTGCAGGGGCTGACATGTTCCTCCTGCATTCTTTGTCCCTAAAAATTTAAGTCATCCCTACCCTCTGGCTACACACTGGCGCCTCCTCTTAAAGGCTGGAAGGAAAGCAGCTGGACCCAAGGTCTTTAATCAAGCCTCCGTCCATCAGCAAATAAGAGCAAGAGGCATCTGCTTCCATACTCTAAAAGGGCTGGACTGCTTGATCAGGAGTGTTTGGAGAACAGAGTGCTCAGGTTAGTGAAGCAGGATGCCAGCTTCTGTATCCTCACACACACACACACACACACACACACACACACACACACACACCACTCCTTGCTAGCTACAGAGGAAAATGTGTGCACATATGAATGTGTACACACAAACAGGTGTATGTGGGCACATGTGTATTTCAATTTATACATATATGAAAGGTTACTCTTCCAAATTCTCTCTTCCTGGAGCAAGTCTGTTGGGGTGAAGATGGAGCACACTAAAATGAGTGGGAGCAGATTCTCTAGAAGTTTCTTATGCGAAAGTTACAGTGTGTCATCAAACCTTCACCACCCCGGCCTGAACCTTCTGAGTCACCGTTGACACTTCCCTTGCTCTGGCTCAGGGACCTACGTCCCAATCCCATCACCACTCAGCCGTCAGGCCTGATGACCTTCCCCTGGGAGATTGCAAGGGAGTCTTTCCAACTAAACAGAGGCTTTGGATAGGTCCGGGAGGAGGAAGGAGGCAGCTGCGGGATGGACCCTGCCATAGCACCTCCTACAGGTCACTCTCTGCTGCCTTTTGTTCCTCCCCACTCTGCGACCCCTAACCAACCTCTCTTCTCTAGGGCCCTCAGGTGAACCTATAAGGCTTCTCGCTAAGGGTGGTGAGAGGGACTCGGTGGTCGTCACGGCTCTCCTCAGACCTCAGACACAGTTCCTGATGCACCTTGTGTCTGTATTAGTTGCTCACACATGGCTGATTCAAGATGCCTGGAAAACACGAGTCAAAGGAGAGAGGAATTGATTTCAGCTCACAGCTTGGGCAATATAGTCCACTGTGGGTGGGAAGGCAAGCAGGCAGGAATGGGAGGCAGTCGGTCATAGTCGGGAAGCAGAAGGAAATGAATTCTGTGCTCAGCTTGCTTTAAATCTTTTTTAAAGATTTATTTATTATTATACATAAGTACACTGTAGCTGTCTTCAGATGCACCAGAAGGTGGTGTCAGATCTCATTACAGATGGTTGTGAGCCACCATGTGGTTGCTGGGATTTGAACTCGGGACCTTCAGAAGAGCAGCCAGTGCTCTTACCCGCTGAGCCATCTTGCCAGCCCTATTACTTTTAATGTTTAGTTCAATCCAAGATCCCAGCCCATAGGATGGTGCTGCCTACATTATAAGGTGGGTCTTTCTCCCTCAATTAACCCATTTTAGAAATTCTCTCCCAGATATACCCAAAGGTTTGTCTCTTTAGTGATTCCAACCCCTGATAATGGTCAGCGTTAGGCATCACACTTTGGTTGGGCCCATCTGTTGCATACCTTGAAGTTTCTGGGTCAGAACTAATTAATGAAGATAGATGGAGTGATCCCAACTGAGGTTCCCAAGCATATTCTGCTTTCTGCACCTTACATAGGTCCCTCCCTCTGGATGCCTTTTCTTTCCATCCCAACACTTTGTCCAGTTACCCAGTCAGAACCAAGCCACTCTCCTTGTATACATCTCCATCATTATCCACACTGCCTAGAGCATCATGATGTCAAGGCTTATCTATCCATCTCACGTATTCATTCAGGGAGCGTGCATCTGCCCTTGTTAAAGCCAGCTTGCTGCCACTGAGATGGCATGCCTGAAATGAACTTACGAAGAAGCCTATTTGGCTCATGGTCTTGTCGGTTTCAACCCACGGCCGCTTGACTCTGTTGCCTTATGTCTGTGGCAGCATGATACAGTGGAGAGAACCTGTCTATCTCATATGCCTACCCATAACCTAACTCCTTCCCATCCTCTTAAAGATCTCTTCAGCCCCTAGTCACACCACAGGCCGGTGACAAGCTTTCCTCACAGTTGACCTGGAGGAGGATATTTAAGATTCACACCCTAACTCCCCTTACACACAGAAACTTTCTTATACAACACCTGTGCATGCGCCAGTGGATAAATGAGAGATATCTCTAACCTCACAGCTCACACAGTCTAAATGGAAAGAGCACCAAGGGCCAAAATCAAGGTGTCACAGCTAGGTGAGGTGGCGTGGGACTTAGGGCTTGAACACCTTAGTGCATGCCCAAGGCTCTGGGCTCCTTAACTGGCACTGAAGAAATATAAGAAAGGAGGTCCAGGTACTTGCTAGACTGACTCAGGGCACTCTAGCGAAGGACTCATCCAGTGGGTGCTGGTAAGTTTCGGCTCATGAGTCCCTCTGTCTATTTTGTGCTTGGCCCATGTCCACGAGTGTTCCCATCCTCTTATAATCTGTCTTGTACAAGTACATGCAAACTAGATACAAGGCATATGCTAGCCCAGCCTCATTTGACCTTGACTGTTACCCTGATGGCATCGACAGAGACTCTGCCCCCAAAGCGTCTGCATTCTGTGTAGTAAGTTTGAGTGGAACCACTGCCCCTCTGACAACTGTGGCCTTCACGCTGTTATAATGGGTCCAGATAGCAGTGGAAACTGAGGCCCAGAGAGGCACTGTGCCTGGAGCATCCCTAGCTGGGCTTGGCCAAGCAAAGATAAATCGAGCCATGGCTCCAACGTGAGTACCTTTCCTCCATCCGTGTTCCACCTGCTAGAAGCGCAGGGCTGAGCATGCCAGCCGCACACCATCATTAGCCTGCTCCCTGGGTACCAATGAGGAGAGCAAACTGGGCCTCTTGGCTGCTCTGGGAGAGCTCAGAGGGTATCCATCTCACAGGTTCTCTCCTGAGCCAGTATTTCCATGGTCAGCCACACAGACCGGGAATATCTGGTCCCTACGCATAGGGTGTGTGTGGAGAGCAGGGGTCTCTGGGGCACCTAGCTCATGTCCCACCATGTCTTGTGCTCTGTTTTCCAGCCATTCACGTTGCTGCTCCTAAAGGTCACTTCTGATTCTCTGTTAAGAAACAGTCACTCATTTTTCCCTTAGCGTCCCTCTCTCCTGCTTTGTTCTGCCTCCACATTCCCTCTCCCACTCATGTGAATAGCAGCCAGGGCAGGCCGTGTGCACTCCCATTCCCCTAGTCTCCGTGTCCCCTAGCCTGGTGTGCTAATGTCCTTGTGTGGATTCTACTCTCTCGTTGGACTTTGGTATCTTACAATATCCTTTGGGGAATAAAAGGAGGGGAATTGCTGACAATTTTTCCACAAATTTGGGCTCATACAAGAGTAGTTTTCTTTGAATCAGCTATGATTCTCTCTTTTTATGTAGACCTAACATTTTTGTTTCCTTTCGGGGCCGCCGCTAAGTGGGCTGTTAAATAGTTGGTCCCTTCTGCCGCTGGGTTTTCAAGCTGAGAGAGTTTAGCACAAACAGACATGCTAGAGGAGTTTTCTCATGATGTCATTGTCTTTGTCATTGTCATTGTGGGTCACATTTGACAGAAGCCATGAAGGGGAAGGGGGTTGATTTAATTCCTACACCCTGAGATCCCCCTGTCTGGGGTAAGATGGAAGTAAGAAGATCCCTGAGATGTGGAAGGACTGATAGACAGAACATAGGAAGAGGAGGTGTGGGGTATGCAGACCATAGCTTTCAACTTCCCAGGCAGCATGGCCTTAGACCTAGGGTTGCTGGGTCTCCAAGATGCAGCCCTGGTTTTCAAGATTAAGAATCTGGGTCTGCTATCAACTGTTATGTCTTCAATTCTTTTATCATTTCTGTGATTTAAAAAAAATCACTCTGATATAAGCAACGGAAGGAGGAAATGGTTTGTTTTAATTCACAGTTTGAGGTACGACCCATCAGGGTGAAAGTCAAGGCAGCAGAGAGAGATGAACGCTGCTACTTCTTAGCCCCCTTTATCCACATATATCTTCAGGATCCCACCCAGGGAATGATACAGTAGGTGAGTCTTCCCATTTCAATTTACCTAGTCAAGATAACCCTCCACAGACATGCCCAGAGAGCCATCTCCCAGATGATGCTAGATCCTGTCCAATGGAGAGTTAGCACTGACCATGCTGTTATCATCTACTTTTATGGGACAGAATTCCCGAGGAGACACAATATCTATTCACCCCAAATAAGAATCAATAATAAGCCAAAGTACAGATATCACTAAAGTCTAACTTGGACATCCAATGAGTTAATTGATGTTACTTTCAGGAATATGGGTGAGGAGTTACTTGCAGGAGCAGAAATGACTCAAAGACAGTTTCCTCTTCAAAATCCCAACCCAGCAAGAGTGACAGCTCATGAAAGCTGGAAACCCAAAGCCACTACACAAACAATCCAATCGGTTGAGGAATGTCTTCTCTAAGTAGCTCAGTTGGATTGAACATCTCCCATTCAGCTCAGTTGGTCTCTGCTTCTTCCAGGAAGTTCACCTCATCTGAGTGTTCCTCTAAGCAGTCCTTACTGCTTATACAGGGGGAGGGAAGAGCCTAGTGGATCTGCTCAGTTTGAGGAACTTCCTGAAGCCTTTGAGTTGTTTACTTTCTAAGTTTAATGAGCTTCCCTGTAGGATGCAATGTTTCACCTCCCTTTAGACCATCTAGCAACTTAATGAGTTCCTCCAAGGTTTTATATCAGAGGAAAATAAATGACCTACAGACACTATGTGACTGAACCATGTTCAAGCATGCACATACACTAACTACTTTACATGCCTCTTCCCTTGCAAGCCTGACCCCTTGACTCCAATACAAGGCTGGTGTGTTTGCTGTCTGTCCAGCCCTCAATGTTGAGAAAATGAATACATTTTTGGTCAAATGAGCAGCATCTCTTTAAATGTCTGTCTAGAGAGTTCTCTCCATAGTCACCTGCCAGGTACATCTCACATACTGGACATCTGTGTTGGATGCTTAAACAGGAAGAGGAGAAAGCAGGTGAGACTTCTTGCCCATTCAGAGCTTAGACCAGAGAAGGAGAGAGCAGGAGATCAAATGAAGGATTAGATTAGATTGTATATGGTGGTCTGTTTGCAAGCTACAGTCACTATGGACAAAGCCTGAGAGGCAGAGAAGGATGGATCACAGTGTAAAGAATACACGGAGTGCCTTCAGAGCAAAGGTGAGTGCAGTGGCCCTGGAACATTGGAAAAGCAATCAAGTCTGCATAACATGGGTAGGGTGGTGCAAGAGGAAATTTAGAGGAAAAAATGGGAGCTTGATGGACCACCCTCACCATCCCGGATGGAAAAGACATCAAAAGTTGGTGATCTTGGGGGATACGTCGTGAGGTACCTGGGAAATGAGTGATGGATAGAGCCAAGGCTATGGTTCTGGATCTTTGCTGCCTGTGGCATGATTAGAGAGTCCACTAGAAGGTGACGCATGACCCACCTTGTTGTCATCATCAGCTGCTGCTTTAACTAGGAGAAAAGGAAACTGGAAGTTCTTTAGTGTGTCCCTGAGAACACCTTCTATGGCATGGTGGTTCCTGGCAGCTTGTTATCTCCATTTGAGCTAGCCTCAGGTTCACAGCTGGATAACAGCTGCCTCTCTGTCCCTGATGCTGCCACATCCTGGCAGCCTCCTCACCCCTGCAGCCTCCCCGAACCTGCAGCCTCACCATCCCTATTACATCTCTGGGTTGCCAGTGCTACTGGGACTCTAACTTTTCTTTCCCCCAGAGATTCTTGTGTTCCCTGGAACCTCCTGAGTCTGGGAGAACATTTAATTTAGGGCCTCCACCTGTGCAGTCAGTAAATTACTTCTGCCCGTTCACTCTGATGAGACCGTCTGCCATGCTGACCTTTCCCTGCCTCGTATGTGGGAGACATATTTCTTTGCTTAACTTCCTGTGCCATCGCCTTTCTGGTTCCTGGTTTTACTTCATAATCACTTTGGTGGCTGCCCTTCCTCCCTTGCTTCTAAAATGCTCTTCTGCTGCCTCCCTCTATGACAGGGGTGCCCTCTAGCCTTCTGCTTCTGGGGTGACCTTCACAATCGGCTGAAGACCCCCCATGACCACTGTTTAGGACGCCCAGGGTATAGGATGCCCAGGGTATAAGATGTGCAGGGTATAGCATGCCCAGGGTATAGGATGTGCAGAATATAGGATGCCCAAGGTGGTGAGTTTTGCATATGTAAGTTAGTACATGTGATGTGCATGAGTGCTTATGAATGTTCAGGTATGTGTGGTGTGCATCAGTAGGTGTGCCCACATTTATACATGTAGTTGTGTGTACAGATGTATGTGAATGTCAGTAGGAATGGGAATTTGACACCCAGTGTCTTCCTCAATCATTCTTCACCTTATAGATTAAGGCAGAGTCTCTCACTGAACCCAGAGCGTACCTTTTTATCTAGTCTGGCTAGCCAACTCAACTCCAAGAACCCCCTGTTTCCACCTCCATCTCTTTGGGATCTCAGGTGGGTGGCCACACCCACCCAGCTTTTATTCACTTTCACACAGGTTTTGGGGCTATGGGCTCTGGTGCTCACGCCTGCAGGGTAAGCACTTACCTGCCGAGTCAGAGCCCCAGCCCAAGGCAGAGGTTTGATGTGTCTTGTAGAGAGGTGAAAGATCTGTAGATCGTAAAATTGAGCAGCTGAGGGCTGGAGAGATGGCTCAGCAGTTAAGAGCACTGACTGCTCTTCCAGAGGTCCTGAGTTCAATTCCCAGCAACTACATGGTGTCTCACCACCACCCGTAATGAGATCTGACACCCCCTTCTGGTGCTGTCTGAAGACAGCTACAGTGTATTTATGTATAATAATAAATAAATCTTTTTAAAAATTTAAAACGAAGCTAAGCACAGCATCACAACCATCTGTAATGGGATCTGATGCTCTTCAGACACAGCTACATTGTATTCATATACATAAAATAAAATCTTTTTAAAAGTGAGCCGATGAGAATCTTGACCTCTGCCTTGTCTGTGTCCATGGTCAGATCCTAAGGAGTCACCTTAGAGGTGACAGACAGGTCAGTGCTGGCACATACCTTTTTCTTTATGGTGGTTTGGTTTGGTTTTGATTTTGGTTTTTCTTCTCTTCTCCCTTAAGACAAGGCCTCATGTGCCCAGTCTATCCTCCAACTCTAAGTAGTTAAGGATGACCTTGAACTCCTGATCTTCCTGCCTCCACCTTCCAAGGTCTGGGATTACAGGTGTGGACACACACCCCACCCCACACCCCACACCCTCCACCCCACCCCCAGTTTAGTGCCTTTCTAAGGTTTCAGAAATCCTAAGCAGGTTTGGCAGCCATCTGTGTATAAGACTGTCCACCGCAGCACTGTATATTACAAGGGCAAATTGAAATCCAAATTGGCCATCAGACCCTCAGTGGCTCAAACTGGATGAATGTCAAGTTAAACGGCGGAATATGAGGAGGAAGTCACAAGTCCTGAGATTGGTTCTCACAGATACAGAGAGACATCCAGAAAACAGGAGTGGAGGTTAAAAGAGGACTGGAGGGGGGAATCCCTGAGAACCTGAGTTTGTGCCCCCCAGAATGCATCTAAAGAGCCTAATTGAACAATGCACGCCTCTAATCCCGATTCTCTTCCAACAAGATCTGTGGTGGAGACAGGAAACTCTCTCTCGGAAGCTTGCAGGCCAGCTGCCTGTAGCGCACAACCTGCCAACAAGAGACACCAGCAGAGTGGAAGAAGAAAGCTGACACCCGTGGCTTTTACCCACGTGCTGTGGCATGTTCGGGCATGCACAAACATGTTCACAGAAATTAGAGGGGAAAACGGTCAGGTTCAAATAAGCCAACTTACTTATATGGTACCCCGGTATATGTAGTGATTTGTTGTTATAGAATAAAATTATGTATCCATTACAGGGCAGACATGATGTTATTAGGAAATGCAATTAGATAGTTCACAAATCTTAAACATTAGGGTATTCTCAGGTCATTGAGTGGCTATAACATTCTGTTCAATTACCATAAAGAGTTCAATTGAATGAATGCCCTGAAGAGTATCTTTCAATAGCTAGGGAGATGGCTAAGTAAGTAAGGACTTGCTGCACAAGCATGAGAAACTGAGTTCAAATCCCCAGCACCCACTCAGAAACTGGGCAAAATGGCATATATTCAGCACTGTGAGACCGAATTAATCAGGTACCAGGTGCTTGAGGGCCAGCCAGCCAGCCAAGCCAAAATATGGAATTCCAGCTTCCGTAACAGACCTCCATCTCAAAAAATAGAGAGCAATAGAGAAAGACACCCACCATGACCTCTGACCTCCATATAAGCACATACAGGTAAGTGCACCTACACACACACACTCTCACATAGTTGTGCATTGCACACTCATACATACACACGAACATCTCTTGGTGACTCTAAAGTTTATTGAGTCACACAAGAAGAAATAAATTGCATTCGTCTTAACCTTGTTTTGGGTTCAGTAACCTAAGAAACTTATCACATACAGAAAACAAGATAGGCCAGAAGATGTTGAAACATTCGTAGGAAAGTATTTGGGAGATGTGTAGCGGTAATGTCCCCAGTCATTTCTCGGGGAGGGGCACCCAAAGTTGGGTAAAGGGGGAATGTGAGGGTTAGATGGCTGTTAGCCTGGGGGTGCTGGAGCCCTGTATCCAGTTCCCACACACCTTTTAAAACTAAAATCCCTCAGGAGAAGCATCTTTGCCTCTGTTTCTTACTGTACATCTGTCTCTTTCACTTTTGGTGGAGAGCTTCAGACTTTAAGATATGACATCAGGCTGAGTGTCCATCAACAAATGAGTGGATAAAGAAAATTCAGTATGTATACATAATGAATAATTAGCCATAAAATGGAACAACTTCCGGCCAGTAAGATGAGCCGGTGCATGGCACCCGCCACCAAGCCTGATCCCTGGACCCCAAGGTGAAGGAGAGAACTGACTTCCACACGGTGTCCTCTTGAGCTCCACCCATGTGCCTTCATGTGCACATGTCACTCCCCCTCAACACATAAATGTGGTAAGAAATGTACACAATAAATAAAATATAAATAATAAGATAAACAAATGTAATAACGATTTAAAAGAAACCACTTTTAAAGAAGAAAATCTTGTCATTTGAAGGAAACATAGATAAGATGATATAATTAAGTGAAAAAAAGCCAGGCTCAGAGATGAGTATTGGGTCTTCCCTCAAATCTGCGGGTGGGAGAGGGGAAGAGGATGAATGTAAAAGCAGAAGAGAAGCTGTTAGGAACATGGAAAGAAAGCTGGCGGTGTGACAGGGTATCGGGGAGTGTGGACGTGGTCAAGCAGTCTTGCACATGTGTGGACACAAGGCAGTGAAACTCAGAAGAGGCCATAGTTAACTCAAGTTCAGTTTTTAAAGGGAGCATGCGTCAAAAGTGGGGCTTTGCTGGTAGAGTGCTGGCCTAGCATTCACGAGGCCCTGGGTTCTATCCTCAGCACTGCTGACGCACACCTGTGATCCGGGCACTTTGGAGGTGGAAGCAAGGTGGGTAAGAGTTCAAGGTCATCCCTGGATACAAGGTGGGTTAGAGATCAGCCTGGCCTGTATGAGACCCTGTTTCAAAAGAAAGTGAGGGAGATGAGTGGCACTGGGGTGTATGATGTGACACACACACACACACACACACACACACACACACACACACACACACACACAAATCATTAAAAGATTTAAAAAACAGAACAAAATCCCAAAATTAGAGAAAAAAAAGGTGCAGGTTTCATTTTTACTACCCCAGAATATGTTATTCTGAAAACTACCAGAAGTGGATAGAACGCCACACATTTCTAATCCTAACACTGGGGGCATGAGGAGCAGGTAAAACTGGGGAATTCCAGTTCAAGGCCAGCCTGGATAAAGAAGAAGAAAGCAGGCACAAGGAGCAAGGGCCTAACACTGACCAGCTTAGCGCTGTGCGCTGTGGATGGGAGCCCTGCCATCCTCTTATTTATTCTTTGATAGCTTTCTTAAGTCCCCAGCCAATTTCTGAATTTAAAAATAAATGAGATCCAAAGAAGAGTGGATTCTATGGCATTGGTGGCGAATCGGCCCCTGCACGAGGGTGATGGCCACACAGAAGCTGCAGGATGGATGCCTCCCTTGGGGAACAGTGGCTGCAGGACCTCAGGATTAGCGTCCCCGGGAGCTCCGTGGGGCTTTCTCTAAGCTGCCTTTTTGTATCCTTAATTCCACAAATGCAAACAATAATTACCAACCTAAGTAGGTTACTCAGCCCAGCTCAGGCACCTCTGGGTCCCCAGTGACACGTATTATTGACTCTCACAATTAATCTAAAATATTAAGCCATTTGCTCCCCAGCTTCCCCTGTCCCTGTCTTGTGCCTGGATGACACAGAGACACATCCACGGATTTATTGTCTGAATTGTTTGAGCCTCTCTCTCTCTCTCTCTCTCTCTCCATCTCTCTCCATCTATCTCATTGAGATGTTTCATTAAAGCAAATTCATTTCCCACCCAAGTCTTTTGGATTTGGAGCCCCTCTTTCTCTCTTCATTTCTTCCCCGTGCCGTTGCTTTACCTTGGACAGGCTGGAGAGGCACTGGGCTTTCTTCGTCTAATCCTCCATGTCTGGCTAGCTTTTCAATTACTTTGCGAACTGCAGCCTGCCCTTCCTCCCTATGCCTCATCAATTTCCACTTCCTCTGCCAGGTTTGGAAGAAGGTGGCCCACTGCCTCGACCTCCCTGCATCTCCATTAGTTAAGGGTGAGGAAATGACCAGGCAGATTGGAGAGGCAGAAAAACGGATCTCAAAGGGACATACTTGAGTCTCTGTCTTGAGACACCAAAGAGGTGGTAGAAAGAAAGGAGGGAAGGAAGCACTGGTAAGAGGGGGAAGAAAGGAAGGAGGGGAGGAGGGAGGGCAAGGGAGGAGGGAGGGGAGGAGGGAGGGCAAGGAGAGGAAGGAGGGGAGGAGGGAGGACAAGGGAGGAGGGAGGGGAGGAGGGAGGGCAAGGAGAGGAAGGAGGGGAGGAGGGAGGGCAAGGGAGGAGGGAGGGGAGGAGGAACTTCTTCCACCTAGCCTTCTCATTTACCAGAAGCAAGAAGCTGACCACACACCAATTTCACTTTGCAGCTATCTGGGGACAGCCTGTTACATAGCAGTAGGTGACTGATGCAGGCAGGCATTCTCTCCCTTGCTTACCAGGAACATATTGTTTGGACTTTCATTTCAAATGTGAGCACTGCTCTAAAACATTCTTCAGTCTCCTTTGCCTGTTCTCTACTGTACACCTACCTACCCAGCTCCATTCTTTTCTTTATGATTCTCGTCCCCTCCCCAACCCCTGTGTGTGTGTGTGTGTGTGTGTGTGTGTGTGTGTGTGTCTGTGTGTCTGTGTGTCTGTGTGTCTGTGTGTCTGTGACTGTGTATGTATGTGTACCTATATGTGTACAAATGTCCAAAGAATCTAGAAAGGGTGTAAGATCCTCTGGAGCTGGAATCACTGGCAGTTGTGAAACCCCATGTGAGTCCCGGGATCTAAACTGTGGTCCTCTACCAACGCAGCCTTAACCACTGACCCATCTCTCCAGCCTCAGATCTCTAGTCTTTAGGGACACTCACTCACACTGCCCCTGCCAAGGCTCCTGATGGCTCCGACCTCTTTCATGGCATTTCCCATGCGTCCCCTTACACTTTTTACGTTTTTAAAATATTTTCCTCTAATTCTCCAAAAGCTCTCTGAAGGGAAGGACTGTCCTCTTTCCTCTGTGGAGCGGCTGTACCTCCTGACTCGTGACAGGCATCCACAGAACTGTTCTGTGATAGGCATAGCCTCTAAATAGCTGTGCAGCTACTGTTCCTATTTGACAGAGGAAGAAACTGAATATCAAGGCTGAAACATGGTTAGCCATCTTTAACTACTCAGGGCGCCAAGTAAGAAAGTCTGCCCTGGGAGCCCATGGGAAAAAGAAGAATTTTCATGGCTTCTTTTCCTTCTGGTGCAGGCTCCCTCACCTTAGCCCTAGACTATAAGGGATGCACCGACTCCTGGAGATGGTGATTGACAGGTCAGGGGCAACAGAGAACGTTGCTAGCAGCTTGCAGATGCTATAGCTGCCTCTGGTGCCTGGACCATTATGTGAATGGCAATGGTGATCTTTGCTGGTCAATGCAAGGAGATAGAAACAAGGAGGTTCTCTGTCAATGTCCAGACTTGCTTGGTATCTCAGGTGTGAGGCCACTGAGCATCTTCCTATGGACTTTGGCTCTACACTCTCTGTACGTGGGGCCCAGTTGGGCTTCAGGAAGGTTGTCAAGGTGAGAGGAGCCTGTGTATATCTCATCTCACCCACTACCAGCCTGCAGTTGGATAAAGTCCCTGATGGGTTGATTCCCCCAGGCAAGACCAGGTTTCAGAAAAATCTGACAGGCCCAGTATGTGGAAATGTCCCAGGCGACTCTACCAGGAAGCAGCTCCCAGCTGGGCACTGACAGCTGGTGCTTGGGAGAAGCAGATGTGTGCCCAGGGAACATCTGGGAGAGCCGGAGCCCATATGGAGCCCCGCATGCTGACAGCCGCCCTGGTCACCAAGGTGACTAATTGTTCCTGTTCTCTGCTGGGAGGAAAGTGTCCCCCAGAGACTTCCCCTGAGATCCTGGATCTCAGCAAGGAGACGCTTGATTTCAGGTATCTCCCTCCCCAAGACACAGTGGGTCCCCTCCCTGAGTCTCTGTGCCCCCATGAGCCAGCCTTCACACAGAGGACTTTGCCCATAATCATCCTTGAACCATGAGGCCTGGACCAGCAGGGCTGTATAAAGACTTCTGCCGCTGCTGGCTCTGCCAAGTCAGCCACACAAAACACAAGCACAGGCTACAGAAATGGCTCAGTCAGTAAAGATCTTGCTTCACAAATGTGAGGACCCGAGTTCAATCCCCAGACTCCCCCCGCCCTCATGAAAAAGCTAGATGCAGCTGCATGTGCTTGCAATCCCAGCACTGAGGAGGTAGCGACAGGCAGGTCTCTGGGGCTCTCTAGTTGGTCGGTTCCCAAACCAATGAGAGATCCTGTCCCAGCACACAAGATAGATGGCTCATGAGAATGACAAGGAACATTGACATCAGCCTTTACACTGTCACAACCTTTAACACACACCCAAACAAAGAAACAAGGCAGAAAAAATTGAACAGTAGCAAAGAGCACATCTAAGGGTAGACACCAAACTTTCTAGAAACAAGCACTGCTCAAAGAGGCACCAGGTTTCAAGTTCACAAAGCAGGTTACACGGACCAACGCCATCCGTATCACGAGAGAACCTGAGTGCTCACACCTTGACTGCTACATCAGGGACTTGGGGACTCCACTTTGTGACCCACCCTCGGTGCCTCTGGTGAATGTTTCACTGAAAACCACCAATGCGTGTGAGCTCACCTCGCTCACAGAGGTGAAGTTACTCATCCAAGGTCACTGGGAGGCACGACTGCCAACTGAGATGCAGACACACCCGTCGTCTCCAAGGCAGTTTCTGATGGGTGGTTCCAGAGCCTGGGGCTCAGCATGTGCTCACCTGCAGATGCCTGGCTCAACCCTGAGATGCTGACAAGGGTCTTGGGGATCAGAGAGACCTGGTAGCTGTCCCTGACTGTTCCCACTGTCTCATTTAGATGACCAATGGAGCATCTCTAAGGAGAAAGGAAGTGAACCAAGATTCTATGCTACTAAGCATGGCCCAGCACCTCCCCTTTCTTCCCACCAGCCTGGTGGTAGCTTTCTTCCCTCCCACCTCAGCCAGTCTCACGTGTGTGTGTGTGTGTGTGTGTGTGTGTGTGTGTGTGTGTGTGTGTGTGTGTGTTTGGGGATCAGAAGACAATGCACAGGACTCAGTCTCCCCTTCCATCTGGTGGATCCCAGGGATCCAACTCAGGCTTGGTAGCGAGCTCCTTCACTATTGGAGCCATCTCGCCATGCTCCCTCTCGCAGCCCTGGCCTTCTCAAGCTAGTTCACAAATAGCCCTTCTCAGAGAGAAGCAGAAGTGCCTTGGCTCCTGCTGTACAAAGCAGCAAGGAGAAAGGCCTCATGGGAGCTGGGAATTGAAGTGGTTTCCCCCTGGCTGTGCTCGAAGCTCCAAAAGCTCCCTGCTCTTGGAAAGGCACACATGCAGCGGGTACCACCATGTCTGTAAAAGTGTTTCTGGGGACCTGCAGCTGCTGCAGAGCTCTCTGCCCCACTCTGACTTCAACCCTCAGGCTTTAACAGAGGAATGGCCATTGCTGTCCCAGGCCTAGGTAACTGAGCAGTTTCAGTGGCTGCAGGATGTCTGTCTGTCTTCATTCCTGCTGGCCTGAGCTCAGAGTTGGGGTAGACGCTAGACAAGACAGGTCCTAGGGAGACTCATCTGATAATCAGAAAATGCTGCTTTTTCGAATACACATTAGAAGGTTTCAGTTCCCGAAATGGGGACAGAGACTTTCTGTGTCACTCTGCCCACTGCCAAACTCATCCCCACTGCCAAGGCCCTTGGCAGTCACCTGACTCCAGCTTGCCTGAGGTAGGATCCAGGCACCTTTAGAGCTGAGGGCTATCACTCCTTGCAAGGAGATCTGGAAGGTTCCACACACCTCTCTCTAGTGTGGAGAACCTTGTGCGAGGTGCTAAAGACGTGCTTGATCCCAGACCCAGCTCCTCTATGCACAGCGGCTCCTTCCAGTGACCCTCTGTGGCTTCCTGTCTTAACTGTGTGACTCGCTCAATCACTCCAGCAAATTTGCCATCCAACTTGTGACCTAGCCAAGAAGACTGTCCAAAGACAGGGAGATGTCAGCACCTTGTCCTGGAACCTTCAAAATGTCAGCTAGGTGCTGGAGATGTAGCTCAGTTGGTAGAGTGTCTTCCTAGCGTGCATGGGGGCCCTGGCTTCCATGCCTGTACCACATAAACTAGATGTGGTGGTGCACACTTATAATCTCAATACTGGAGATGCAGACTCGTGAGGTTCAAGGTGACCTTCGATTATATAGTGTGCTCAAGCCAGTCTGGGCTTACTTGAGACTCTGCCTCAAAAAGGAGAGGGCTGAAATCCCCTACGCAAAAGAGCTCAATGATAAAAGAGACAGAAGCTCTGTGTGTGTGTGTGTCAAGCACTTTTGCAACTTAGGAGAAGTGCTGCAGTATGTATGACTTGGTGACAAAGGTCTTGCCTCGTATGCACAAGGCCTGGGCATCCCTCCACTGGGTGAGAGACAGAGGGGAAAGAAGGTTAGGAGGAGGAAGAAACAGGGAGGAGGTGGGTAGGAGGAGGAAGAGGAGGATGTAGCAAGATAGAATATCATAGAGAGACAGGTCATGCTAGTAAATGCGGGAGCAGACTGGGGTCAGCTGCACTGAGAAGATGATATTTCAGGAAAGGCTTGCAGTGGGTCTGGGGATTGTTTGGGTCTCCAGAAAAGCGAATGCAGAGACCTTGAAACCTTGGGAACCATAGCATACAGGCAGCACAAGGTATAGGTCCATCAGGCACAGTCACAGTCTCAGCAGAAGGTATCCTTGATGGTACCCAGGAGCTCCGTCAGAGTACCTTGTAGGCACTTTCTGACTAGCTGAGTCCATCTAGGAAGGCAGGAGAAGACAATCCCTCGCTGTGTTCACAAAGGAAAAGGTGTCCAGTTGACAGTGAAAGACAGATGTGTCCGAGAAACGGGACGGGGAGCAGGAGGCTCTCTGGAGAGAGTTGGAGAGGCTGGACAGTTGCCTGTGTGTCTGTTATCAAACACTGTGTAAAAAGTCACCCCAAACATAGCAAGCAGTTTACAGTGACAGGCATGCGTTGCCTTGCACATCAGCCGCTTAGCTGGGCTGGACTCACTGCTGAAGCTAGACGCTCCAGGCTAGACTCCATGCTAGCCTGGCAGCCTTGCTCTCTGGAACTCTAGATCCTCTCTCAAGATTATGTTCAATATCTTGGTGGGATTCTGTCCTCTGCAGTTGTAGGATTGCAGCCTCTGTTCTTTGGTGGTGTTTGCCATGTGCCACACCCCAGCCTTTTGCTGCAGACCCCTGCTGTACGGAGCCCCTCCATCACCAGCACATTTTCCAGCCCCTTAGGATGGACTCTCAGTGATGAGGTGAGAGCCCATTCAAATAGTCTCCCTTTTCCTGATGATTTGTTTTGAGACAGGATCTCATGTAGCCCAGGTCTCAAACTTATTGTGTTGCTAAGGCTGGCTTTGAATCCTTGGTCCCTGTGCCACCACCCAAAGCTGACTATAACCAAAGCAAATGTAGTGTTATCTGTCATATTCCCAGTTCTGCCTGTACAAGGAACACCCAGGAGTGGCATCTTGAAGCCATCCACAAACACTACTTGCACTTTTGATTATACCCAAGTCCTCAGGCCATGAGACAAGCTTCCTCTTCGGCTGGCATCAATGGAGGTGTGGGGTGTGAGAACAGGGCTTCCTACGGCACCACCACCATGGATGCTTGGCCCTTCCTTCCCCAGGTACAGAGGGAAGGAAGCCCTCATGGCTGCAGTACTGTCTGAGTTGCCCGAGCCCTGGCTGCTCCCTGGCACGCTCAGTCTTATTGACATTGGCAGCCCTGTGTCTCTCACCAAGCCAGTAATGTAATTGACATAGAATTGTCTCTGAGCATCCAATTAATCAGCCAATAAATCATAAACCTGTGGCCACTCATTCTGGGAGGCAAAGAGGCTGCTCCTGGCTCCCTACTCCTGGAGATAATGGGACTTAGACTTGATACGGCTCAGATAAGCTGATGAGAAGAAGAAAAGGGGAGGTGGGCGGGAATGTTCAGAGCATTGGTGAGGACCCAGGATCTGTCTGAGTGCTCTGTACAGGCAAGTGCATCTCCGGGAGGTTGACAAACTGGTTCTCCTTCATTAAAAATAAAAAGCATCTCTGGGCATGGTCATGGAAGTGCATGCCTTTAAACCCAGCACTGGGGAGTCTTAGGCAGCCAGAGTTCCATGAGATAGAGGCTAGCCTGGTCTACATTGAGAGTTCCAGACACAAAGAGCAAAAGAACATTCCTAAGAAATAAAGGTAATGACCTGAATCTCTATTTTCATTAATTAATTAATTAATTTACATACCGATCAGAGCTTCCCCTCACTCCTCTCCTCCCCTCCTGCCTCCCTCCCTTTCTCCTCAAAGAAGGGGAGGCGTGGATACCAATCATGGGTACCAATCCACCTTGATATATGAAGTAGCAGTAGGACTGGGTGCACCTTCTACTGAGACTAGACAACACTGTCCAGTTAGGAGAAACAGATCCAAAGGCAGGCAACACAGTCAGAGACAGCCCCTGCTCCTGCTGTTAGAGGTTCCACATGGGGACTAACCTATACATCTGTTACATATGTGTAGGGGGCCTACATCCATCCCATGCATGCTCTCTGGTGAGAGGTTCAGTCTCTGTGAGCTCCCATGTGCCCAGGTTAGTTGACTCTGTAGGTTTTCTTGTGATGTCCTTGACCTCTATGATGAGCCACATATTACAGGGAAGGAAGTGAGCCTCAAAGAATGAAGTGAGAGAGAGAGAGAGAGAGAGAGAGAGAGAGAGACCCCAGAATACCAGTCCATCTCTGGACAATACCTGGGCCCATCCATGATGCCACAGTCCTGGGACAGTAAAGCCTAGAGACTGTCCACTCAGCCTTTCTCAGCTTTGTTCTTCTCAAAAGCCAACCCAACTTCTTCCTACCTTCTGGGTCCCACTGTGTGCCAGTGCTAATGAAGTTTCTTTCAGATCCTTCCATCTACTAGGATATGAGCGCTCTTGTTATTAAAGTGATGGTTCATTATATTACTCAGGATTCTCTGGAGGAAGAGACTGGAGAGGGTGACTTGGTTGTCAACCTGATTATGTCTGGAATTAACTAAAGCTCAAATGACTGGGCACACCTGTGAGGGGCTCCCCCTCCCCCCATTAAGTCATTTGAAGTGGGAAGACCCACTTCTTTTCATCTGGATCTTTGAGGTGGGGAGATAAACCTTTAACCTAGATCTTTTGGGGTGGGAAGATGCATCTTTAATCTGGGCCACACCTGCTGGAAGTCTCTATAAGCACATAAATGGAGGAAGCTTTTGTTCTTGGCCTGCTTGCTCTCGCCTTGCTAGCAAGACCATTTCTTCACTGCATTAGAGCCTACTTCTTTGGGATTCCAGTGCATACTGAAAAATAGCTGAGACATCCAGCCTTGTGGACTGAACAACTCCTGGATTCTTGGACTTTCCATTCATAGGCAGCCATTGTTAGATTAGCTGGACTGCAGGTTGTAAATCATTCTGGTAAATCCCCTTTCTATATATACAGAGAGAGTCGTTCTATATATTCTGTTACTCTACAGAACTCCAACTAATATAGATACATATGAGAAGTGAATATATTAGATGGGCTTGCAGGACACGGTCTAGGTAATCCAATAATGAACATCTGCATCTGGGAAGGCTGTAGAGCTGGTACTACTCAATCTCTGAGGCTAGCTATCTCAGCTGGTGATGAAGAGGTAAAAACCTGGACACGTCCTAGAGAGCTGCCGGTCTTCATCCAAACAAACTGGGTTCTGATGTCAGCCAGGGATGGAAGCATCACACAATGGAGGCAGTAGAAGCAACAGAGTAGATGAACACACCAGTTAGAAATGAAGATAGTCAGGCAAAAAGCAAGAGCTTCTGCCTCAGACCTTATATCTGGATTGTTGCTGGAAGATAGTATGCTGATCTGAATTATAATGCCCCCCACAGGGTCATATATTTGAATATTTGGTACCCAGTTGATGGAACTGCTTGGGAAGGATTATGGGGTGTGGCTTTGCTGGAGGAGGTTTGTCTCTGTGGTGGGCTTTGTGGTTTCAAAGGCCCCATGTGATTCCCAGTGTGCTCTCCCTGCCTTATGGTTGTAAATCAAGGCATGTGCTCTCAAATGTTCCTGCCACCATGCCTATGTCTATTCTGTGTCACTATCATAGACTCTACCCCTCTGAAACTGTAATCCAAATTACACACTTTCTTTTATAAGCTACCATGGTCATGACGTGTTAGTGCAGCAAAGAGAACTTGACTAAGATAGATGGCACCCCTATTTAAAGTGGGTCGTCCCACCTCAATTGATGTAATTTAAATAACTTCTCCCAGGAGTGTCCAGAGGACTGCCTTAGTTCTTTTTAGATCCAGTCAAGTTGACAACTGAGATCAACCATCACATTTTTAACTAAGACACTGCACATAATCCAAAGAGCATTTCTGGGCTGAGAGTGTGGCTGAGAGGAAGAGTGTGTGCCTAGCATGAGCAAAGCTCAGGCCCCAAACCTTAGTTCCAATATAATAAAGAACCAACAATAGTTACCAAGCCCTCTTTCTGGGCATAGGGTCTATGGAATGAGATCCAGGCATATGGGGCTGAGGGTGTAGCTCAGTGCTAGAACTGCCACCTAGCATATACAAGACCCTGGGTTCCTTCCATCCACAGTGCCATAAAAAGATATGAAGGGGAAAGGGAGGAGGGAGAAAGGAAGTAGGTGAGGAAAGAGGACGATTGGCTGGGACTGTCATATGCAAATCCTAGTTGTGATGATAGAATCCAGAAATGTGGAAGTAAAGGAAATCTAGCTCCTCCCTAGGAATGCAGTGTGTATCCTCTTGCCCACCCTAGTTCTGTGACTGACTGTATGCCAGCCTGCCCGCCCCAGCTGTGTGACTGTATGCCAGCCGGCCCGCCCCAGCTGTGTGACTGTATGCCAGCCTGCCCGCCCCAGCTGTGTGACTGTATGCCAACCATGGTATTCTCTCTATGGTTGCTCATAATCCACTCCTGATTCTGGCCAAACCCATATCCCTGTGAGAATGGACCCCTGGGATGTTCAACTCTGGGAGCCTTGGCTTTGGTGAGAGTGAATGTGGGAGGTGACAGATGCCTCGCGTGTTTGGAGGGGGGTGGAGGGCATCTCAAGGAGGATTCAGGAGGACCCAGAAGAGAAAGGTGAAGCAGGACATGGGTAGACAGGACGATAGTCCCTTCAATTAGCAGGTGCTGAGATAGGGCTGTGCGTAGGCAGCCCGAATGCTTCTGGGTACTCTCCAGTTTCAGCACTCCCAGATTTCTGGACCATCATAGCATGGACAGTGGAATGAGGGACACTGTCCCCAGAGCTCCAGCAAGACTGGGGCATCTGGCTCACCTCCCACATGTTATTCTCAAAGCCAAGGTCTCATAGGTTGAACATCTTGGTAGGCCATTCATTTAGGAGCACCGGTGTGTCCAGAATCGGTTCCTGGTATATAAGCAAACACAGAGAGGAGGCCAAGGAAGTCATACATGGGACTGATCTCAAGTCACTGCAGCAAAGAGGTCAGAATGTCAATTGTTCCATCCATGGAAGAAAAGGAAAGGCTAATTTTTCCATCAGCTGTAGGGATCAAGAGTGAGGTTTCCTGAAGCTGAATCAATGCAGGCAGACAAAAGCCCACCACAAACAAAAGATTCCAATGAGGTAACTGGAGAGCCTCCCTGGAGCCTGAAACCCACAAGCTATTCCTTGCAGTCAGAGGGACCACTTAAAGTAAAAGTTCATCCAGTGTTTTGGGGAGTTGTCCACAGTCCCGTCATCTGGTCATGGCCATCACCCTATTTGGTTCCAGTCCCGTCATCTGGTCATGGCCATCACCCTATTTGGTTCCAGTCCCGTCATCTGGTCATGGCCATCACCCTATACGGTTCCTTACATCCTACGCAGCAGAAATCCATCCAATTTTACACATGAATAATGCCAGTAGGGTGAGGGACACTAATTATGACTACCACTGTGCTTTCGGTATGTTCCATGGGACTCAGGATCACCATACTTAATTTGCTCTATGGTTGCTGTATAAGAGGAGCCATTGATTTTATTTTTAAAGAAGAAAAGTGGGGTATGAGAGTTTAGGTCATCCTGATATGACAGCAGGTGATGGTTTTGATGGCTAACATTGGTGATGGTAATGATGGCGGTATGCTGATGATGCTGATAGTGATGTCATTGGTGGCAAAGATACGGATGATAATGATGGTCATGGTGATTATAATGATGGTGGTGCTAATGACGGTGATGAGGTGTGTGCTGTCAGTGATAGCAGTGTGGAGATAATAACGATGACCCCGAGGTTGGCGTTGCTGTTACTGTAAGTGTAGTACAGTTTATAAGTAAAGAAATGGATGTATTTTCATGGTGGCTAAACTCACCTAAAGATCATAGAAATCAAGCTACGGGTCGTGGCCAGCATCCAGAGCCACCTGCATCTCCATTGAGGTGGCTTCATTCTTTCTTTGTGTACCAGCAAAGGTGCAATGGATGCTATGGAGTGCTCAGAGTTCATCCCAGGTGTTCTTCTGTCCATGGACATTGGGACGTTGCTTCAGACTGACCACAATGGTCAAATGTTCATGAGGGGAGATCCTAGTGAGGCATCCAGATCACCTTAGAACCTAAACACCAGCTTTGGGACAAAATCTAGCCATTCCCCTAGTGCTCAGGATCTGGAGCCCCTAGCACCAGGGCCAACCTCAGATTGAATACGGGCTATTATCATGGAAAAGCCAAGCCCCATTCTGCCCTTACTAAAAGGGCTTTTCACCACAAACATTTTTTAAATGAGACACCGCTTTCAATAGATAAGACCAATAATGCAAGAATATTTTTCCTTTGCTGGTAGCAAAGCCAAGGGTAATTAGCAGCACTGTGAAGATGCGGAAGCAATTGCCTCCACCATGCTAATTAGCAGTTACTAATAGTCATAATAAAGCCAACCAGAGGCTGAGTGACTGCTTGGGATGGTGACAAGCTCAGCTTTGGGGATCCCCTGATTCTCAGGGCCATAAGCTTGGCCCAGATTCATGTCTTTAATTCTGTTAGGTTAGATGGGGGGAAAACAGTAGTTAAATGTGGCAGAAGATTGAAGGAGGTGGTCTGCTAGTCCCCAAAATTACCACTGTTACTGAATGATGATATCAACAGCTGGCTCCACAGGCTTCATTTACGTGCCATCAGGAGTCTGTTCCTTTGTCCCCCAGGCTAGCAATTTAGGCAACAGTCACTGTCACTCTCTCTGGTGCTACTCACCTTTGTGGGGGTTGAGGGGAGCAGAGTGTTCACTTGTCAGAAGTTGGTTCTCTCGAGTCTGCTCTGAGCTAGCCCTTCTGCTGGGCACCAGGCATGGAAAGGGGACCCATACAAGGAAGGCCATTGGCCTCAGCCCCTAGGGAGCATCAGCCAATAGAAACAAGACTTAAGGCATATTGGTGTGGAAGGAAGAATTGCCAAACCAATTACTTCAGGATTCATCAGAAGTTCTGTGATGTCCATGTCATTGTCAACTTGACTGCACTTGAAATCACCTAGGAGACACACCTCTGGCTGTGTCTGTGAAAATATTCCTGGAGAGATTTAACTGAGGACAGACCCACCCTGAATGTGGACATCACCATCCCAAAGACTGGGAACTGACTGAATAAAAGGGAGAAAGCAGGCTGAATGAACACGACCACTCACGTCTCCCTGCTTCCTGGCTAGGCAAACGTGTTTCCACAGTTAGAAACAGAGCCTCAAGCTCCTGACACCACGCTCTTCCTGTCCTAATGGGCAGCACCCCCAAACTGTAAGCCTAAGTGTCCTCTCCTCCATTAAGTCACTTCTTGTTGGGTATTTTGTCACATGGATGAGAAACATGACTGGTACCAGCTCTATCTGGTTTGGTTTGGTTTGGTTTGGTTTGGTTTGGTTTGGTTTGGTTTGGTTTGGTTTGGTTCATTCCATCTGCTGGGGCTGTAACTCCTCAGTAGAACCCATAACAAAGCACAACAAAGTTATACAAGAAAAAAAATGACCCATTGAGTATGTTAGAGTGTGAAGGCAGGTATTTTGTAAACTTTTGTGACATATAATCTGATTTTAAAGCCAGTAGAGACAGATGGGTCGCAGCGTTTCTCTACCTGAATAAACATAGTCTCCCAAAGATGAAGGCTGAAGTGTTAATCATGTGTCTATTTATTTAGCTGGCCCTTAGACAGGCAAATATTTACCTTATCTCTTAGCTTGTGGGACTGTGATTATATCAATTGACTGAGTCATGATTTCTAAAAAGAAAGGTTTCTTTTTTAAAATGATTATTCAGCCTGTCAAAGAACTCAAGAATGACCAAGAAACATACCATCCGTACCATTCTTTCCCAGTGCAGACATTACTAATTGATTCCAGCACAGACATTAGTAATCAATGTCAGCACTCCCGTCCTCTGAGACCCATTTTAGCGTCAGGATCTTTCTCATGAAACTGATGTAAGGAGCTTCCAGAAGTCCATAGACACTAAACAGTACCTAAACTCATTTTCTCTTCTAGGTGCCAATCTTGAATCCCTTGCTCTTCTCCTAGGCAACTATAAACATTGGCAGACATACTAAGGATTCTCAAAAAATACCTCTCAGTTGTAACCATATGATGCTTCCCTAGTCTGGTTACCAAGAACATTCTCAGTGGAGCACTCTCCTCACCCTCCAGGAGGGGTCGGTGGCCTGGCACAAAGGTGATGGGGAAATGAGAAATTCAAGCCAAAGAGAGGCACCAGATAGGTCAGACGAGAAGGCTAGCCCCACTGCAAGATGGCTCTTCTAACTCTGCCATGCAAGAGAGGGGAGCAACCTTGCAGGCAGAGGGACGGCCAAGCTTCCTAGTGGGAAGGGTGTGTTCCCCAAGCCTGGCTTTCTGCTCGGGGCCTCTGTCTTGCCAAGGCTTGAGCATCACACAAGGAGATAAAGCTACCTGTTCAGCATGGAGCTAACCAATGTTCTCTGGATTCCCCCATTTCCTGACATTTCCTGGTTGCTCTGGCAACCATTCCTACGGACCTCGAATGGTATATTGGTCATGTGCAAGTGTGTGTGTGTGTTATTAGAGTGGCTTACAGGCTGTAGTTCACATACTCCAATAGCTATCTCCCAATATAAAAGCCAAGAATCAAATTAGTTACTCAGTCAGAAGACTAGATGTCTCGGCAGTCTGAATCTGGGGCTAGCTAGCGGTTGCTCTTCTGTCTACATTGTATTCCTAAAGAGTAGGTTCTAGCACCAGCGAAGGAACCCCTCAGCAGCAGAATAGATGAACTTGCCTGTGGGAGTGAAAGCAAGCAGGCAAAAAGCAAAAGCTCCCTTCTTCTGTGTCTGCCACCAGAAGGTGTGGCCCAGATTTACGGTGGGTTTTGGTGGGCAGCCAACTTTAGCCATCACAAGAGTCATGTGGCTTCTCTGGGCCACAATGTCCTCAACTGTCAGCTATGAGTATAGCAGTACCCTGGCTTCCCTACAGGTCAGGGTGCAGAGCCAGATGAGCTCTTTGTGGGAGCACTCTGTCTCATTTGTGGAGGTGGCTGTGTGAATTCATAGTACATTGTCATAGAGCAAACGTGTAAACACCACCCAGAGCAAGCATGTGGGGGAGAGACTGGTGGAATCGAGCTGCCACACCTATGCCAACCTCTTCCTCCCTCTTTCCTTCTTCCCTCCCTCCCTCTCTCTTCCCTTTCTCTTTCCTTTTTCCCCTCTCCTTTTTCCTTCTTTCTTGCTTCCTCCTCCCTTTAATTTTCTTTCTCCTTCCTTCTAATGCTTCAGGGAAAAGCATTGTACCACCCAGAGCAGTGGGTCTCCACCTTCCTAACGCTGGAACCCTCGAATACAGTTCCCCATGTTATGGTGACCCCCAACCATACTATTATTTTCATTGTTATCTCATAACTGTGATTTTGCTACTGTTTATGAATCATAATATAAATATCTGTATTTTCCAAGGTGATTCCCCCCAAGGGGTTACAACCAACAGGTACCACCACTGACCTAGATAAAACCCAAGCCTCTCAAAGACAGTTTCTTAAAGGACTTTGGGGGTTATTGGTTTGTTTTGGTTCTTTGGAACAGTTCCACGCAGCCCACACTAGCTTCAAACTCCACAGGATCTAAGGTTGCTCCTAGACTTCTGTACTTCCAACCCCATATCCCAAGTGCTAGAATTATAGGCACACATCCTCATGGGCAGCCATAATTTCATAATTTCAGTTTTGATCATAAAGACCATTCAGGTTGCCTGGGAGACACCTGATAAAGAGTAGAGGGGACTTTCTACTCTATTTTTGAAACTTTGTACATGGCATTATTTCAAAATAAGACAAAAATCAATGTGGGTCTTTAAAATATGTGGATCAGGGGACAAAGAATGGCTTAGTGGTTCAGAGCACTTATTTCTCTTCCAAAGGACCTGGGGGTGTCTTACAACTACTTGTAACTCCAGTATCAGGGTTCCAGTGCCCTCTTCTGGCCTCCACAGGCACTGCATGCATATGGTGCATATACATGCATACAGGCACACACAGAAACAAAACAAAAATAAATTTACATATATATATATATATATATATATATATATATATATATATATATATATATATATTAGAAATGTGTTTACCGATGGAATGGGATAGAGAGTTTCTGAAGGTGGGAACCAGGAAAAGGAATAACATTTAAAATGTAAATAAGGAAAATATCTAAAGAGAAAAATGTATTAATCTATGTCAGGACAGGACGTTATGGGGTTTACCACAGTCACAGCCTCCTCTGCCTTGTTCAGTAGAGGTGCTATTAGAAGGCAGCAGACATGGTCCCCTGATCTCCCTTCACAATGGGATAAGCATCTAGTTCCTTCTACATGTCCTCTGTTGACATAAATTCACAGTAATTGGAGATGTACAAGTCCCCATATTTCAGATCTAAACACTGAGGCTCCAGTGGAGCCACCAGAGCGCCTCAAAAAGTCTGTGACTGGGGATGGATGGGGAGATGGTTCAGTGGGCAAACATAAACACCTGGGCTTAAATCCCTAGTACCTACATAAAAATCCGGGCATGACCCCACATGTGCCTACCATGCCAGCACGGCAGGAGTTTGCTGCCTGCCTGCATAGCTCCCAGTTCACCGAGAGACATTGTCTCAGATGAATATGGTAGAGAGTGAGAGAGCGGGCTAGGCACCTGACCTCCTTCTCTGGCTTCCATGCATGTGAACATACACCACACATACACACACACACACATACACACACATACACACACACACACACATACACACACATAGACAGACACACACCCAGGGGCGAAGGAGGAGGAGATATGGAGACTCACATCTGTCATCCCAATACTTGGGAGACAGAAGCAGTAAGATTCCAAGTTTGGAGCCATCTGAGCATACAGCAAGGCTATGTTTCGAAAAGACAAAATAAAACAGCCCATGGCTTGCCTCTCTTCCCCTGGTAGACTTGTCTCCTCACCTCTTCCTTGAGGATCAGCAGTGTTGCCGGTCTCTGTCCCTGACAAGATTTCCTTTCTTGAAGAAAAACAACAAAGTAAAATCTTTAAGCCCCGTTTGTCTCCCGTTCTCTCTGTGAAGCCTGAGGAGCCCAGCACCTGGGAGAATTGATTAACTCTAAGAGCTGTTAATTACTCTCATATGGAGAGAAGCTGATAAGACCTCCCTGAGTCTAGGGAGCTGGCTCTCAAACTGGAGGCCCTCCACGAGGTCCCTTGGGAAAACAATTGATTGGGAGATGTAGGTGGGGTCCACATCGTGAAGCTATCCCTAAAAGTAACCACTTGAGTGAGTCAAGAACTGTCAGTGGCTAGACCTGGCATCACTCCTGACTTCATTTCTATGCCAAGACAACTGGAGTTGAAGCCCATCGGGGAGGGAACAGTCCCCATGTCTCATGGGGAGGTGACTCAAATTCTGGCCGCTTTCTGGTGATGCTTTGACTACGTGCAAGTCTGTTTCGGTGTTTTTAATAGCTTTCTTGCCTCAGGAAAACCATGCTTTGCTCACTGTGGATTTATCCTAAATGCCACCATGAACATTTTTAGTGAGTTTTTCTCTGAGTCTCTTGTGCCTGGTCACATGGGGATAGCACACACATGTATACTTATGTGTAAGCTATGTCCCCGCAGGGTGACCTGTAACCTGCTACCCTGCAATCCACTATCCTAGTTACTTTGCTATTGCTGTGATAAAAAATGTCCACCGGATAGATGCTAACTTAAGGAAGGCAAGGTAAGTTGTGGTTCACAGTTAGAGGATACAGCCCTTCGTGGCAGGGAAATCGCGACAGCAGAAGCCTGAGGCAGCTGGTCACATAGCATCCACAGTCAGGAGGCAGAGGGATGGATGAATGCTGAAGCTCAGCTTACTCTCTCCTTAGTTATGCTGGTACCCTAGGCTCTGGTACCCTAGGCTCTGGTACCCTAGGCTTAGGTACCCTAGGCTCTGGTACCCTAGGCTCTGGTGCCCTAGGCTCTGGTACCCTAGGCTCTGATACCCTAGGCTCTGGTACTCTAGGCTCAGGTACCCTAGGCTCTGGTACCCTAGACTTTGGGATGATGCTACTCACATTTGGGATTTAGCCCAATCTAAATTCTTTCTTATAGACATGCCCAGAGTCTCCTAGGTGACTCTAGATGGCGTCACACCAGCAGTCAGAGTCAACCATCACGTCCTCTTACCCAGAACACACAGTGACACACACACATATATAGTGATGGCTTTCCGTAGATCGTCTCTTTCCTCTGTCCCCATGCCCATTGAAGTGAATTCCACAGCTCTCTCGATGTTACAGTAGATATCATGGGGCTCAGAGCAGGTAACATGATCCCCTAAGGTCATTCCTCCAAGTCTGGGACTTGAATTGGGCAGCCTGGGGTTGATCAGTGCTCTTTATTAAAGTCTACACCACTGGTCTGTCCTGAATGTAGGGATTACTGGTGGGTCTGGCTCTAGATGATAGATCCCTGTCACACACTGTCCTTACTGTTCCTCATTCAGCACCATCCTACACTCTTGTTTCCAAGACAGATATCACTAGTCAATCACAGCACCTTTTCCTAAGGCTCCTAGACTACTGAAGAGCCCATGGATGTGATTACGGATGTCTTCCCTATCTGTCTAATACAGCCCTCCCTTTTGTGCATGAGGAAGCAGCCTGTGGGACTGACTTGTCTGCTCTGTGGCTGCCCATCTTACTCCCCTAAGACAGGGTCTTTCAATGAACCTGGAGCTAGGCTGGCAGTCAGCAAGCCCCAGCAGCCCATCATCTTTCCCACCCCACAATTACAGGCATGCACGTGACCGTGCCCAGCTTCTCACATGGCTGCTGAGGTTCAAACTTGGGTCATCATGCTTATATCAGCAACAATTTTACCCACTGAGACATCTTCCCAGCCCCTAGCTGTGGATTGTTTCAGAGGCAGGAGAACAGAGCTCCTGGGAAGTTCTCATCCATAGAAGTTAACAGTCATTAAGCAGGGTCTCGTCTCCATGCAGATTCCCACAAGTTACAGAGAAGAAAATGAGACACAGGCTTGGATTAGCATAATTACCACTGTCTGCTTCTCATTGCCGATTTTCGGGGTATGGTGCAAGAGGACAGGCCCTTCCTGGCCCGGACACTGTCCGTTCCCAAGACTCCACGGGGTCTTTCCTGGAATGGTACTTTAATGATCACTCAAGTGGTGTTTAGCCTCCAATTAGGAGCACAAAGAAAAGCTGGAGCTAAGTGGGGTGAATGTTCCAGAAAATGCACCCACTTAGAAGAAGCCGGGAGAGTTAGCAGGCACACAAAGCCACCTCTTGACTGAAGCAGACGCCTTGAAGTCTCCCAGAACTTTACCCCCAACTGGCTGGGAAGGAAGTGGCTGAAGAATCGGCCAGTCTAGAATTGTGCCTGTGACTGCCCCCTTGAACTTGGGAGGTGTGGCTGCAAATTGGTCTCACCCATTCATACACATAGCAAGCTTGTCCCAGACCTCAGGAAGTTCGTGGGGGCGGCCAGGGTCCGATGGAAATCTACGTGAGCAAATCTTTCTGAGTCACTTCATCTTATCTATTTTAGTTTATTTTCAAGATGGGTTTTATGTGGCTAAAGCTGGTCTCCAGTTGTGTATAAAGCCCAGGATGACCTTGAACTTCTGATCTTCCTGCCTTTACTTCTCAAGTGCTAGGATTACAGCTGTGCACAACTGCACCCAGTTTACAGGCTGCTGAGACTCAAATCCAGGGCGTCATCCATGCTGGGCAAGATTCTACCCAATGAACCACATCCCCGGCTCCTCCTCCTCCTCCTGAGCTAAGTCCTAGTGCCGCCTGTTAGAGGCTCTTCCCTATTCACCTAGCCTCCCCACCTCCACCTACACTTTACCCTTATGCCCTTGCTACCAGACCCACTCCTTAAAGGTAAACTCAATGCATCAAGCACAAGGTAAGGAAGGCTAACTTTGACCTCCTGCTGACTTACCTTCAGAAACGGTTTGCCCAACACTGGGCATCCTGTAATGGTGCCTGGTCATTCCAGTTAGTTTAGGAAAGAATTTCTGCTGCTGTTGCAGACCTACCTCACCTCATCCACAGGCTTTCCTTCACCTTCTCATTAAAATACCCTCAGTAGGACCGAGGAGGGAATCCTAAGATGCATAGCGTGTACAAAGCCCTGGGTTCCAACCTCAGTACCACACAAATCAGGCAAGGAGATCGAGGTCAACCTTGACTACAGACAGAGGTGGAAGCCAACCTGGGATACACAAAGCCTAGAATCTATGACATGGCAGAAGATAGACAGCTGGCTGCCAAGCCAGCAGAAAAAGCTGGAAGGTACTGGATAGGAAATCAGTTCCAACCCAAGGACTGAGTTGGAGACCCAGCTCTTCCACAGGCTGCCTCTGTGACCTTGTGGGAATTCCTCACCCTGAGTTTCAAAATCCTCAACAGTGAAATGGTGTTAGTGGTAGCCACCTGATGAGGGGTGTGTGTGTGTGTCTCTGTGTGTATGTCTGTGTGTGTATGTGTCTGTCTGTGTGTGTGTAAATATAAAATAAAATAAAACCTGTGTAGTCCGCAGAGGGCTGACTGTGGGATCAGTATCTCCTCCATCCCAGTAGGTGCTGAGATGCCAGGTGACCTGAAGCAGCCTCTACCGTCACAAATGAAGCCATCTCGGTCCAGTTTCTCTCTTATGCCTCCCTTCCCCTGTGTACATACAATGAATATAGAAAGTGACTTGTGGGCTTTGAATGTCTTCTTCCTAAGGACTGTGCTGAAAGGAGACATCGTCTCTATATCGGAACTGCCTTGGCCTCATTTTAGTGTGGAGGGGAAAAAAGCCCAGGATGGAACCTTCTATGTCTCCGCCAGCCTAGGGTCAGCAATGGCCTTTTACTTTGTGCATAGTTTTGGTTAAGAGTCCCTTTACCTTTTAATTTGGATATTGACGTTTGAGATATGCTGTCCCAAGCAGGAGAAATTGTTATATGTATATAGAAAAAAAGAGTTGTAAAACTCACTTAAGAATCTCCAAGCCTCTGCCTGCAAGCTGGAGCTCAGAAGTTTAGAAAGAGCGGAAGTCAAAGCGAGAACTGTGGCTCACATGATGCCTGTCTCTAACATGCCAACCCTCAGCATCCATGGATAGAATTCACAGTGACATTATTGGGATATGTGTGCCTCCCCGACAACCCAGACTTGGTCCACACCTGCTGCTTCTGCTGCCTCTCCAGGACCTAGAATCTATGACATGGCAGAAGATAGACAGCTAGCTGCCAAGCCAGCAGAAAAAGCTGGAAGGTACTGGAAAGGAAATCAATTCCAACCCAAGGACTGAGTTGGAGACCCAGCTCTTCCACGGGCTGCCTCTGTGACCTTGTGTGAATTTGTCACCCTGAGTTTCAAAATCCCCAACAGTGAAATGGTATTAGTGGTAGCCACCTGATGAGGGGTGTGTGTGTGTGTGTCTGTGTGTGTGTCTGTGTGTGTATGTGTCTGTGTATTTGTGTGTGTGTGTATGTGTCTGTCTGTCTGTGTGTGTATGTGTCTGTCTGTGTGTGTATATGTGTCTGTGTGTGTGTATGTGTCTGTGTGTGTATGTGTCTGTCTCTGTGTGTGTATGTGTCTGTCTATGTGTGTGTGTGTGGGTCTGTGTGTGTCTCTGTGTATAAGTCAGAGGACAACCCCAGGGATTGTTCCTAAGGTGCAATCTTCCTGTCTATCTTTTTGATATGCTGTCTCTCTTTGGCCTGGAACTAGCCAACTAGGTTAGGCTGGCTAACCATGAACCTCAGGGGTCTTATCTCTGTGTCCCCAGTGCTGGGTTATATATGAGTGCACCCATGCCTGACTTCTTTTAACATGAATTTTGGTTATAGAACTTGGGTCTTCTTGCTTGCAAGACAAATACTTTACCATCAGAGCCATCTCCACAGCCTATATTTCCTGAGGTTTTACAATGAAACTCTATGGAGAGGCAACGGTACACTATAATAGAAACACTGGAATAGTCATTGCCTGGAAGATGGCGTGGAAGGCAAACTGTGGTTAGCCTGTCCATTTAGCTCAAAGGGGACATCCTGAGCCCCACACCATTCTGACATCATACGGAAGCAACAAAATGAGTTTGGGAAGTTTGGCCTGTATCTTCTCTGCGAAGCACCCACCACTTCCTGGAGGCTTCTCCAAAAAGAAAAACAAGAGAAATTTAATTTTTTTAAAGCAGGGAGGTGGGGCAAAGGAAGATACAAGACCTTGAGTATGCCACCATGTTACCCAGCATCCATGGCAGCTTGAACTCCTGACCCAGGTCTTCACTCCCTTGGGTGGAATTTTATGTACGGACTGTGGCTATGGCCACCTACAAGTGGCTGGACACCAATGCCTTTCACCACAGACTCATCCAAAAGGTTTCCTTGGCCAATAGGATGCCAGCCACCAGGGTGTGATAACATGGGGCTACGCTCTTTCCTGTTGCTGGGATCGTCCTGTCTTCTCTGCATCCCCCCACCCCAGCTCTCGGGTCACAGATACATACTTCCACACCCAATCTTTGTGTGGATATTGATGATCAAACTCAATCCCTCAAGTTTGTATAGCAAACAACTACAGCCGTTGAGCCATCTTCCCATCCCCCTTCATGGAGGTTAAATGTAAAGCCGTGGGTAGGGACACCCATGGAGCACCCGATGCCATGGGGATACTAGAAGGCAGGATAGCTGGGTTGCATCAAGCCCTGACATTTCTTATTTCAATAACTGAAGCGGCCAAGTTGAAGCTTGTTGCTGTGAGCACGTCCCGCTGTGGCTTTGGTAGTGCCGTGGCTCTGCAAAGAATGAGTGGGGAAAAAAATCAATTTCCACTGTCCACGGAGTTTGATTTATTACTGCCGAAAGAAGAAATTCTTTATCTCCCACCCAGGCTTGGAAAGGACTGGCTCACAATCAGCTGCGAGAGACTTGAGGGAAGCTGTGTTTGTCCAAACTTTAGCGTTTTGATAACCTTTTTTTTTTTTGAGGACCCTAGCACGCTCCCAATTTTTACAGCCCTCGTTTGTTTTTGATTAAGCAATTATAGGCACTAAAAGACAATCTGTGGAGTGTGGTCGGCCTTCCTGCAGGACTGTTGCATGCCAAGGAGGCAGCAGAGGGCTTTGGTTTTCATGACCATGGGAGGGAGAAGGGAGTGGTTGGCTAGGAACAAGAGACTAGGAGGGGATGCAAGTGGGCTTAGGAGCGAAGTCCTGGCTAAAACTGAACACAAGCCCCGGTGTAAATTTCATTTTGTTTTGTTTTGTTCTGTTTTGTTTGAGACAGGGTCTCACTGTGTAACTCAGGCTAGCCTCAAACTCACAGAGATCCACCTTTCTCTGCCTCCTGGGTGCTGGGATTGAAGGTGTGTGCCACCACGCCTAGCCTTCGGTGTCCTTTTCTAAGCACTGGGTATATTCACCACCTCATCTCCTGGTGTGAATTAGTCACCCTGAGTTTCAAAGTCCCCAACAGTGAAATGGGGTTAGTGGTAGCCACCTGACGAGGGGTGTGTGCGTGTGTATGTGTGTGTGGTGTATGCATGTGTTTGATGGTTGGGTACATATTTGCATGCATTATCCTCTATCCCTCCCCATCTTATTTCTTGAGAAAGGATCTCTCATTGAACCTGAGGCTTAACATTTTTTAACTAAGATGATTGGCCAGAAAAACCCAATAATCCTACTGTCTTCAGACACACACACACACACACACACACACACACACACACAGGTATGTATACACAGAAATATGCACACATGCAAGCACTTAAATACACACAAACACACACACACACACACACACACACACACACACACACACACGTATGCACACACAGCCGTGTCTGAATTCTTCTGTGAGCGATGGGGACCAAACTCATCCACAGCAAGCGCTCTACCCTCCAAGCCCTCTCTCCAGCCTGTTCCCTTTAATCTTGGGGGTGCACACCCCTACACACTTCCTTTGGGGGAGCACCACACATACACCTGATGTTTTCCAACAGTCTGAACTTGTAGATCTTCTCCAGAAAAATCTCCAGTGATCTCTGGAATTACAGTGGTCTTTGGGAACTAATTCACAGGAGACTCAAAAGTCCCTGGGAATTAATGTTCCCTCCTTGCAGCCAATGGCTGACCCCTGGGGAGGCATGAGCACCCAGGACTCTTGCCGAGGTCCGGCTTACTCTCCAGAGTCCCGTGGGACTTTGGGGTAAGACTCCAGAGACGTGGCTTGCCTGGAAGCAGCCCTCCATTGGCTTTCTCCTCTTCCCTAGTCATCCTCCCCACACGCTCACTGGAAGACCTGTATCCCTAAAATGTCATCGTATCCAGTCCTTCAGTCCTTTTGGATCTAATGCCTCATTTTGCCAAACTTAGAGTTAAATGTTGTTTCTTTAAAAGTGATCCTGGTAAAGTCTTAGAGATGTGCTTTGCCCAGTCACTGGCACCTTGTAAAGCTCGATGCACGCAGATCCATCCCCATCATGGTTGAACTGAAGCCTAGGCAAGAACAGTCCTGGAACAAGGACTCCTCATTGCCCTGGTGCCCTTCACACACACACACACACACACACACACACACACACACACACACACACGAAGCCACTGCACAGTACATCTAGAATGTCTATTTTATTTTTGCATTGCTTCATTGCAAGGGAGGCATGCACAGGTACCACATGTATGTATATGGGTGTCAAAGGACAACCTGCAGGAGTTGGTCCTCTTCTGTATCCACCATGTGGGTACCAGGGATGAAACCCAAGTCATCAAGCTTGGTGATAAGAGCCCTTACCCACTGAACCAACTCACTGGTCCTAGAATGATGTTTGAAAATAGAGCAGAGAACTGTGCAACTGTGTAAGATCCTAGGGCAATGGTTCTCAACCTTCCTAACGCTGCAACCCTTTAATGCAGTTCCTCATGTTGTGGTGATCCCCAACCATAAAATTGTTACGTTGCTACTTTATAACTGTAATTTTGCTACGGTTATGAATTATAATGTAAATATCTAATGTGCAGAATATCTGATATGTGACCCCCAAAGGGGTTACAACCCATGGTTGAGAACCGCTACTCTAGGGGCTACTCAATTGTGCTCAAGTACACAACAGGCCAGGATCTAAACATTTTAGATTCTGTAGGCTGTAAAGTGTCCTGCAACTCTTTACCTCTGCCTTTATAGCCCCCAAAGCAGCCATAAGCCATATGCAAGCAAGCGGGTATGACTAGCTTTCAATAAAACTTTATTTATAAAAACAAGCAGTGGGCCAGATTTGGTTGGCAAGCCGTAGTTCTGCCAATTTCTAGTCTACACAATAGCTGAATAGTGTGGACTTGTTCTTTCCCCAGCCACCATCTCCATTCTACTTTCCTTCCTAATTTATTCGCCTCCTATAGATCTCTACCATATTCCTGCGCAGCTCACTCTCTTTGGGCCTGGAGGCTCCTTCCTAAAGGCTCCTGCATGGTTGGTTTTTGTCATTGTGCAATTACCAATTCACATGTTACTCCTCAAAGATTCATCTGTGACGCTGCACATCTACAAGGTCTGCTTGAGTGAATCACGTTTGGTGTTAACTTGGTCCCCTCCTCACTTCCTTGGAAGTGTCTCTGTTCTCCTGGAAGGCAAGCTTTCACAATGTCTGGTAGTATCAGCAGCATCTCCAGCCTATATCCTAGGGCCTGGCCCCAGAAGCATTAAATAAGCATTTGTTGACTTGGTGGTTTCCTGGGTGCTCCTCACACCACACACACACAGAGAAAGAGAGAGAGAAAGAGAAGAGGAGGGGGAGGGGAGGAGGAACGTGAGGGAGGGGGAGGAGAGAGAGAGAGAAAGAGAGAGAGACTAGGATTTAGGGATATTGTCTTAACCATAATGAAAGTCTTCAGATACACAGTCTTCCTCATGTCTCCTTCCTCATCAATTATCCCTGTAAATGGAGCACCTCCCAGGAGGACTGCCAGAGAAAACCCTCCATCTTCTTTTCTCAGTCCTAAGCCTGGGCCATGAATCTCCAATCTCCAAGCTAAAGACACCACGAGGAAGGCGTTCTCGAAACGCAGCTCTGAGATTTCCAGTTAATTAAGGAGGGATCTAGGAGTTAGTCAACATCTGGGAGGCAGGTGTATTTCCCACTGTGTGTGGCTGACTCCCACTCCAGCAGATACAGCACTGCAGGCGGATGAGCCTCTTTCCAGCATCCTCAACTCCTGGCCATCTGGTGCTCTCAACCGGAAGACCACGGCACCTGCTCTGCAAAGCAAAGCCCCCAGCACGCCTACTGTCCTACTCATTTCGTGCAGAGATGGGAAAGCGACGGTGTCTTCCCTGGGGAGCCGGACTCAGTGTCACCAGCATGCTCTGTATGGAAGCTCTGAAACCTGCTCAGTGCTGCGGAGGTAGTCAGCAGCTGTGATGGAGAGAGAGTGCAGTGCTACAAGCCAGGACTGCGGTTAGGTGACCTGGATCAAATCCAAAGTCCACACCTGGCTGTGTGCATTTGCTGAGGATTCTGAAGTCCCTGGAGCCTCAGCTCTCTCATCTGTAAAATGGCAATTAGGATCGAACCATTTTCAGAGACTAACTGGGTTGCCACCTACACATATATGTGCCACATGGAGCAGCATGTGTTTGTAGAAAGCACCCTGGAAGTGATTCTACTGGGACATGACTAACTTTCTCCTTCTACAAGGCCCAGGATACTGGCGGTGTTGAGTACTTTTATGTTTAAGTGACCAAATACCTGATAGAAGCAACTTGATGGAGGAAGGCTCTGTTCTAGACCCTGGTTGCAAGGAAGGCTGGGCAGAGGTCATGTCAGTGGGAGTGTATGTCAGGGAATCCTCACATCCTGACAAAAGAGGCAACAGATAAGGAATCCAAACCAGGAATACCATCATAACCTCCAAAACCCACCCTGGTGACCGAAGTCCTCCAGGCAGGCCACATATCCCAAAGTTTCGACAAGATCCCCAAACAGCACTAACAACTGGAGGCCAAGTGTTCAACCACAGGAGCCTGTAGGGGACATTTCACATTCAAACCACGCACTGGGCAAGTGGGATCAAAGGAGGATGGAACAACGTGCCTCAGACACTAGAGACCGTTACTCTGGTGGGGTCTTAAAGACTTATTTGCAGGCCAGCAATAATGCCTATACAACGTGTACTTGTAGTCCTAACACTTTGGAGTGTGAGGCAGGAGAATTATAAGTTGGAAGACAGAGTGAGCTATAAACTGAGTTCCAAGCCAGTTCAACCAAGAAGTAACTTTGATATCAATAATGAGAAGGAGGAGGAGGGGGAGGAGGAAGGGGAGGAGGAGGGGGAGGAGGAGGAAGAGGAGGAGGAGGAGGAAGAAGAGTGCAGAAGGAGGAGGAGAGCAGAAGACAAAGCAACAAATTCTTACCTGTGTTGCAGACATTTGTACACACTTTAAGAGCAATACAGCCAGGCGTGGTGGCGCACGCCTTTAATCCCAGCACTCGGAAGGCAGAGGCAGGTGGATTTCTGAGTTCGAGGCCAGCCTGGTCCACAAAGTGAGTTCCAGGAAAGCCAGGGCTACACAGAGAAACCCTGTCTCAGGGGGGAAAAAAAAAAGAGCAATACAAAGCAAGGCCCCGCCCCCCTCCACAGTAAGCGTGTGTCCCTCTCAATTTAGAAGTCTCTTTCAGACTCTTTCTAGAGAGAATAAGAAGCAGGCATGCCAGGCACCAGGCCTAAGCGCATCATCTCACCTTCTTGGTCCCTCTCCTACAGGACGATGGCTGTCCATGCTCGAGACAGTTATCCCAAGTGTCCTCATTCATGGAAACTGTGGCCTGAAGCATTAGGGCTGCTGTGATGCTCTGTGAAGAATGAGTGGACAGTTCCTTGATCTGTGTTTCTATGGTTACTAAAGCTTCGATTCCTCGTCTCCGTCCTGAGGTGTGGGGAATGTGGGGGGAACCTTTCCCTTTCCAGTCTCTCACACCACAGCTTCAAGATGGAGGACAGAGCTGCCTCCAGGAGAGTGTTCACACCCAATACTTAGCCGGGGATGTCAGTGAATGTAATCTTTCTACTCTGGGTGACTTCACTCCCTACTGCAATGAACAGAGGCACTTCTGCTGGAACAAGGCTGGGGAGGAACCAGAAATACCCAAAGCAGAAGTGAACAAAGCATACATCTAAGTAACTGGAAGCTGTCTTTAGCGTATCATGTTGACCTCAGCTCATGCATTTCAGGTCACGCTTTCGAGCCTTAGGCGACCAGGTGGCCAGCTCTGTGACAGTCTGGGGCCTCATTTGTTTCCCACACTGCTGTGTTTTCCCAGCACAGGGAACAGTGCCTGGTGTTTGCCAAAACCAAGATGAGTTGAACAAATGAATTAATGAAGCATCCCTCGGCCTTCAGATATGGCCACCCCACCCAGCCTTCCTCTGGGTCTTCAGAGACTTTCAGGGTAACATCTCATTGGCTGCCTCATGAATAAACATGCTCTGGAGCCAAAGCACCATCCTTTAGCCCTTCTCCCTTTTCTGCAGAAAAAGAAATATATATATATATATATATATATATATATATATATATATATATATATATATATATATATATATATTCAACCTGTGGTCTCTGCCCTGTATCCCAAGTGTGGCCATCACTGGCTGAGTGTGACCAAGTGTCAGTGCCCTGGGATGATACTCATGGAGAAGGCAGAGAGCAGACTCCCTGTACGTTTAGACCCGATCACCATCTCTCAGATTCAGGCCCCCTTCACTAACTCACTCTATGGGGTTCCATTAATAAGACAAAGCTCATGTGATAGGGGTTCCCTGGAGTTGGGCCACATAGTACCACCATGGGTACTTCCCGTTGTCAGGGACCCTCAATCTCCTTGAGTGTCTGAGAGCTCAGAAACCTCCCCAGAGATGATCCAGGAAACCATTCTGTTGTCTGTGTTAGTCACACACACTGCTCGCCACCTTGCTAGACACTCAAGAGCTGAAGAGCAAAAAGAACTTGAGAAATTCTTAGTCTTGGGAAAATAGAGACAAAAGGAAGAGAAAAGAAAAGAGAGAAAGAGGGGGAGGGAGATGTAGAAGTATACAGTCCTCCTAGAATAAAAGCTGTCACAGTCCTGGGGTGACAGAGGGACCCTGGTATCATATTGGAGCTGTGATCTTGAAGGGTCCCTTTGGCCACACTTATGCAGTGTGCCAAGCAGCCTATGGAAAGGCAGGTGTGGCAGGCCCACTTCCCTGTATGGCTCAGCCAGTGCCAACACACAAACTACACCAGGAGCCAGGAGCCAGGAGCCAGATGAGAGGCCACACCACCGGTCCTTCTGTGTCCTCACAAGCAAGCGTCCGGCACATCTGTCATCTGTACATCCGTACACTCCAGCTGTCACCTGAGCTTGCTTCCACGGTGCAGAAATACATTGGGAGGAGGGGCTTCTCAGAGAGCTCTAGGGCTTGAGGACTCACTCCATCCATGGCCAGTGTCACCTCAGAGAAGACTTCCTGGATGTCCTTCCTGGGTGTGAAATCTCAGGGGAGCCGGGGATCCCCATTGGGGAGGAAATGGGTGCACTCTTCTGTTTGCTTTTCTCTCTTTTTGCAAATAATGGGGTTGAGGTTAGTTGAACATTAACCATCAATGAAGCATTTCTACAACAGATGGGATCTAGGAGAAGTCAGGGTTCCTGGCGAGAAGGCCCATCTCTCTAACAATAGCAGCCTTCCCTGCTAACAGTTAGAGAGCCCTACATTTATTAGAGTCTGTTCTGTTTCCCCTTGAGACAGCTAGAAGCAACACTATTGGGGGTTGTGGGGGTGGTTCTCCTTTTAGCGGAAAGTCTAGAGACAGGGAGGGGCTCACTGTTTCCTCCATGCAAGATATCAAGTAATGCTTAATGTTTCAGCTCAGCCCAAATCTCAAACACCAGCAACTTGGAGGGATGCCTTGGAGCCATAGGCACTGGGGGACAGTGAGAGCCTTTGTGGACAGACTTGCTTGCAGGGGCAGGGGCGAATGGTCCCCTGCCACCTGCCTTCCCAAGGATGGCCCAGTGGCACAGAGCCAGGGGACATGTTGGGAGCAAGCACTGCTTGGCTGACCTTGAAAAACTTCAGCAATTGATGTCCAAGGGCAGTCACCTAAAAAATAGAACCTTCTGGCTAGGGATTGGGGACTTTAATTGAGCTGCCTGCATGTGGGCTACAGTGCTGGGTTAACAGCCCAGAGGGAGGTAAAGGCCACTTTTATTCTACAGCGTGTTCCTGAGGGGCCTGCAAAGTTCAATTTTCCTTTCCGCTTATAGAATATAGGGGCTAATGCATCCAGGAAGGAGCCTTAACCTGGGTTTGGGCATGGTGACATAAAAAACACACACCTTAAAGGAGACAAGAGAGAGCTTATTCTGGAACCAAAAGAGTAACCACGACCTGTAAACATGAACTCAGGTTGTCCCAAATACCATGTTCCAACGTGGTGACAGTCTCAAAGTTCTGTATAGTAACAGAACAAAGTCATTGAATCAAGATGCTTTGTAAGTACACTGGTGGGCACATCAGGTAGGTATATAACAGCCAAAGGGGTAGGTATATAACTCTGCCATTGACTTCCTTTCTTCTCTGACGTGCTTAGCTTTGGGTTGGTGGGAGCTGGGGACCTGCTCACACATTCCAAATCAATTTATCTAATGATCATTAGGATGTCAGATCCCTCACAGAAATGGTCCACAAATGGCTATTTTAAGGGGATAACACAGATCAAGGACCCTGGACCTGCAACAACCCCACCTCTCCATAATCCCCAAAGGTCTGATGAGTTAGCAAGACTTTGTGGAATCATCACTGTAGATGGGGCATCTCTGGCAGAACTTCAGCTCATGGTCATCCTGAGTCATCATTGAGATTAAAATATCCACAGAAGCTCGGAGAGCAGCAAGCAATCGCCAGGTCCAAGAGTCAAGTCTCACTGCCCCACATCTCCATCTGAGCATGTTTGTAAGGACCATGGGTTCCTCGTGCAGCCTGAGGAAGAAGGTCAGAGAGGAAAGAAGATGTAAGCATAAGATCTATATATGCTATCACGGCACAGTTGTTTATCCCAGCAGTCAGAGGGAAGAGGCAGGCAGATCTCCACGAATTCAAGGCCAGCCTGGTCTACATGGCGAGTTCCAAGCTAGCCAGTACCACATAGTGAACTGTCTCAAATTAATTAATTTAATTAACGTTTTTAAAGTTCTATTCATGTTGATTCATTAAATATCAAATTTTTAATTATTGTGCATGTGTGTGGGTGGGGGGTGTGGGTGTGTGGGTGTGTATGCATACGTAATGCTGTGTATGAAGGTATATGTATGTGGAGGTCAGATGACAGCTCTGGGAAATTGGTTCCATCCTTCCCAATCTTTATGTGAGTTGCAGGGATTCAAACTCAGATTGCCAGATTCAGGCAGCCAGCTGTTACCCACTGAGCATCTCACTGGCCGCTGGGAGGATGTTTTGAATTATTTGCTGCATTTGGTGAAAGTTATGACTGGACCTGCATTTATTTGCAAGGTATTTCTTAGAAACTGACGGTGTAGGCGGAACTACAGGTTTGCTGTGTTGGGTACAGGGGTGGTTCCGCAAAGCTGGGAGCCAGCAGAACCTCGCCTGAGGTTGTGCTCTCTTGGAGCTGGGTAGACATGTCTAAGGAGGCAGGCACCTGAGAAGGTGAGGCCCACTCCTCCTCTCACCACATGGTCCTTGTCTTAGCTAGAATTTCTACTGCTGTGATTAAACACTATGACCAAGAGCAACTTGGGAGATACTGGAGAGAGAGAGAGAATATCTTATGTATCATATGGACAAACCACCTTCCATTAAAGAACCTACGGTCACAGATGAAGAGATGGCTTAGTGGGTAAGAACACTGGTTCCTCCTCTGGAAGATCTGGGTTCAATTCCCAGCACCGACGTGGAAGCTACCAATAATCGACAACTCCAGTTCCAGGGCATCTGATGCCCTCCTCTGGCCTCTGCAGACACTGTGTGCACATGGTACACACAAACATGCACTGCAAACGCTCAAATAGGTCAAATTAAAATAAAAGAGAAAGGGAAAAATATGAACCTATGGCCCATGGGAAGGGGTAGAATAGAAGGTGGGACATCCGGAGGCAGAGAGAATTCTGGAATGGTGCAAGGAGTGGGAGATTTACCCAGGAAGATGTGATAAGATGAATGCATGGTACCTGAGCACAGGTAGCCAGCCGTGTGGCAGAATGTAAATTAGCATATATGAGTTATTTTAAGTTATGGTCTAGTCAGAGAAGAGCCTAGCTATATGGCCAAGGTATCTCTAAATTTATTTTGAGTCCAAGTCTTATTTCTGGGAGCATGAGGCTGTGAGAAAAAATGACCTAGCTTCTTCTGTTTCATGAACAGTTTGTAGTCCATAATCCAGGGCAATCAGGACAGGAACCTAGAGGCAGGAGCTGATGCAGAGGCTGTGGAAAGTATCGCTTACTGCTTTGCTCCTTGCGACTTGCTCAGTCTGCTTTCAGGGTGCTGGGAATTGAACCCAGATCTTCCAGAAGGGGTACCAGTGCTCTTAACCACTAAGCCATCTCTTCAGCTGTGACTGTAGGTTCTTTAATGGACAGGTGGTTCAGCCATACGATACACAAGATATTCTCTCTCTACACAAACCTTTCCCTCCCAAGTTGCTCTTGGTCATGGTCCAGACCAGGGGTGGCACCATCCATGGTGAGCTAAGTTCTCCCACATCAGAGGCTTGCCTGCAAGCCATTGGTGGGGGCAGAGGGTATGTGTGGCATTTCTCAATTGAGTTTCTGTCTTCCAAAAGGGCTCTAGCTTATGTCAAACTAACCAGGACAGTCCTCATCCTGTGACCACTTGAGCTCTCTGAGGGGATTAATCCCAAGAGTGGTGTTTGGATGGCCAAGGTGGAGGCTCAGCCTCTGAAGTCACCCTGTGTCACTCTACCCTGCATTTCAAGACAAGAAACCACCCTCCCCCAAGCACAGAGTCGAGGGAAATGTCCCCACCTATCTGTGGGGACACTAGGATAGGTCCTACGCCTTGGGAATATTGCTGTAGTCATCTTTGGAAACACAAGTTATCCGTTCTCTTTCAGACCCCAAAATTTGACTTGTACCTCCTACCACTAGGAGGCGGCGTAGGCTCCCTTGGCTTCCTCCTGAAGCTTTCTTTTCCCAGGGCCTTCGGGCTCACAGCACTGGATGGTAGGACCCGAGACTCTCACTTCTGTTGTTCTTTTGGGTGACAAACAGGGCTTCCCTCTTGCGGCAGGAAGTTCATGAATATATTTACCTGTGCATTTAAGAACCACTATGGATCCGCAAGGGTCTCTGACCTCAAGGAAATACTGAACAAACAAGATGTAAGTCTTAGGGTGGCTGCTTTGTCTTTGATTTGCAGGCTGCTTTGTATTGATTACCTGTGATGAGCTTTGTTAATTTCCTTTTGGCAAGCTCTCTTCTCCATGGGGATCCTGGGATGGATCAGACTCTTGTTATCCCCCTCCCACCCCCGCCCCAGGGCTCAGGTGATAAATATCTAAAAAATAACCACAATGACCCTCTTTCTGATTGTTTTTATTTTGTTTGTTTGTTTGTTTGGACTTCAGATTTACTAATAATTAGCAAAGTCCCCTGCCAGTATCTGTCCTCAGTGACGCTCACAGCAGAGTAACTGGGGCAGGAGGATCTCCCGGCTCCCATCCCCACCCCCTCACCCCCCACCTACCAGGTAGCATCCATCTTGTGTCAGGCTAACTGCTGTGCTTGACCAACTAGATCACATTAACTCTCTCCTGACAAGCCTAGGAACTCTGTCCTGATAATCACCTTGGTATTGTATAAGACCCATGGAAACTTTAGAATATAGAAAGACCTTAGGGCATCCGGACCTCTTTTGAGCCAAAAGTATCTCTTGTTTGGGGCTTTAGAACTCTAACCTACCTCCACTTGGAAGCCATGACCCCATCTCTGCCAAGCACACAGCTCTGGTTCACCCTTCCACCTCCACAGACGTCCTCTACGGACCCCTCCCAAGTGCTCTCTCTTTTGCCATCTCTATGTGGTTTCTCTCACATGTAACACTTGGCCCTACTGGACATGGCCTCCTCTCCTCTTCCGCAGGGAGAACGACGATGTCAAGCCTTCCCTGTGGGCTCATTTAGACCTTTGTTAGCCCAGGAACTGTCTGTCGAGAGCCTGACGACACTGTATGCTCACACCGGCTGCCTGCATGACCTTGGCCCACTCCTGAGCTTGCCCAAGCCTTCCGACCCCTCATCTGTCAGGTAGAGACAGTGATTGGAACCCACGCCATAAGGCCAGTGTGAGGATTAAACAAGCGTCTATAAATAAACCACTTAGCTCTTTCCTGGAGTAGTGGCATTAACCATTTCCTGAGCTCGACACAGCGGCTCATACCTGAAATTCCTCATTCTTCTTAGTGGCGCTGTAGGCCCGTTAAGAAAAAGTGAGTTCCTTCCATTTAAAAGAATAGACTTGGCCTCCTCTCTGGTGGAGACATGTCCTCACCTCCTCCCTTAAGAGTTAGTCCAATTGGACTAGCCAGTCCCCTGACTAAGAGACTGCCCCTCGGGAAAATAGGTCACTTTAAGCCATGCTAAAGAGATGAGAGGAGCAATTATCCCTTTAATGAGACATTGTACTTTTCCTTCCCAGAATCCCTGCCTTCTGTGCCGTTACAACACAGCCATTAGGGTCTGTGGGGTCTGCCAGCTTTTCTTCATTTCTCTCTTCAGATGCTGGCCAGAGCTAAGGGTGCTTTCTCTGGTGCGTTAGCCCTTTTCGCTCTCTCTGAAGCCCTCCTTCCTGCCACGTGCCTTTCTCTCTGCCTCTTCTCCACCTCCCTCCTCTGGGAAGTGACTAAGATTTACAGTTGTTTGCCTTGCCTAGTGTTTGTTTGTTTGTTTGTTTGTTCAAATTTTAAGAAAATTTTCCTCTCGCTTTCTTCCAAGTCTGTACTTAAATGGTTTTGTGAACAAAAACAAGAAACCCAGGAGGGAACCCAGTTTCCTCAGTGACACTTGGGGGCCTGAGGGAAAAGGACTGCTGTGAATTCCAAGCCAGTCTGGGCTACATACACTGTAAACTCTTTAAAACCAACACAAAGTCAAGCGTAGTACACACTGTTCATCTCAGAACCTCAGAAGCTGGGGCAGGAGGATGGTGAACTCTAGGCCATAGCAAACTCAAGACCAGATTGGATTACACAGTAAAACCCTACTTCATCTCAACACACACACACACACACACACACAGAGAGAGAGAGAGAGAGAGAGAGAGAGAGAGAGAGAAGACAAATACTATTCTGCAGACTGAGACTCCGGAAATAAAATGAAATAGAACGTGTACAATGGGGCTGGCAAGATGGCTCAGTGGACAAAGGTGCTTGCTGCCAAGCATAACAACCCGAGTTCGAGTCCCAGAATGCACATAGTAGAAAGAGAAAATCAACTTCCACAAATTGTCCTCTTGAGTTCCATGTGCACAGCGTGGCACTCTGGGATGCAAGCACTTACAGACAGACAGAGAGCATGGAACACACACGGTGCCTAGCTCAGTGCTAGATCCTTGCTGTACTCCAAGGTGAAGGCTGTACACAATTTTCTTCTGCCATCGTGGGTCAGGGGATAAATCATCTCCAGTAGGCTGAGCCTTGAGCTCTGCTAATGAACAAGGTGTAAACTGATACAGCTTCGGGGTTCAAAGGCATCTTTTATCTTGGCTTAGAAACGGAGGAGGGCAGCTCAGAGGATCTAGAGTGTGTCCTGCTTGCCTGCGGCAACATGAGAGACAAAAGCCCAGAGGATGCTGGGAGTGGGATGTGAAGACTGCCAGAGGGTAAACACGATGCGTTATAAAGGACTAAGAAACTATACTTCCGGTTTATAAGCCTTTCAGATGCCAGGTTAAGATGAATGATCTCATCTGTTCAGCGCGGGGTCAAGCTCCAAAGGGGACCTCTACAGTCAACAAGCTTTAGAAATGCAGGTTATGCACGCAGACTGCACACTGCTCTCTGGCCTAATTCAGCCCAGCAGAGGAAGCTATAGAAAACGCAGGGTGAAGTGGGCTACTCCACCCTCAGATGTGTTCAAGGGTGGATGCTTCTGGCTTTCTGGAGACTATCTGGCCCCACCAGAAGGAACGTGGAGCTTCGAACCCTGCCAAAAAGCAGACAGCAGGGCCTTGCCACCTGAGATGCTCCTTCATGTGGGTGGGGGGTGGGGGTGGCAAGTGGACAAAACACACACACATAACCTTCCCTTACTTCACAATGGCCAGCTCTGACAGGAATGGGAGGACTAGGCATGGAGCTCAGCTGGTAGAGTTCTTTCGTAACATACAGGAAGTCCTCACTCCCATTCCCAGAACCATATCCCAGTATTCTGCAGGTATAGGCAGGAAGAGCCTCCAAAAAATTAAGAAAGAAAAAAGGGGAGGGGAAGGGAGGGGGGGTGGCATCGTTCACTTATAGTCCCATTACTGGGGAGGCAGAGACAGGAGAATCTCTGGGGCTCCCTCATTAGCCTATTTAGCAAGTTCCAGGCCAGTGCCTGACCTTGTCTCAAAACAGGTGGACAGCTCCTGAGAAACTCTATCTAGGATTGTCCTCTTTGTCACACACACTTGATGGAACTCTGACCTGGCACGAGCAGCAGCTTTTCCCATCCGGGCCCCGCCCCCTCTGCAGATGAATGTATTGATTTCCAAGCTCCTTCAGTACTCCAGTACTGCCCCCAGCTCCCACCAGTGCAAACTCAGAGCTCAGCGCAGCGGAACCCTCCTCTGCGCAACTGAAGAAGCTTGTAGAGCAATAATTAATAATGCCCAGGTTTCTATGGAAACAATTACCTAATTAGATTGTTGCCTTTGATGAGTGGAGTCCAAACGTAGGGACTTGGTTTCCTGAAAGCGACCGTTAGTGATTCCCTCTCTGGGGGAATCTCAGAGCAGAAATGCTGCCCCCTTCCTGACCTGTACCACCAACCTGGCAGCCACTACTACTCGTATATACAGTGGTGTCAGCCACCGCAATTCGTATAGACAGTGGTGTCTTCCGTCAACCATGCAAGGCCTAAGCATGCCCCCAGCACCACTGAATTTGCCAATAGCTCTCTTACCTGTGGCCTTCTCCATCTCTGTTCTCCTCTTCCTTTGTGGTAACAGAAGAATCGTTGCTTCTCTCAGGGTCCCTGCCCTGAGGGGCTCTGTGTGGACCCAGCTCGGTCTACCCAAAGGCTGTTAGCAATGTGTCCCCCAACAGCTTCTGCAGTGCCAAGTACCTGCCTGGGAACAGATGAGAACATTAAGCTTGAATCTTAAGGGTCATTTGGGCATCCATCCTAATTAGGGGACCTAAAAGCAAGTGGCAAAGCCATAAAGGTCACTCGCTGCAGGAGCCTCACGGAAAGACCAACCACTGCCTGGAGGACGACTGATGTTCATGGGGATGATGCGGACCATCTGTCCTTCAAGGTGACCTTCGGCAGCCGAGGACGGTGGAACCCCTTTCCATTCATTCCTAGGACCTCCCAGGGAACCTGCACACCAATGCCTGAGCTCAAATCGCCACTGAACAGGAGACCCAGGAGGAACAGATGACCTTTGTCCTCAGGCGAGGACCACCAATCCAAGGACAGCACAAGTGCTAAGAAGATGGTGCCGCTGAGACCCCGAGAGCCACACAGCAAGGAGCACAGAGCTTTATCTGATGGATCCAAGGAGTCTCCATAGAGGAGAGTGAGACAGCCTGGTTTCCAGCAGATAGAAGACAGGCCTAGGAGCACAAGAGATCTGGCCTGCCGGGGAGGGGGGCAGGAAGATGTACTAGAGATGTATAAATCCAAAGGGAGTGAGACGGGTCAGGGCATTTGTTGTGCACACAGGCATGCACGTAGGAACATGCACACACCCACACATGTACGCAAACGCAAGCACAAGCACACACGTATGTGTATGGTACTGTAGTGAGGAGGAAGACACAGCTTTTGAAGCTAGGCAACTGAAACTTCTCCCTGCTTCGGAGTGGCCTGAGACAAGTGTCTCCACCACTCAAGTTGTCTCCCCATTGATAAGAGGAGGTAGGATCTTGTAGACGAAGCTAGACCACTCGAATCCAACGGCACCCTGTGAGTGGTGCTCAGGGAGCTGTGTGATAAGCAAGACGCCCAATAAAAGGGGATTTTAATTATTATAATTCTAACTATTAAGTCGTTTATTTAGCCGCATAAGCTCCCACAGAGAGACTGCCCAGCTCCATTTTCTAGTCATCTTAATTCTCTGGGCTTTCTCCTCATCTACGTAACGGGCACCTGTGGTACTGTCTGCTAATTATTAAGAGTTGGGGCTCCCAAGGCCCGAAAGATAGTTCAACAGATAAGCGTGCTTGTCACCAAGCTCAGCTATGTGAATTTGAGTCCCCAAACTCACAAGATGAAAGAAAAGAATCCAACCCCACCATTGTCCCCTGACCCCGACACACATGCCATGAAAACACACACAAAATAAAAATAAATATGATGAGAAAACTTTGTTTTAAGAAAGCTAACAAGACAAACAGCAACAGTAAAAACAGGGCCCCTCTGCCTTTCTCCCCGTGACAAGCTTCAATGAATAGTTTCTGGGCTTTGCTGTGTGCCAAGGTCATTGGCTTCAAGGTCAGATAGAGTCAGGGGAGTGGTTTGGGGTTTGCTTATGATAGGATAATGATCTCTTCTTCCCTGAGAGGGGAGCCAATGTGGAACACACAATTTCTCAACCATGTGTCCTTTGTGAGCACACACAGCTGACGCCCCAGGCTGGGCCAAACCAGACACAGTGACTCCACTCAGGTTCTTGGGTGGGCCTGAGAAAAATCAAGTCCTCATAGGGAGCCACTGTGGGCTCTGTTCATTATCATCTGTCATTGGCCACAGTCCTCAGCTCAATGGTCCATGCCCATCTTTAATATGTGTCTCTGGTATCACTCCCTAAACCCCCCCACCCCCGCCCCCACCCCCACCACCTTCCAACCCACCCCCACAA
>LR749534.1:3722156-3741776 GCA_902729485.2 Mus minutoides
ACTCAGGTTCTTGGGTGGGCCTGAGAAAAATCAAGTCCTCATAGGGAGCCACTGTGGGCTCTGTTCATTATCATCTGTCATTGGCCACAGTCCTCAGCTCAATGGTCCATGCCCATCTTTAATATGTGTCTCTGGTATCACTCCCTAAACCCCCCCACCCCCGCCCCCACCCCCACCACCTTCCAACCCACCCCCACAAAACCAGATGAAACAGAGCATCTCTGCTTGTGGCCATGCCTGGGCACACACTGTGACCCACACTCTCTCCCCTCCTCTCTGGCAAGATGTTTAGTAGACGGATGCGGTGCTGACATCTTCTCTTGTAATGACACTGTCAACAGACGGAGATGTGCCACGGTGAATTTTCCGGTGAGCAGTGAAGTGCCGTTAGGCTCACTGTGAAATTGCGCATCTCTGAGCTAACGAACAGCATACGTTTAGGGATCAGAGTCAGCATTCTGAACTGTGCTCTGCTTACTGATTTTAACTGCTTTTAACGCCAGCGTAGTAGACTGGGGTTGGACTGGATTAGGCACACTTGCTAAAGCCTTGTTTGGTTGAGTGGGTGGGTTTGGGGAGATTGGGTTTTGGTTTTTTGAAACAGTGTCTCACTCTGTAGCCTTGATCTTCACCAGGTAATGCAAGGTGGCTTCAAACTCAAGGTGGTCCTCCTGCCTCAGCTTTCTAAGTACTGGCATTGCAATCATTCACCATCCCACCCAGCTCCTGCTGATGGTTTTCAATTTTGTATTTCTCAGCTGCCTTCTGGAGGCACCATGTGGTCCGGTGGTTACATTCGAAGACTTGGAACAGTGACTCTCTGAGTTCAAGTCCTGTTCTGGCCACTTCATATCTACGTGACCTAGGCTGTGTTCCTAGTGGCCAGAGTATGCAGTTTAACATAACTGCAGCATGTGTCACATGCTAAGGGGTATGTCCAGCCCCTCAGTACCTGTTGTTTCTCATCTGCAGATCTGCAGCAGGGTATAGAAGACAGTTTCTTAGCACTGCTTTGGTGCTGGTACAAAGCTGAGATACAGTGAGGTTGTAGTCTGGACCCACTAAGTGAGCTGCCCTGAGCCAAGGTCTGCTCTCTGGAGAGCTGGCTCTCACCTACTATGCTTAGAGTAATCTCTTTTAAGCACCACAGTTCCTATGCAGAAAAAAAGGCTGATGCCTGCTCCGCCGTTGTAGATTGGGAGCACGTGTGTGGAAATGCCTTGGTGCCATCCCTGGAAGACAGGATGAGCTCAGCTGCTGCTGATGACAGGGACACACAGCCGCTTCCCAGGTCCTCTGCCGTGACAGTCCAGGAGCTTCACTGCCATGGAATGCAGCATAGCACTCTGGGACCTTGTGCTCCATCTGAGATGTTTTTGCCCCTGCAGTTAGACCACATGACGGCAGATGTGCACTGCACTGGACAGTCCAGAGAGGGTTGGAGGTTGCCATGGCAACCCAGGGGAGGGATGCTGAGTCCTAGACCAGGGCGGTGACCATAGCATGAAGGCAAGGGAAGCTGATGCGAGTGAGAGCTGATGCTGTGAATATGTGTCTGCAAGTCCTGCCAGATTGAGCTCGTGTCAGTAGCTGAGGAAGGAAAGTAAGTCAGTTGGCGGTGAGAAGCGGGCTGCTTGCATTACTTTGGGGACACAGTGTAAAAAGAAGATATGAGACTCTTATAAATATTAAGATCTCCAGTTCTGTAGAGATAGGTCAGGGCTTAAGGACAAAAAAAAAAAGACTAGAGAACAGAGCCACAGAACCCTTGTAAATGCCAAATGGGCAGGAAGTCCCCTAGTAGTGCCAACCTCAGAAGGTAGAGACCAGCTGGCTCGCAAAGTTAGCCATATCTGTAAGCTCTGGGTTTGGTTGGAAGATCCCGACTCAACGAATAAGGTGGAAAAGATATTGAGGAGGATGACTAACATCAACGTCAAGCCTCCACATGTGTGCAGACCCACAAATACGTGTCCACACATGCAAAACATACATACACATACATGTACCTCTCTGTCTATCTATCTATCTATCTATCTATCTATCTATCTATCTCATACACAGAAGATAGATACACACACACACACACACACACACACACATAGGAATGAAAAAATCAAAAATAACATTAAAACTTCCAAAAGGGCAGCAATTCGCAGGGTGTCCCCAGGCACAGGACTAAACACCTGCATAGGTCACATGATCGCCCCGGTAGCTGGCCGTGCCTCTGTAGTACCATCCTATCTCCAACCCCATGAGCTAGGTATGGACAAGTAGTGGCGCCCAGGAGCTAACCCCACAAGCTTCAGTTCATCTTCTCAATGTGTGTGTGTGTGTGTGTGTGTGTGTGTGTGTGTGTGTGTGTGTGTACAGATGAATTAACTAGGTTGAAGACCCATCTATACTGGGTAGAAAAAGATGGCTTCTAGCATAAGTAGGGCAGAGAAGATAAATCCTTAGCCCAAATGAACTGTGATTAACTGCGAATGCTGAGGGGTGCTTCCGTGGGGAGCCAGGGTGGACAAACTAAATTCATGGAGAAGCATCTCACAGAGCATTCCAGAGTAGGCTGTCTGGAAGATTGATGGGGTCTCAGTGTTTATAAGAGTTTCTTCCCCTGCACTGGACTGCTGAGTGAAGGTAAAGATTGACAGGTGCCTGTCCCTATGAATAAAAGATGCAGAAGGACCCAGGAGACCCTAGTGCACCATGCTTAGAAAGCCCCGCTCCCTCTAGCTCACACCCAGAGTCCTGGCCAGTGGGACACTTGCTGCAGTATCGTCAATACCACCCACCAATAGTAGGGGCTTTTCTTACGCAAATCCATCTACTCCACAGTGTTGGGGGGGCACCTCCTTTTGTCACCCGAGGGCACTGCTGCAGTCTGAGATTCTCAGACAAGCGCTTGCGTCTGTAACATCCGGAGTCTCCACCCATCAGAATCCCCAGGCTCAGAATTCATTCCATCAGAGTCACTTTATAGATGCTGTCAGGTCGCCTGGGTGGATCACTGGGAACATTGTGTGGTGCCATCACGGCTGTGTCTGACTGTACTGTCTGAATCTTTCCTACCAGAATCCCAAGGACACCAGGCACATTAGATCTGAAATAAAGCTAAAGAGGCAGGTGTAGCTCAGTGGTGAAGCGTTTGCCTTGGGTCTGGAGGCGCTGGGCTCCACGCCCCTCTCACCAAAAAATAAAAATAAAAATTTTTAAAGTTGACTTGACTCATTATTTTTTAAGATTTGCTTCTCATTATGTGGATGTGTGCAAATGATCCCAGGTGCCTGCTGAGGCCCAAAGAGGACATCCCATGCCCTGGTGCTGCACTGACAGGTGGTTGTGAGCCATCGGACATGAGCAAGGAGGCGCAAACTCAGGTCCCCTGCAAGAGCAGCAAGTGATCTTAACTGCTGAGCCATCTCTCCAGCCCCTCGATTTTGCATAGAGATGAGGGCCCTGTCTGTGAGGCACAGTTGTTCATTCCTTCCTTCACCCACTGTTCATCCCCACATCTGGGGTTCACTAAGCTTCCTCTAGGGACACGCCTACCAAAGCTGAGGACTTTGAGTACTGGAGGGAGGGAGGGTACCCCGAAATCTGACAGACGGGATTGCGGGGAGAGATCTCAAGGCAAACCTTACGTACCTGACTGTGTAAAACCAGAAAACAAACCCTAGAGGCAGAAAAGGACACTGGACACCTGCCTCAGTCGCCTTACAGCAAGGTCCGTGGCTGTAAAGCAGACGCACCCTGTGCCCGTTGTTGACTGGGCAAGGCCTTGCCTGCCCTTTCTGATCTAATTTGTCCCTCCGCAGCCCCATGTTACTGGTGAGTTAAAACACCTTTTATTTAGCCCTCAGCCTTTGGTTCCTGTCTAGCCTTCTCCCTGGACTTTACCTTCAGCACATCCATCTAGCAAGGACACCCGCCATCCTTCAGGGTCCGTCTCAGGGACTTGGGATGTTACTAGGCTGGTACAGTATGGGAGTCAGAAAGGCGTGGAAACACAGAAGCCTTTTCGGAGCAAGAGTGGGGTTGAGAGGTGTTTAACCCAGAAAATCTTGTCCTGAGACCGGCAGGAGTAAGACTGCTTCCTCCAGTCTGGGCATGCATGTTCTGGTGCGCATAAGCCTTACAGCCCCCACCTCTGTCTCCCTTGAGCCTGGTAATCAGGATTCGGGTTAAATGTCCTCTCTCCTTCTAAGGACATATCCAGCTAGCACCTGGAATTCCTCTTCATGCACATGAAGCATTTGCAGCACTCAACCCCAGCCAATGATGTACACTCACCCCGAAATCCCTACCCTCTCCCCAAGGTTTATATGGCCCTTGGTCACCGCCAATAGAAAGAGTTATTTCACTGAAAACCATCTCCAGAGACANGAGGAGAGGAGAGGAGAGGAGAGGAGAGGAGAGGAGAGGCAACAGAAGAGGAAAAAATGAAAGGGGAGAAAAAAGAGAAGTATCTGTCTTGGACAGGAGTTCTCCATGGCTGGTTCCTGTGCCTGTGGCCTTTGCCCTACTTGAGTCTTCCTGGCATTAAACCTTCCGTGCCCAGCACTGCCCCCTGGCATGTCCCATCCCATGCTCATACTTTATGCTCTCTAAGCTTCTCATTTTCACTCCGAAGGCACCCTCTAGTCTCCTCTGTTTTGCAGACAGAGAGCCCAGCCAATGTCTGGCACTAGGCCAATCTGCTTGCACAATGGCAATTTGTGCCAGGGCAGTGGCTCCAGGTACGCAGCAGATGGCCGCCATTTTCCTTTTATTGGTTTCTGGGTTTTGTGGCATATCACATCATGCATCTGTCACCAAACCCATTTTCAAGTACTACGACATTCATGGTATTAGTAGATTCTCACTGTCCCCATCTAACCCCCACAGCATTGGCAGTCCCTGAAATACGAAGGGGCTTTCTGTCCCCTTAAGTATCTGTCAACTCTCTGAAAGTCCGCTGCCTGATTCCCACAAGACTGACTGAACCCTTCCCAACCTCACCTCCAGACCAGAGGGAGCCACTGGTTTCAGAAGTTTCTAGGGCAGGCAGGCTGAACATTGCACCGCTCTCTCTGCAAGGGACCCCCTCCACTCCATGACCCTTCCTCTCTTGCTTTCTTTGGTTCTAAAGTACAGTCTTAAACAGCCTTGAGAGTCTTATAGGCATCCAGGGCCACCCCTTGGAACTCTGTCTGGTCTCCTGCTAATCTGGACAGCTTTGCTCCGGGTGCTAAGATCTCTTCCTGCTGACTAGGGAGCCTAGGAGGGGCCCTTGGAGGACAGTTCAGTCCTGGATGCCACCCCATTGGAATCAACTCCTCTGCTTGCTCCTCCCTCAGCCCCAGACTGTCACCCTACCTCGTCACTCTCTTCCCATGCTTACCTATTTATATGTTGTGCCCATTCCAAATGCCACCCCCCTACCCCAGCTCTCTAACCAACATGCTATTCTTAGTAGACACCGTGTGAATGGCTCCCTGGCTAACAGACCAGCTTCTGCTTACCCTGTAAGTCTTTCCCTTGCCCACAAAGTACCCAATAACACTGCAGTGAACTTGCCTGGGTACCCCCTAGGGACAGTGAGTACAATAGACACACACACACATACACACACACACACACAAACAGGGGTGGAAACAATCCAGGCAAGCTTGCTGAATGTCTGAAGCCTAATCCATCCTGTCTCAGAGGTCAGCTCTCTGGGCATCCCTAGTACAACACACTTGTCTGATGTGTGAGCGGGAGGAATGAGCCAGCAGCCTTTAATCTCTGTGTGGACCCAGCCCTGCATTTGTTCGACAGTGCGTTTGATCGCCGTGGTGGTGGCTGTGCCACTGCAGTTGTTGCTGTGTGATCTTGGGGCTGTGAGTAAGGACGTGGTTTTCCAAGGAAAACCGACGCAGTTACTTTAACCGGGTGACCTTGTCGTGCCGTGGGGACTTCAGCTCTCACATCAAACCACGACACAGTTTGCAGGTCTTCTGCTCCGTGCTCCTGATGCCTCCAGCCTTCAAATCTACCCCTAAGCCCTAAGTCCTAAGCCCTAAGCCCTAAGCCCAGGTGTCTTGAACTGGGAACATGAATCTGCTCTGCTACCTGGCTGAAAAGATGGGTCCTCCGCTGCTCTTCATTGAGGACCTACTGTGTGCTGCACGCTTTGCTAGGGATCAATGAAATAAGCACACACAGGATGAAATCTCATACTCTTTAAATCTCAGATGCCTCTAAAAAGCCATGACCTGAAGTCATGGCCCCTACATGTGGTGCTCCTGGGAGGAGACGGTAGTTTGAAGAGCTGTGGCCAAGTAGAAGGAAGAAAGGTCATTGGGGGCATGCCTGGAAAGGTCTGTCAGGACCACACTTTTTCCTTGCTCCATTTTTGTCTACTGTCCACCAATGTTGATGGTCTCTCCTGCTACCCTGTCCCACCAGAGTGTTGGGTCATGTGACCATGGACGAGCCTCTGAAACTGAGTTGAAATAAACCTTTCTGCTTTTTAAGTTGATTCAGATATTTTGTCACAGCCATGAAGAGCCAGCCAAGACACTCCCTGTGCCCACAAGGTGGCAGAGCTGGGGTTTAAAGCCCAACTGCCCTTGTCTTCAAGTGGGCAGGCCAGAAGCTCAGGGAGCAGGGAAAGTTATGAGACCTCCGTGACCACCCTGAGCGTAGTGGGAAGCCAGACTGTGCCCCGCCTTCACCTAGAGGTCAGTGTGGCTTCTAAAAGAAAAAGGAACACAGGATAGTATCATAAGGGAACAGGACATGGGAGACAGTTTGCCCATGTACAGGAGAACCAGTGCGTCCAAAGGCTCAGAGGCACTCCAGCAGACAAGAGCGAGGTCACGGAAGACTGTGTGCTGGATTAGAAAAGTAGAACCCCCAGTACAGCTTCTAGTGCGAAGCCCTCTGAGCTGGTGAGGAAGGCAGGGTGGAGGTGGGACCTCTTAAGAATGGACTGCAGACCCACCTCCACCACCACCCACCGTGTCCATCTCTCCACCCCCAGCAGAAAGCACCGATGCCGAGATCCAGCCCTCTGTGGTGGTGTCTGGGTGACCTGGGTGTCCTGGCTATGCAGAACCAAAGTCAGTAGGTATCCCAGGAACCAACACCTCTTCCCAGGCTCTCTTGAGGAGACAAGGCACCCCGTCCATAGAATTCCTTCTTCTTCTTGGCTGACTTCTGCATCGTAAAGGCCTGGCTTTGTGGTGATGTGACCATCCTGGTAGGAACGGGTTTAGTACACTGTATCTGTTGGCTCAGCTGTTAATAACACTGCCTGCTTTTCCAGAGATCTTGAGTTCAGTTCCCAGCAACCACATGGCAGGAACTTTTATAGAGACCTGTGCACCCCTCCCTTCAGCTCTCTCTCCTATTGGTCTGTTGAGACAGTGGTCCATCCCCAAGGAAGTTTTCTCGGGAATCTTGACTGCTGCCAACCATGCTGTTCACTGACCTGGATGTCCCAGGAGGAGATGCCACAGAGTTCTGATGGCTTGTCAAACCTCCTTGCAGCCCAGATAGACAAGCTGACCCAATGGTGGGCTCGTGATGGGCGAGAACTCACCTTGACCAGGACTGCTTAGTGATGTACGCCTCTGTCCCATTTCAACCAAAATCTCATGTCAGGACGATGGGCTCTGGTGGACAAAAGCAGGGGGTCCCTGGATTTTATTATTTTGTTCCTTTCCCCAGTGTACCCATGCTGAATAAACCCCCTTCACCTGCTTTTCAGTGTGACTGTGTCTTTAACTGGTCACTGGGGGATAGGTGGCCAGCCCTAGCTGGTTAGGACTGACGGGGTCCATGCTTTGACCCCATCAGCTGGGCTAACAGTAAGGATTCGGAGTCAGGGGTCTGCCTCAGTGTGTCTGACCCAGCTCTCCCACCTGTCTTAGCTGTGTGACCTCGGTCCACTTGCTTGGCTCCCCTCTGCATTTGTGTATTTGTCTATAAACCAGAAGTGAGGATAGGAGGACACAGTTGCAGGTACTGTGGAGACTCGGGGTGCTGAATACTGAGTACCAACCGTAGTACTGGGTCCACAGTAAGTGCTCACAAAAACCTTTGCTCAGTTCCTCCTCCTCCTCCTATTGAATATGGCTAGAGACAGGGGGGAAAGATTCATCAGTACTTGAAGTCTATTGAAGTGTCCTCTGGGTGGCCCTCTGGCAGGTAATCCCCCTATCTCAGGCCACCCCTCCTCCATCATCAGCACCCTGTGAACCCACACGGCCCACACTCCACCTGAGGAAATTAAAAACTAGATTGGTTTTCTCTGTGTAATCAAACATCCTGCCTTGGGCCTGACCTTTTGTTCACAAGCTGTTATATAAGTGGCATTCGCTGAACCTCACCCAGGCCTCTGCTGTCCTCTGCCCTGTCCCTGGGACACAGGCTGGCATGGGGGAGGGTTCTCCAGCAGGCTACTTGAGGTGTCCGGCTGTCCAGGGTCAGCCAGGGGTCCCCATGTTGTGTAATCCCAGTGTGGGGTTCTAACTTCTATCTAAACCCACGTGCAATGGAACCTCAATGATTGTCAGCAGACTCTCCACAGACTTCCTGGTCTCCCTGCCTTTCCTATGCCTGTGGTTGCGTCCATGTTCAGGTCTCTGTCTCTCCTATGAGGGTCTCCTCCCCTCCCCCTTCCCAAGGAACCCTTTCCTCTCTCCTGGATTTACTTCTTCTCTGCCCCGTCCACAGGTGGGAAATGCCAGGCAGGCTCCTGCCCAGCATTCATCTGGCTCCGGCCCAGGCCCCTTCTCTCCTTGAGGGTCTGTAGTCCCAAGTCACATGGGTATCACACACCTGCAAACAAACCTCCAAAAGCCTCAATCCAGAACAACCCAGCCCATCTCAGAACAGCCCTGCCCATCTCAGAACAGCCCCGCCCAGCTCAGAACAGCCCCGCCCAGCTCAGAACAGCCCCGCCCATCTCAGAACAGCCCCGCCCAGCTCAGAACAGCCCCGCCCAGCTCAGAACAGCCCCGCCCAGCTCAGAACAGCCCCGCCCAGCTCAGAACAGCCCTGCCCAGCTCAGATGCCCTACCCCCAACCTGTGTTTTCCCAGGCAGAGGTTGGGCTCCTGCTCTTTGATTTTATTTTTTAAGATTTTTTTTCATGTGACTCAGGTTAGCCTCTCACTCACTACGTAGCTAAGGTTAACCCTGAACTTCTAGTCCTCCTGTCTCATTTCCCTACCAAATGTTGGAATTGCAGGAGTGTACAGCCACGCCCCACTAATGCAGTCCTGTAGACAGATACCGGGCCTCGTGCATGCTAGAGAAGCACTCGTGCATGCTAGAGAAGCACTCTACCTACTGAGCTACATTCCCCCCGCCAGGTCCCTGCTTTTAACCTTCAGGTGGCTTCTGAGTGAGACCATGAGCGTGTCCAGACATGTCTCTGACTTGTCTCCACCTGCCTGGACGTGAGTTCTAAGGATCTGGGACCTTATCTTGCTAGCTGGCTTTCCAGTACCTAGAACACAGCCTGGTATACATAGTGGGTGGGTGGAAAATCTTTGTGGGACCCTGCTGCCCCTTGCACAGCCCTGAATCTACAGGAAAGCCCAAAGTGTTTTTCTGCCACACCATGTTGTATTCTGTCCTCTCTTGGGACATGGGTTTCTGTCAAGTTTCTGTTAGACACGTGAGCATGTCTTAGGGAATGACTGTCCATCATTCCTGAGTGTGACATCATGGAAACTACGTCATGGGTATTCCCTGAAGGAATTGCCTTAGCATCCTCTGCCCAGGAAAACATTTAAGAAATATCTGAACTTAGCCAAGTAAGAGGAAGACCTCAAGAGATACTGCCCTCACCCCCACCTCCAACCATCTCCCGAGTGAGACTGAGGCCAAGAGAGGAAACATCTTAGCGTCACAACACAGCTGCCCTGTGGGGAGACAGACAACATTATTCAGGGCTTCCACATAGCCATATGGGTCATATGATAGCCACTTGGGTAACACACAGAGGCGCTGAGGCAGAGTGGTGCTGGCTTCCAGTGAATTGGTTTGCCCAAGAAATGGTAACAGGAGGTGGGAACTGCTGGGATACCAAATGCCATTCCCAGAGAGAGGAGTCTAGGGGAAGTGATGGCAGAGAGAGGACCAGGAAGTCTCTCAGAGCCCAGGGTGTGAAGCAACGGCTGAGGACAGATTTCAACATAGTGCACCAAGAAAAGCGGGCAACCAGACATGGTGACGCAAGCCTGTGACCCCAGCACTCTGGAGTCAAGGCAGGAAGACCAAGGAGAGTTGAAGTCTAGCCTGGGCTACATAGCCAAATTTCCTGCCCCCCACCCCAATCTGGAAACAAATGGGAGGAATAAAGGCCATGCTCTCTGCCTCTGCATTTGGGTTAGTTCTGCAGAGAGCAATTCTGTTCTTCCAAGGCAGGGTGGCATACCCAGGGTCATAAATAAAGATCCAGATTCAAATTCTTCCTCCATTTCTAAGTCACACACTGCAGAACATTTTAGTCATTGAAAATGAACCCCGTGTCTGGCAATATTCCCATAAATGCTGAGAGATTCACATGACCCAGTGATGTCATAAGGCTACCTTATTTTGTGTCTATGACATTTGCACAAAAAATCCCCCACACCTACTTTCCCCAGAATTTGTCCCTGTTGTTAAGCACCACGTGGCTGTGGTTCAGACCCGAAGCCCATGCTGTGAAGAGACCTGTCACTGCTATTCTGTTCCCCAGAACAAACAGTGCTAGTGATAGGTGATGGGCTGAAAGACCCCATTAAGCACGTCACGAGCATTGAGTCAACTCACACACCAGGATGGGGTGTGATCATTTCCCACTTTGCAGGTGTGGAGACTGAAGCACAGGGAAGACAGGAAAACTGTCTGAGTGTCAAAGCTCAAGGATGCCGGACATAGGGTTCAAACCTCTGTGTGCAGCTCCCTCTGTGCTGTCTTCTGTCCTCAGAGACTAGGGTCTCCTGCTCCATGTGTGGCCCTGAGAGAGCAGAGCAGGCTAGGAAGGAATAGGAAGGGCGGTCCTGCCTTCACACAGCTTGGCTCTCCTAGCAGGGAACTCAGCGTTGCATGAAACCCTTGGATTGTAGAGTAGAAATTAATTAAGTGGATTAGTAGCCAAACATCAAAACAGGAATACCCACTCCTCTGCAGAACCAAGAGACATCAGAGGGAAGCATAGCTTCCTTTGTGAAGTCAGATGAATGGAGCCCACAGTAAAAACCACAGTAAGGGGCTATTTCACAAACCTCTGACACTTGGTGGGGCTGTTTGTTACTGCAGCATAACCTAGCCTATCCTGACCAATACACCCTCTCAATACTGAGTTCCTGTGCATTGGAAGGAAAGTTTAGAGAGTTCAGGCAACTTCCATCTGCCTTGCTTCAGGGCTTCATGCCCTTTCGGTCCATGTACTCTGCATCCTGGATGCTGTGCAATTGTCTGTACATGCTAGCCAGTGTGTGAAGCCTTCAGCCACTGAGTGCCCTGCTCATAAAAGATTAAACCCCAAACCTCCTTAGGATATTGACACAGTCCACAGTAAACAGTTGGGAACATACTCTCAGGATTAAGGGTAACTTCCAGTCAGTGTTTAGAGGGCCCAGTCTGGTTGTTAAAATGATCAGAAATGGCCTGGCCAGGGCTGGCTCTGCAGTGATGGGTGTTACTGCTTCCTACATTGTTAATTTAAACAGAGCAACTTGGTGTCCATAAAGCAGCTATCTTCACTAATGATGGGGCTCAGATTACAATGAACAAATGGTTTTGGCTTTTATACAGAAACTCCTTTAAAAATGTTAAAAAAAAATGTTCTTTGAGCCGGGCGTGGTGGCGCATGCCTTTAATCCCAGCACTCGGGAGGCAGAGGCAGGTGGATTTCTGAGTTCGAGGCCAGCCTGGTCTACAAAGTGAATTCCAGGACAGCCAGGGCTATACAGAGAAACCCTGTCTCGAAAAACCAAAACCAAAAAAAAAAAAATGTTCTTTGAAGAACAGTTGTCTAATCCATAATTTTAAACTTTTTTTCTAAAATTTGTCTATTTTATGTATTTGGATGTTTTGCCTACATGTATGTCTCAGCACCGCATGGGTGCAGTACCAAAGGAGGCCAGACGAGGGCGATAGATCTCCCCAGAAATCTATCACAGGTGGTTGTGAGACGCTGTGTGGGTGCTGGGAACTTGCCCTGGGTTCTTCATTGCTGAGCCATCTTTCTAATCCCAACTTTAACTTTTTTTAATCTGCAGTTTAGCTTCAGTTCTGGAACTGTACCCAGTATTTTATAGGACGTGTTGGAGGGTCTAGTTACAATTCTTTTCCTGAGTTTGTTTCTCCATCTTGACGTGGTAATAAAATGGGATTAGTGATATACATGCCCCAAAAGGGCATGTCAAAACTGCATATTGAGAAGCCAGTGCCAGCTGATCGGTGGACATAGTGGGGCTACATCTTGGAAACTCAAGCTCGGTAGAGAAAAGCCTTCCAGGGTCGGGGCATAGTACGTCTAGGACATCAGTTCAAAACATGCTGTGTGATAAACAGTGGAGGCTAGGGTGGCCCAGAATTTCAATCCATAAGGATTCTAATACCAGCCCTTATGTGACGAATCTCCCAGTTTTATGATCAGGAAACCAAGAACCACAGGCACCCAGACATCCTAGTACTGGGCATGGATCCATGAGCCTCAGAGCCCAAGTCTGCACAAATGACCATAAAGGTTCATGTAGCCAGAAGGTGGCAGCAGCTCAGATGCTCATCAATGCTTACACAAAACAGTATTTCAGGCAGTGGCATATTGTTCTCCCGTAAAAATGAATGAAAGGCTAACCCATGCTACCATGTGGGATGAACTTGAAACACTATAGAAAGCCAGTCACAAAACACAACTTGTGATTCCATCTGTAGGCAACGTCTAAAGGGAGAAAGTAGGTGTGTGGGGCTGGGAGATGAGAGTGACTAATGGGTACTTGTTGCTGTGTGTGTGTGTGTGTGTGTGTGTGTGTGTGTGTGTGCAGACTATGGATGTGGCTCAGTTGGTCAAGTGCTTGCAAGCACGCATGAAAGTCTGGGTTCTGTCTCCAGCATCACTTATGCCTGTGATCCCAGAACTCTAGAGGTAGACATAGAAAGATCAAATCCAGACTCAGATACATAAGCAAGCTCAAGGCTAGCCTGGGCTACATGATACTCTCTCTCAAAACTGTGCTGGGCATAGGTCATGGTAATGTTTGTGCATCTTAGTGAATATTCTGAAAACTAGTGACTTACACGTTTTGAAAGGGTAATTTTTGAAATTATTATTTGTTTCAGGTATACAAGAGGATTAAATAGATATGGGCATGTGCAAGGGTACTTGTGGGGATGTCAGAGGACAACTTGTAGACACTGCTTCATCTATAGGCAACAGCGCCACTCCTGGTCTGGGATCCTGTGCTGAATGAAAAGGAGAGCAGGGGCTGAGCACAAGCATCCATCTTTCCCTGTTTCCTGACTATGGATGCACTATGACCAGCTGCCTCGTGGCCCTGCTGCCATGCATTCCCTGACATGATAGACTGCACCATCAAACTCAGAGGCGAAATAAGCCCTTCCGTCCTCGGTTGCTTCTGTCCAGCATTTTGATACAGTAACAAGAGAAGTGACTAAAACAGCTTTAATATTTACTTCCAACCCGCAGGCCATTCACTCTCATTCCCACCAGCCTACCTGTCTTGCACCTGTCAAAATCTGGAGTTTCAGTGTAGAATCCCTTGCAGCTAGCTACAGGCTTTCCTGTGATTTGGGTCATAGAAAACAGATGGGTTCATATGCAATTGGAAAGGTTCGACTTCTGCTGCCTGGCGTGTTCCTAAGCCACCCAGTTCCTCTGAGTAGCACTGTGGGGATAGAGAGTTCTAGAAGCTACCAGTGTGCCTCTTCTTCTGCTTTCCATATGTGCAGATATTTGGTTTCACTAGAAGCGGCAGGAGAGGGCTGAAAGAGGCAACCACCACTTTGGTGGCTTGTTCCAGGGCTGTGGCTTTAGGAGTCATTCTAAGAGTCTCATTCTTCACCCCGCCACATGACTATATAACCCCCTTTATTACCCTTGTATAAGTGCCTCTCTGATCAAAGACAGAAGCAGAGTCTGGAAATAAACAAACTCAGTATTTCTCAACTTCAGCACTGGTGACATTGGGTGACATTGGGATTGTTGACATTGTGGGTCATCCTTGGCTCCTCCTACAAGATTTTAGGAGCTGCTGTCTTCCTCTCCTGGAAATAACATCACTAGACAGTCATTATTAATATACTCTGAAAAATCACCCCCAGATGGAAACCTTTGGTCTGGAGAATCATGGGTGCAGGGGCTGAGGGATCTTAGACGAGAGTGTGACCCCCTTTCTTGACCACCTCTTCTGAGGGTGCACCCCCTCCCCACCCACATCTCTCTCCTTCTGTGTCCTGCTTTATTGTCTTTACTCCCTCCCGTCAGCCTATGGTTTTCTTTAGTCCTGTGAATGGAGGTCGCACCTGTATATATGTGGGGGTCAGGGGCATTCTTCCATGTTGGCTCTAGCCTCCCTCCTTGTTTGAGGCAGAGGCTCTTGCTTGCTGCTTTTATGCGCCCGGCTAGAAAGCCTGTGGTCTTCTGAGAATTCTGTCTCTACCTCCCATAGTGCTACTGAAGATCCGAGGTTACAGATATGCATTGCCGTACCCAGCTTTGCATGGGGTTCTTGGGATTCGAACTCAGGTCTTCCTGTTTGCAGACAAGCGCCTTACCCACAGAGAGATCACTGTAGCCCTCTTGCTTTTCTTTGGTGATCTTCATCCCCTGGGTTTATCTTTGATGGTCTGTTATTTTATTATCTCCCATGCTTAATCTGGAGTAAGTCAAGAGCAGACCTGCCTTCCTCCTCACAGTGAGCCTGGACCCAGGACAGTGTGTGGACCACAGTAAGGCTTTAGCTTATGGCTGCTGGAGGAATACATTCTTAGAAGCGAGTGTGGTCCAGCCATTTGAAAGTGTTATATGATGTTACCGTCCACAGATATGTTGGGCTATCGTCATAGCTGCCCTGGGTTACATGTGGCCTGTGTGCTGCAAGTTAGACATGTCTGCCACAGACATCCCTTAGGGGTTCACAAGAGATGTGATTTAAAAGGAATCCATTCTGCTCTGGATAACCAGATGGACAATTCCTGTTCTCAGTCTCTCAGACTCAAAAAAGAAGGAAGCTTGGGTGCAATAAAGTCCAAGAGAGAGTCGGGATCCACCTCAGGGCTTCCTGGTCCCAAGATGGATCTGCAGAAGCCATGTAAAACTGGACGTGTTCATGCACATCTGCAATCCCATATCTTCTATAGCGTTATAGGAGGTGGAGACAGAGTCCACAAAGCTCACAGGCTAACTGGCCTGGTGCATAAAAGCAGCAAACAAGAGTCCCTGTCTGAAACAAGGTGGAAAGCTAGGACCAAGACACTAGGGTCTGTGTGGGCAACATCATCCTGCCCCTCGGGATTCAAGGATGGCTTAAAGAATCTGGGCCTACAGTGCAGCCACGACCCAGGAAGACTGACTCAGGATGAACGTGGCCTCCAGAGCTGAACCTGACAGAATAAGTCAGCCAGGATATCCTGGAGCTCATCTCAGCATCCAGGCTGACTTGTTCGACCAAGGACTCACTGCATCCAAGACCTCAGGGAATTTCTATCTTTTCCAATTTGTAGAGCTATGAAGCAGCTGTTCTTTGGTGGCCTCCAAACTATTTCTTTCTCTTTCCGGAAAGAAACCACAATCCTAGCCTCTCAACACCCATCCGTCCCTCCCTGAAAGCAGCTATGGAAAGCTTTGTCCCCAGGAATTCCTTCTTCCTTGGCTCTCCACACAACTGTAAGAAAACTCTAGAACTTAACAAAATTCTGGCGGTCTCCCTTCCCCACCCACCGTGGCCACAAGCAGGGATTCAGCTTTCAGCCCGGGTTCCTTGTACTTATGTAAGAGAGTCTATTGTTTCCAAATATGTTGAGTCTCTCTATAAATCAAGCCCCAGATCTTGACTCTCATTCCAGGGAAAACTCACAAGATGATTCCACACAAATAAATCACCAGAGGGTGGGAATGTCAGAGAAGGAGCAAAACCATTCACACTCACACCCTGGGAACATAGCTCTCCCAATTATTTCTTGGTACACGAGAGTAATCATATACCTTCTCCAAGACCCAATAGCTAACTGGTATTTTACATGACATCATTTTAAAGCTTAGTTGGCTGAGAAGGATTAATATTTAATGCGTTGGGGTTTATTTGTGCACTGTTTTTTTTTCTTTGCTTATTTATTTATCCCGCTGCTAAGAATGAGACCCAGGATCTTGCATATATCAAACACATGCTCTACTGCTGAACAAGGCCCCCAGCTACATTATACATGAAACCATGACACCTTCTTTTTAAAATGTCATCACTTTGAAGGCATGCTTTGTTTCTAGCTTTTGGTTTGAGGGCTGTTGTTGTTGTTGTTGTTGTTGTTGTTGTTTTGAGTCAGGGTCTCACTATGGATTGAACACGTAAAAAGCTCACGATGTGTATCTTTTGACATGGCCCCAACCACGTCAAGGACCGCAATGCCTCAGACCCTTGGGAAAGGCAAAACTTTCCTTGAACGAGAGGCTGAGGCAAGCCCTCCTCTGTTTCAAGCACAAGTAGTATCTACAAACAGCTGGCCAGCGTGTGCAGAAATTACATAGGGAGCTGGAGGTCAGCGAGGGGTGCAGGATGCCCTGTCTCCATATATGTGTACTTAGAAGAGACTGCGTTTTGTCAAATCTTCTGTACAACTTTCCCCTGAAACGTTCAACCTCTCCTTGGAATATTCAGATAGCTTTCTTTGGAAGATATCTCAGGGCTAGCCAAACCCCACTGGCCACCTTGTCTAAATTCACAACTGGCACCAAGATTGTAGATGACCCAATCATGGGGAGAGGAACCTAAGAGAGGTTTCAACCCCCTTCTGCCCTGAGTTGATTTCCATGTACAGTTCCTTAGTAAATACACCTATTTCTTCATGCCCAGGGCACACCCCTGTCCCAGACTGGTCTGCAGTGAAGGTACAGTGACATAAGAATGCTGGACAAAGAAAATGGAAGTCCAAGTTCAGGGATTGTCTGTCTCTTCCTCTTCACATCCCTTGCCTGAGCCTGGGTCTTGCTCCGATGAAGCCTTAGCCCCCTGTGCAGACAGCCCAAGTTTGGCTCCCTGAAGGAAATGGAATGCTTTGGAAAATTCAAACCATCTTAGGAAACTCAAACACTGCCTTATTTTTAATGGCCTTTCTGGGCCTATTTCTGAAGGTATGCCCCGTTAGCAAAGCGAACCAACCGTCTACATGAGCTTGCTGAGTCGGAAGGGAGGGGACTTGGAGCTGACTCAGAGCTGAATTCTGGTTTGGATTTCTGCTGTTCAGTCTGAGAAAGTCCTGGAGGCCACTGGGACCTCGATCTCCTCATCTGTAAAATAGCTGTGGATGGCTAAAGATGGCCGGACTCTTTGTTACTGCTCCCATGGAAAGGTAGACTCTATTTCCTTCCCTTAAATCTAGATTAGCTTCACTAACGATAGACATTGAATGGAGCAGAAACACGTTCTGGGAGCTCGGAGTCTGGGTTACCACACTGGAACTCAGGTACCCCGTTGGAAGGAAATCCCAGCAGGCTTCAGAAGACCACAGCAAGTGTCACAGCTGACAGCCAGGTGTCAGAGATTCCTAGAAAATGTGTCTTTCAAGGACCAAGCAGAGCTAGGAGAGGTCATCCCCACCCACCCATCCAACTTAGCAGGTTTTAGAGCAAAATCAATCAGCAGCTGTTTTCCTAGAGCGCTCTGGAGTGGGGGGTTCTGCGGTGATGGCTCAGACAGAAGTGACTAGGCTCCATCCTGCTGCGTACAGTGCTTTGTACATCACTAGCCACTGGGAACACACACATCAAGACCCTTCCTTCCTCATGTCCAAGGCAAGGTTTTTGTGGCCCTGAGGCGACTGTAGCCTGTGGTGGCAAGAGCACAAATGTGGCAATATCATGAGGGATAGCTGTATCTTTCCCGCTCCTCACTGTCAGCCTCTCCCAGGTCTTCTGACCACAGAAGATGGACCTCCCTGTCCAGCAAAAGAAGCTGCTGATAATTGGGCCAACCTAGTCTAGTCAAGGGCAGAGAGTATGAATCCCACTGTCGGTGCCCTTGACCCTACCGGTTCCTGGCACTTATTCCTTCTAAAGCAACGTGAGCCCAGCGGACTGCCAAGGGCAGTCCTTCACACCCAGCAACAGGCCCCAGACTTCTTGCGTGTTAGCCTGTGAGACAGGGGCTGACAATGTGAACCCCATACAGCAAAGAAACCACGGAGCAAGGTTCTGTGAGTTACTGGAAGGGTCACACACGGCAGGCTGAGGCCATAATAATAGTTAATACAACCACTGAAGTTCTCTGTTTGAGCAAGAAGCCATTCTGGGTGCTGGGTACAATATGAAGCACCTCATAGGACCACAGTAGTCACCTAGAATTGAAGGAGTTTAATGGGACATGCCATGTATATATATATATATATATATATATATATATATATATATATATNTGTTGGGGGTGCATGTGTACCTATATGCACATGTATGTAGATGTCAGAGGTAAACCTCAGGTGTGTGTGGTTCCTCAGAGGTTGCCCACATTGTTTATTGAGACTGGCTCTCTCACTGAGGCCAGGGTTTATAGAGTAGGCTAAGCTGGCTGTCCAGTGAATCCCAGGGATCCCCCTGTCTCCTCATCCCCAGGACTGAGGTTACAAGCATGTACAAGCTCAGACATTTTACGTGGGTTCCGGGATCAGTGTCAGGTCTTTGTGTTGCCATGTCAAGCACATTACTACATGAGCCAGCTCCCCAGCCCCGTCTGTAATACTCTTGACAATAATAGGAATGACGGCCTGCCGGCAAGCCTCTGAAATTAATCTTAGATCCTCCATAATGACAAAACTAGAGGCCCCAAAGGTTTTGGATTCATTGTGGTGAATTTGGGGGGTGGGTATGAGCACATGTGAGAAGCAAGAAAATGTGTCACTTCCTGACTTTCAGGGACACTGAAACCAATTCAGCATGTTACCGAAGGTACTGGTCCCCTTTCTGGGCTCAGCAGGGGCTGGCAAGATCTGTCAGTGAGGTATCATTCAAGGTAGACAGTGAAAACTGCACTTTGCTTTCCCAGTGTCTTGCAAGGCCTGAGGGGCTCTACTCAGTTCAGCTTCAGATGTGAATGGGAAAGTAGATAGCTATGGCTGCTGACACTGCTGTTCCCGGTCCTGACAGTTGAGGGGCATTCCATCTAGAAGCTACTAGCCTTGGAGCCTGTGGAGCTCAAGAGCCTAGAGCGTGAAGCATCTGGGTATCCCTGCAATCCTCATAGTCAGTTTGGCAGATTAGTTCTTGCTCTGCCTTCAAAATTTGCTACTGATACAACCTTGAAAAGGGGACTTGTAAATCTTGTAAGTTTCATGAGCTTCGTAAGCCTTGTGTATGTCATTTACTTCCTACGCCTTGTATGTTTCCTTTGTTGTCTGAGTCTTAGCCAGTCTTCCTCCAGGAATAAAT
>LR750828.1:0-80658 GCA_902729485.2 Mus minutoides
ATCTCTCCAGCCCCCATTATTTATTTATTTATTTATTTATTTATTTATTTACTTTACATCCCAATTGCAGCCCGCAGCCCCCAGCCCCGCCCTTACAAATCCCTTCCCTTAAGCCCCCCTTGGGTATTACCCTGCCCTGCAGGGAGCATCCTCTCCCACTGAAGCCAGTAGAGGAAGGTAGGGGAAGGGGATCCAATGGCAGGCAACAGATTCAAGACTGCTCCCCCTGCCCCCTCCCTGCTCCAATTGTTAGGGAGGATGAGATTTTTAATGTAGTGACAGGTTATGTTGTTTCTAACAAAGTGGTGCTAGTGGATTCTTTTCTAAGGTCCACAACCTTAGTATTCCCTGGTAAGCTGGCTATATATGTATATATATATGTATATATAGCACCACCCATGATTTCTTTCCCTCCTGTTGACTGGGACTTAATTCCAATTAGGTAGCTGTTGGTGGCCACTGAATGTGATTGTCATTTATTGCACCTTTATACATATTGTAGCAAGTTTTATGTCAACATGGCATAAAAGGAAAGAACCTCAATTGAGAAAATGCCTCCATAAGATCCAGCTGTAGGACATTTTCTTAATCAATGATTGATGAGGGAGGGCTGGGCCCATTGTGGGTGGTGCCATCCTGGGCTGGTGGAACTGGGTTCTATAGGAAAGCAGGTTGAGTAAGCATTGAGGAGCAAGCCAGTAAGCAGCTCCCTTCCATGGCCTCCGTAGCAGCTCCTGCCTCCAGGTTCCTGCCCTGCAGTTCCTGTCCTCATGCTTTTGTGATGAACAATTATATGGAACTGTGAGTGAAATAAATCCTTTCCTCCACAAGTTGTTTCATCACAGCAGTAGTAACCCTGAGTAAAACACTAAGTGGATACTGGTGGTGGTCTCTTTTCAAGGAAGAGGAACAGACTCTACAGTTTCCAGAGAAGAGGATGGGCCAAGCAGCTTTGCAAAAGCAGACGTCAGCAGCTAGGTTTAACGTGTTATTTTAGGTTAGAGTTCTTGTGTCTGTTTTCTTATTCCTATGTAACCTAATATTTGCTAAGTAAGCTTCTTAGGAACTTCATCCCACTCGTATTCTGACGAAAAACTTGCTGATATTTTTCTTCTTATCAGTAGCTGCAGATACTTAGCGTGTGTAAATTCTAGAATAGACTTCTTTCTCACACCTCTTTACACATCACAATGCCTCAGGTCTGTGGTAATGGCAAAACCTTCCTTGTACAGGTCAGGCTTGGAATTGGCAAAGCTGTTCTTATGGTCTGTGAAGGAATGTTGACAGTGTGTGCAAGTTTGGGTATTTAGAGATGATTGACTAGTGTGTGCAAAACCCAAAGAATCTAGCTGCACTGTACGTACAGATATGCTTAGGTTTCAGATTGCTTTATATTTGGGTCACTCAAGAGAGTACTCACAACCCACCCAATCGCAGCTATTTTGCTTGTGAGTCTGTGTGTCTGTCTTTCATCCCATTGATGCCCTCAGGCAGGTTTTCAGGACAAGAATGTGCAGGAGGTGACAGAAGAGAGTGTCAGATAATCTAGAAATGGAGTTACAGATATTTGTAAGGCTGGGAATCAAACTCACATCCTCTGCAAGAGCAGCCTCTGCTTTAAGCTACTGAACCATCTCTCCAGCCTTTGATAGTAAACCTTAATAAAATACATGGTTTATGAATGTATTATTTCAACCACCAGAATACATTGATTTTTAATTGGTAATTTTACTACATTCTTTTAATATTTTGTTAAATTAAAATGCTCTTCAGTATTATTCCATATCAATACATCATTTGTTACTTCATAAATACAATACAAAAATATTTTAAAAATTTAATATTCAAAACCATTTATAACTTCATGGGCAGAAAATTTGGTATCTTGCAAGTAAAGTTTGAGCAAAATAATAGAAATGGTAGGTATCTGTAAAGTATATTTTATATCCTAGTTTGTTTCTGGTATATAAAAGGCATCCCTGATCTATTCAAGGGAACAGATTTATTCCCCTGATTTCTATGTTAGTGAAGTTAAATTACATGTCCAAATGTATGTCTATTCCATGTATTTTGAATCTCAGCACATGTTGAAATGAATTGAAAAGTTCACCAGGTCAAATAGCTCTGTGCGTTTTCTGTTTATTTTGTTAACATTTCTGTCAGTCAATTCCTCAAACCTGCATCTTCCTTATCCTCTCCCCATCTTGCACACCTAGTTTACAATTATTAAAAATAATTGTGTCAAGAATGGTAGCTCAGGACCATCTCTAAACAGATCTGATGCCATCTTCTGGCATATAAGTGTACATACAGACAGAGCACTTGTACACATAAATAATTAATACATGAATAAATAAATTAAAAAAAAAAGGAAATCATAGTTCACATCTGTAATCTCCGTAACTTCAAGGGTGAGGCAGGAGGGTTACTGTGACTTCACTACCAGCCTGGGCTAAATAGTGAGTTTCAGGTCAGCCATGATCACATAACAAGACCCTGATTAAACCCTACCTGAAGAAAATCCTAGAACACTCCAAAAGCAAAGCAAGAATCAATTCAAGTCAAAACAATCCCATCTTAACTATTATAACTAGCATCTTTCAGAGCCAGAGATCTTTCTTCTTCTGCAATGCCTTTTGTTTTGTTACTATGTGATTTTTCTTTTATAATGAATATAGCAAAGACCTGTTTTATGTCCTGTCTCTAGTTACTAGATACTTGATCTACATATTTTTATACTCCAGAGGTGTCCCTTTAAAACTCAAACTGTTCTGTTAATTTTACTGCTTACAAAGTTCCTGAGGGTTATCATATACCTTAACATCAAACCCACACAGAGCTTCACTATTGCTTCACCTGATAACGTTGAACTAAAGACTCCGGGTGAGCTTATGATCTGAACAAATCAGGTACACTGACTGGATGCAGCCCGACTGTGCACTGGAGCAACCTTAGAATGCTGTCAAGAAGGGTTTAGGAGAGGTCTGCCTTCCCATGAAGTGACCTCACGGCCTCTGAGAGAACATGGAATAGATTGGAATGAGCTTCTGATGATCAAGAAGAGAAGGAAGCCTTCCCAGGAGTTATGTCATGCCATAGGATAAATGCAGTTTTTGAGGTTGGAATCTCTAGTAATGCCTACTTAGTGCATTGGGGCTCTGAGCTAAGGACAGTGTTAACCCTTATACCAGTTGTGGCATTGCAGTTGCCATGTCACCACATTTTCATTGTCATGGCAGCTAGATTTACCCAGGTCTGTTCTCTCAGCCTGTTAATACAATAAGTGTGCTTTGATTTCTGTCAGTCCCAGTTGATCTTTTCTTTTCCTTTCTTTTCTTTTCTTTTCTTTTCTTTTCTTTTCTTTTCTTTTCTTTTCTTTCTTTTTTCTTTTCTTTTCTTTTCTTTTCTTTTCTTTTCTTTCTGTTTTTGAGTAATAGTATGTCTTTCAAAATTTTAATCAATGTGCAATGAATACATTTGTGGAGTGCAGTGTGATATCTCAATACCTTGTTTACTGATCAAATTAGAGTAATCACTGCCACAGAGTCTTGGGTGAGGCTGTGCATCTAGGGGTACCACTGTCATTACTGCTTTAACCTTCTTGTAAGTCTCCAGGCTGCTCTCTTCAAGCTCTTGACACAAGGCATCCTGTTATCATGAAGTCCCCTTGTGTGCTGTGCTGACGGATGCTAGGACTTAATTTTCTATGCTTGCCTTTGGGAGATTGCAGACTTCCCTCTACTTACAGCCGTAGCTCTTCCCCAGCCTTCAGCTTTCAGAGTTCCATGGACAGGACTTTACACTCTCACAGTTAAACACTCCAACCTCAGTACTCACCTGTAGGATATATATCAAAAGGAACAGGTGCATGAACAGTTCTCATTGGTGAGCTAAACTGCTGATAAGGGAGTGGAAGGGAGAAAGGACTTATTTCGTCTCCCAGCATGGAGGTAGTCCAGCTCAGCAGGAATCATGGCAGCTGGAGAATGGGGCAGTTGGTCACATTCATCAGCAGACAGGAAGCAGAGAGAGCGATGCTCAGCTCCTTTTTCCTATTCTGTGCCCCAGACCCTGGACTGCTGTGACCCACATCCAGGCAGGTCCTCCAACCTCAGTTAAAACCCACTGGAAACTCTCATTGAAGATCCCAGAGATGTGTCTTCCATGATTCTAAGTTAGTCAGGCTGACAATGAAAATTAACCCTCCCACAATTCCCCAGAATCGAAGCAATCAGCACTAGCCCATGCTGCGTGTATTTGGGATGCTTTCTACCCTTCTTCTCTTTCTTTGCTTCCTAGCAGTCATCTTTCCCTCTTTTGTGTGTTTCTTTTGGTTTGTTTAGGAACAGGGTTTCATGTAATGGAGGCTGGCCTGGCCTCAAACACTCCGCAGGTGAGAGGGCTTTGAAGCCCTGGTCTCCAGCTGTTACTTCTGGAGCAGAAGTATGAGGGTTACAGGCCTGTACTACTGTGCCTGTCTTTGGTTTTGTTTTTTTTTATCTTCAAGATTCATAGCAGAAACTCTGTGTGAACACTGGCTTGTACCCAAGTCTGGGATGATACAGTCTCATGAGTAGGGACATCAGGTACTGCCTTTCAGCCTCAGTTTCCTTGACTGCAAAATGAAAGATTACAGTCTGTGCCCATGCATTAAACAAGGTGTAACTTGAAATTTACAACCCATAGTGTAATAAAGCACAAGACATATCAATAAGTATGAACATTCTAATATGTTTAAATAATAATTGATTAAAAGTGTAGTTAGAGATCCAGAATCTGGTGATTTTTTTTTTTTTTTAAAGAATGTTTGCTGGCTCAGCAGTTAAGAGCACTGACTGCTCTTTCAGAGGACCCAGTCAATTTCCAGTACTCACGTGGCGGTTTGAAATTATACTTGCAGTCAAAATACCAATGCACATAAAACAAAAATAAATAGATGTTCAGAATATTCTTCAAAACCTTCATGTCGTTTATGGTTTTCTGGTTTGGGTTTAGGGTGTCCCATCTTTTTGGAATCTCTGCTTTCATGTTATTGAGGGCCCAAAGCCCCAAATCAGATTTGTGGTAATCTTTGAAATACCTATTACAATAATTTAACTACTTTTGACCTAATCCGTTTGAACAGTAGCAGGGGATGAAGGAAGTCACCTTCCTAAAAGGCTTTTGAATCATTCCTGGAAACTGCTTAAAAGGGCAGGCTTTGCATTGAGCTATGCAACAACTCAGGCAGGCAACTGTGTCCATTCCAGACAGAGTTTTCAACTAAAAGTGACACCAGCACTTGATGCTTCACAAAATGAAGTCAGATTTTTTCATGGATTATATTATCTTATAACTTGTCCCCCTAAAAGAACAACTACAATTTTCAATATGAATTTTTTTTCCTGGTTTTTCGAGACAGGGTTTCTCTGTGTAGCCCTGGCTGTTCTGGAACTCACTTTGTAGACCAGGCTGGCCTCGAACTCAGAAATTTACCTTCCTCTGCCTCCTGAGTGCTGGGATAAAAGGCGTGCGCCACCATGCCCAGCTCAATTGTTAATAGTTTTCTCCATAAATCTAGTATATAATGATGCATGCTTTTTTTTATATATGATTAGGAATCTGCTGAGAATGGGTGCAGAAAAACCTAAATACACAGAAAAAAATAAGAGAGGGAGGAAGGAGAGAAGGGAAGGAAGGAGTGAGGGAGGGAGAGAGAGGGGATGGAGGGGTTGGGGAGGGAAATTTGAGGAATTAAGAACTTAATGGGTAAAGGCCAAGTTTGTCCCTATGTAAGAGACAGACGTGCAGTTAGGATTCTGTGAAAAGTGATCATCCTGTCAGACATGGTAGATGTGAGAGCAAAGACTTGGAGAAGAGATGTTTTTGGTTTGTGTTTTCCCAGAAACCAGAGAAGCTCTTGCATCATTCTTATTCTTCTACAAAGGAAAAGAAGGAACACATGCAAAGACCTTCCCCTCACACCCAGCTCCCCAAAGGCACAGGCTCCTAAGTTGGGAAGCCTGGTGCTTAGCCATCTTTCCAACCTGTGGAACATACGTTTTGAGATCAGGCTCAGCAAGCCATATGCCTCCCAAACCAAACCAAACCAAACCAAACCAAACCAAACCAAACCAAACCAAACCAAACCAAAATGAGCAAATGAGCTTCTGAGGGAAATGCTACAGCCCTAAGAAGGAATATCATAGAGTGGTCAGGTGTGCTCACTTCAGTAGTAGGTGAGCCCTGCAGGGCTGTATTTGAATCTTCTAGGTTTGTGGAGTTGTTGTTTTCAGTAAACTGCTGTTGGGCTTCACTTTCAGTTCTCAGTGTGTGGGGGAGAAGGAAGCCCCCCTGCAGAATCTTAGTCCCTGGAGTACAACTCACTTTCTCTCCACAATTACTACAGAGTTTTGTTTTAGAGGCTGTTTCAGACTTAATTAAGATTTAATTACTTATGTAACAAACTAAACTATAGAAATGATCTTTGAAGAGATAGTCTTTCAAGGCTTGTGCTGTAAGATCAAGAATTGACAAATGGGACCTCATAAAGTTGCAAAGCTTCTGTAAGGCAAAAGATACTGTCAACAAGACAAAAGGGCCACCAACAGATTGGGAAAGGATCTTTACTAATCCAAAATCAGATAGGGGACTGATATCCAATATATATAAAGAACTCAAGAAGGTGGACACCAGAAAATCAANGATGGCCTAGTTGGCCATCATTGGAAAGAGAGGCCCCTTGGTCATGCAGACTTTATATGCCCCAGTACAGGGGAACACCAGGGCCAAGATGTGGGAGCGGGAGGGTAGGGGAGCAGGGCCGGGAGGGGGGAGGGTATAGGGAACTTTCTGGATAACACTTGAAATGTAAATGAAGAAGTTATCTAATAAATATTGGAAAGAAAAAAAAAGAATTATCTATCTCCCTATCTCTCTATCTCTCTATCTATCTGAATACACTGTAGCTGTCCTCAGACACACCAGAAGAGGGTATCAGATCCTATTACAGATGGTTGTGAGCCACCATGTGGTTTCTAGGAATTGAACTCAGGACCTCTGGAAAAGCAGTCAGAGCTCTGAGCCAAAGGAATAGTCTCGAGTTTAATTAACAGAAGGGTGTGCAGTTAAGATAGGAACAGCAGCCAGATTTGGTGTCTCCTGTTCTTTCTTACCTTTCACTAAACTTCAAAGCCAAGAATCAGAAGGGAACCTGCTTTATAGACACAGAAAAACAATGTCCTGTTCTTTCTCTTGATCTATTTAGGCCCGTGATGGTTCAAGGTCTTCCAAAGTAATTGTTTCCTTCTTTGTCGATTGAACAGCAGCTGGGATCCCTAAGTCCAATGGAATGAATGTAAAAGACTAATCTTGTCCTACAACAGCAGTAGATATGAGAAGATTATTGATTGATTTATTGGTGGATGTAGTGAATTTACACAAGGAGCCAACCTCCCAGGCGAATTTAGGACAAACTATGTTATACAAAATGATGTGCGCCTTGCTTGATACTGAGCTTTTCTTTTTTTTTTTTTTTCCTGCTATATTATGCCCTCTGGGAAATGGCACAGAATCCAAGGCATGCCACAGGGTTGTTGTGAAGGAGGAGGTTGACAGTTAAGAAAGATTTCCTCTACCAAGTCTGGAGCCAGATCACAGTTCTGAATGCCATTCTTTGGTGTGTTGAATCAAGGCCCTTTGGATTTGTTCCAGGGCTAGTGCAGACTAGGTGAGCTAGGCAAGGAACAAGATGTGTCTTGGGGAATCTTGTCCTATTAGAAACTCAGCACATGTCTAGAGAAGCACAGAGAGATACCCATATTGGAGCTAGCTGTTCCCCATAATACTACTATTGGGATAGTTGTTGAGGTCTGAGAATGTTCTGTTGAGTGAACAGTAGCATGGTAATTAGTACTTAATTTTCTGACTTTTGCAGCTATATTGTGGTTACATAAGGGGAGACTTCATTTTTAGTAGGTTTAGTAAAGAGTTTAGAAGAAATGAGTGAGTGCTGCTGCAGCCTGATGGGGGTGGAGCAAACCATAAGATGTGTTCACAGCCATGTTAGACCAGAGCGTACTCAGGGGGCCCGTTAAAGAATGTGAAGCAGCTAAGAGGAGAAAACATTGAAGACTTTCCACAGAGAAAAGATTGCTGGTGAGATCAGAATCCCTGAAACATCAGGAGATGCGTGGGGCCCATAAAAAACTGAAAGAAAGACAGAGACTTTCTGTAGAGAGTCACCAGTGTCCACAGTGACCACTCCATAGAGGACACTGGCACCTCTTGACAATGATATAACTGACACTCATTCCCCCTAGGGTGCCAGATAGGGTGGCATGGTTGCACATATTTCCTTACAAGACTGTGCCACTAATGAGGAACTTTAGGAGAGGGAACACTTCTATCCCAAAGTAGCCATGTTCTCAATCAGGAGCCATTACAGCTGTGTGCATCTCAGTCTCTAGAGCAGGCTGTGTGACTGAGGTAGGTCCATGCCTGAGGACCCACTGTAGCACACAGATTCACCCTTTAGCCCTGGAGCAGCTCTGGCTGTAAGTGCCTGTATCTGGGGCAGAGACCATAAAGAGCCAGTCTCTGGCAACCCCAGAGCTTTTGAACTATACACAGCCTGTGCTTACACTTGGCTCCCTGCCTTTTCACTCTCATACATTGTCACTTGGTTACCAATGTGGCAGCAAAGGTTTGTTCCCCTGGACACCAGGCATTACTGAATGTACCCCGGGGCCTCTTCTCCTCCACATGTGCCTGTGTCCAGTCCCCCCCTCCATAGTGACTCACTCATTAACATCAACTCAAGTGGCTTGTGTGACAGACCCAGCACCAACAAGGATCCTTCCTCGCTGGAGAAGGTAAAGGTCAGGAGGACCTCAGAAGTCATTGCTATTAAAGTCACCCAAGCCTTCACCACTGGGAACATGCTCTGCATTGACTGCCCAGGTCCTTGTTATTGTCCTCTCCATCGTCTGGGACTTCAGTGTCATTTGTAGGAGGAGGAATGTCTTAAGCATGCTGAGATTGCCTTTCCACAAAAAAGGTCCTCCCTAAACTCATCATACAAATCCAGGAGTGTAAGTAGCTGTCTATGGAGACATCTTGCAAGAGTTTGATCTGTGGTGTGTTCATTATTTTTTTTTTTAAAGATTTATTTTTACTTTATGTATATGAATGTTCTACCTTCATGTAGTGTGTGGACCTGATATGCAAGGAGGGCAGAAGGAGATAATGAACTTCCAGAGATTGGTCAACGTTGATAAATGTCTATCGACGTTGGACGTCACACACTCCTCTGAGTCCAAGGACGGGATACCTTCTCGTCGTCACCAAAATTGGTGACCTGTTAAAGGATCTGTCTGTGGTCCATTGTTTCAATTTAGTCCTAGTCTAATTGCTAGATTTGTCAGGGTAAAGGGGGTTTATTTATCAGAGGGTTGGTTTTTTTTGCCCAGAACCAGATGGATTTAGTGCAGAGTTCTATCAGACCATCAAAGAAGACCTAATTCTATTCCACAAAATAGAAACAGAAGGTACTCTACCCATTTCATTCTATGAAGCCATAATTATTCTGATACCTAAACCACATAAAGATCCAACAAAGAAAGAGAACTTCAGACCAATTTCTCTCATGAATATCAATGCAAAAATACTCAATAAAATCCTTGCAAACCAAATCCAAGAACACATCAAAACGATCATCCATCATGACCAAGTAGGATTCATTCCAGGGATGCAGGGATGGTTTAATATATGGAAATCCACCAATGTAATTCACTATATAAACAAACTCAAAGACAAAAACCACATGATCATCTAGTTAGATGCTGAGAAAGCATTTGACAAAATCCAACACCCATTCAAGATAAAAGTCTTGGAAAGATCAGGAATTCAAGGCCCATACTTAAACATAATAAAAGCAATCTACAGCAAACCAGTAGCCAACATCAAACTAAATGGAGAGAAACTCGAAGCAATCCCACTAAGATCAGGGACTAGACATGGCTGCCCACTTTCTCCCTACCTATTCAATATAGTAGTCAAAGTCCTAACCAGAGCAATTCGACAACAAAAGGAGGTCAAGGGGATACAAATTAGAAAGGAAGAAGTCAAAATATCACTATTTGCAGATAATATGATAGTATATATAAGTGACACTAAAAATTCCACCAGGGAACTCCTAAACCTGATAAACTGCTTCATCCAAGTAGCTGCATATAAAATTAACTCAAACAAATCAGTGGCCTTTCTCTACACAAAGGATAAACAGGATGAGAAAGAAATTAGGGAAACAACACCCTTCACAATAGTCACAAACAATATAAAATACCTTGGTGTGAATCTAACTAAGGAAGTGAAAGATCTGTATAATAAGAACTTAAAGTCTCTGAAGAAAGACATTGAAGATCTCAGAAGATGGAAAGATCTCCCATGCTCATGGATTGGCACGATTAATGTAGCAAAAATGGCTATCTTGCCAAAAGTAATCTACAGATTCAATGAAATCCCCATCAAAATTCCAACTCAATTCTTCACTGAGTTAGAAAGGGCAATTTGCAAATTCATCTGGAAAAATAAAAAACCTAGGATAGCAAAAACCATTCTCAACAATAAAAGAACCTCTGGTTGAATCACCATGCCTGACATTAAGCTGTACTACAGAGCAATTGTGATAATAACTGCATGGTACTGGTACAGCAACAGATAGGTAGACCAATGGAATAGAATTGAAGACACAGAAATGAACCCACACACCTATGGTCACTTGATCTTTGACAAAGGAGCTAAAACCATCCAGTGGAAAAAAGACAGCATTTTCAACAAATGGTGCGGGCACAACTGGCAGTTATGATGTAGAAAAATGGGAATTGATCCATTCTTATCTCCTTGTACGAAGGTCAAGTCTAAGTAGTTTAAGGAACTCCACATAAAACCAGAGACACTGAAATTTATAGAGGAGAAAGTGGGGAAAACCCTCGAAGATATGGGCACAGGGGAAAAATTCCTAAACAGAACAGCAATGGCTTGTGCTGTAAGATCAAGAATTGGGAAATGGGACCTTATAAAATTGCAAAGCTTCTGTAAGGCAAAAGACACTGTCAATAAGACAAAAAGGCCACCAACAGATTGGGAAAGGATTTTTACCAATTCTAAATCAGATATGGGACTAATATACAATATATACAAAGATCTCAAGAAGCTGGACTCCAGAAATTCAAATAACCCCATTAAAAAATGTGGTACAGATCTAAACAAAAAATTCTGAAGTCAGGAATACCGAATGGCAGAGAAGCAGCTGAAAAAATGTTCAACATCCTTAATCATCAGGGAAATGCAAATCAAAACAACCTTGAGATTCTACCTCACTCCAGTCAGAATGGCTCAGATCAAAAATTCAGATGACAGCAGATGGGGGCGAGGATGTAGAGAAAGAGGAACACTCCTCCACTGCTGGTGGGATTGCAAGTTGGTATTACCGCTCTGCAAATCAGTCTGGAGGTTCCTCAGAAAATTGGACATAGTACTACTGGAAGATCCAGCAATACCTCTCCTGGGCATATACCCTGAAGTTTTCCAACTGGTAATAAGAACACATGCTCCACTATGTTCATAGCAGCCTTATTTATAATAGCCAGAAGCTGGAAAGAACCCAGATGTCCCTCAACAGAGGAATGGTGTACTGGCTAGTTTTGTGTCAACTTGACACAGCGGAGTTATCACAGAGAAAGGAGCTTCAGTTGAGGAAATGCCTTCATGAGATCCAACTGTAAGGCATTTCCTCAATTAGTGATCAAGGGGGAGGGCCCCTTGTGGGTGGTACCATCTCTGGACTGGTAGTCTTGGGTTTTATAAGAAAGCAAGCTGAGCAAGCCTGGGGAAGCAAGCCAGTAAGGAACATCCCTCCATGGCGTCTGCATCAGCTACTGCCTTCTGACCTGCTTGAGTTCCAGTCCTGACTCCCTTGGTGATGAACAGCAGTATGGAACTGTAAGCTGAATAAACCCTTTCCTCCCTAACTGCTTCTTGGTCATGATGTTTTGTCCAGGAATAGCAACACTGACTAAGACAAATGGATACAGAAAATGTGGTACATTTACACAATGGAGTACTATTCAGCTATTAAAAACAACGAATTTATGAAATTCTTAGGCAAATGGATGTATCTGGAAGATATCATTTTGAGTGAGGTAACCCAATCACAAAAGAAGTCACTTCATATGTACTCACTGATAAGTGGATATTAGCCCAGAAACTTAGAATGCCCAAGATACAACTTGCAAAACAAAAGAAAATCAAGAAGAAGGAAGACCAAAGTGTGGATACTTCATTACTTCTTAGAATAGAGAACAAAACACCCAGGAAAGGAGTTACAGAGACAAAGATTGGAGCTAAGACGAAGGGATGGACCATCCAGAGACTACCCCACCAGGGGATCCATCCCGTAATCAGCCACCAAACCCAGACACTATTGCATATACCAGCAAGATTTTGCTGAATGGACCTTGATATAACTATCTCGAGTGAGGCTATGCCAGTTCCTGGCAAATACAGAAGGGGATGTTCATAGTCATCTATAGGATGGAACACAGGGCCCCAATGGAGGAGCTAGAGAAATTACCCAAGGAGCTGAAGGGGTCTACAACCCTTTAGGTTGAACAACAATATGAACTAACCAGTACCCCCAGAGCTTGTGTCTCTAGATGTATATGTAGCAGAAGATGGCCTGGTCAGACATCATTGGGTAGAGAGGCCCCTTGGACTTACAAACTTTATATGCCCCAATACAGGGAAATGCCAGGGCCAAGAAGTGGGAGTGTGCGGGTAGGGGAGCAGGGTGGGTGATCCGCGCCCCTTCCCGTCCCGCAGGAAGAAGACACAGACCAATCGGGTTCTTCAACTTAAGTTTGTTTACTAGTCTTTTATGCATGCAGTTACAGCTTAAGCATAATAGTAAATTCGTTTCTCCCTCTCTTCTGGAACTATCCCCACCGGGAGCAACCAATTAAACCCTATCCTGGCCACACACAGAATGCCATGTAGCTCCTGCTCATACGCCAGGAATTCTCGGGCTTCAACTTCACATTCTCGGGCTTAGAATCATGTCACTGCCAACACAGCCTAATGCCATATTAGGAGTTATTTATGCCAGCAAAACTGATAAGGCCGAGGCAGGCAGCGCCATCTTCAAGGCGCGGCCGCTAGGCTCCCTACAGGTGGGGAGAGGATATAGGGAACTTTCGGGATAGCATTTGAAATGTAAATAAAGAAAATATCTAATAAAAAATTTAGGTATAGGCAGTAGAGGGAAGATCTTAAATATTTCAAACCCTCTCTTGACTCCCTAGAACACTACAGAAGAGATTAACATTTTTGCTTCTGTGGGACGTTTACTTGGCACTTGTACAAACAAGAGAATTCTATGTCTTCTCACCTTGGCAGCTGTGGTGCAGTCAGGGTCTGAGTTTGTCCTGGAAGGTGAGCCTCCTGGAACTGCATTTGTACCTTAGTGTTGTATAGCCTTGGCTGTCATAACTTCTTTCTGGGACCTCAGTTGTCACAGTTACAATGTTGGCACCAAGAAGGATGTCTCTAAAGGAACTATCCCTGAAGTACAGCCATCCCTCTCCCTCCACAATTACTTCATTACTTTGTCTCAGGAATCCCCTCAGTATTATTAGGATTTAATCACATTCATAGAAGTGTGTGAAATGAGAGAGCAAACAATAACTGAAGTGTCTATACTGGACTTTGTCATTTTTCTACACCTGTGCTAGGGCCCTTGGTCCTCCTTATCCAGGTGGTAGTTGGGCAAGAACCTGATAGCTAAGGACAAGTCAGATTGGTGAGTATGTGCAGGGTATGGAGAGCTGAGGGTGAGGCAGGACAGCTGATGTTGTCTCACAGATATAACAGCCTTGGAAGGAAAGCTACTGAAGTGGTATGGATCAGTGGTATGCCTTAGTTGCAGACATACACCCACATTCACAGTCAAGAAGTCTGTGGAGGAAGTTAACAAATGCACAGGCAAAGCATCCTTTGCCTGTCACTTGGTATCCAGCACTGCATCTGAAGTGGAACATGTCACCTTCCTCCCAGTGGAGGAGAGCTAGGGACATGTAACTGTCCCCTAATGATGGAGTATGTCACCCTTCTCCCAGCCCTGTCTGGTGCAGGGGACATGTAGTTGTCAATAATGGCATCTCAGAAGGAAGGGAGGCAGCTGTATCCTGACTTGGTCCAGTGCTCAGCACACAGGTCCCCTCACCTAAAAGGGGGTGACATNATGGCCTGGTTGGCCATCATTGGGAGGAGAGGCCCCTTGGTCATACAGACTTTATATGCCCCAGTACAGGGGAACGCCAGGGCCATTATGTGGGAGGGGGTGGGTAGGGGAGCAGGGCGGGGATGCGGGAGGGTAAGGGGAAATTTCTGGATAACATTTGAAATGTAAATGAAGAAAATATCTAATAAAGAGAAAAAAAAGATGGAGAACAATAGAAGAAAAAAAAAAGGAATTCTGCACTCCAACTCAGCAGTCTTGGAAAACTGTCACCTCAGTCCCTTGGGTTTGGGTATCAGGTTTTGGTTATTTTTATGAATTATAGATATGTTGTCATTCTAAGGGATAATTTGGAAATAATTATAGCTTAGGACAGGGAGGAAACTAAGGAGAGCTTAGACTCGGGGATTTCTATCTTTCCTTTTCTCTTTTCTATCCTTCTTCCTTAGGTAAAGGGAAAAAGATTGAAAAGAAAAAATGAGGATAGAGTAACAGTATAGAGATTAGACAAATGGGGATGGATTATTAAATTTACTTTTAAATAAATCATTTTATAGTTGTAATCTTATATTGGTACAAATCTTTATATTTTGATGTAAAATTTAAGTTATATTTTCTTACAGTGGTACAGAATTTATATATTGATACAAGTTTAAGGTTTTCACTGGCATAAATCTTTGTATATTGACACAACATTTAAAATTAACTGCTACTCATAGATAGGCATTGTGCCTATGTAACTCATTTAAGAGTACAAGGCTTATTAAGAATACAAGTTCCACACTGAGTATGAGCAGAGTTCAGCAAGGACAAGGAGAGCCTTCGGACAGTGGTACAAATGCAACAGGAAAGGAGAGGCAACAAAAGGACCAATGAGATGCTCTTAGTGGAATGTGCTTTTTAGAGCAACTTTACAACAGGCAGTGGCAATTCTATGACAGTGTTCCCTATATCTAAACATCTGAAATGAGCCTGGGGCAAGGATGTTTTGATAGACAGAAAAAAATGTGGCACTCAAACTCAATATTCTCATGCAAGAGCAGATTCTCTTGAATAGAAAGATTCAAGAGCAGGATGACTTCATGTGGGATATGATCAAGCAATCTCTACGGATATAAAAATATGGGAATTTGGATTTGGGTGGTAGTAGTTAAACAGGTAGTAGTATTTAGTTGGATTTCCAATAATTGAAGATAGTACCAATAATGTTTACTGAAGACTAGGATGTGAGAGAGAATTTTGGTTGAAATTCTAGGTAAATTGGCTAGAAGTTTTTAAATGTAAATGGTTTGAGGATTCCATGGACATAGAGTTTCAGACATGTTGAACTTTATTTGCATGTTAACCATCTTCTGTGATTTCAATATGGTTTAAGTGTGTCTTGGAGGTCTAGGGCTGGAAGCGTGATGACCATCTGTCAGTAATGAGGAGGTAAAACCTTATTTGGAATGGAATCAGCTCATCAGGTGACTCTTCATAAGATCTTAATGGAGATGTCTAGGAATAAATCGTTTCTATGGGAGTAAGTTATAAGTCATGGTCACAGCACACAATGACCTCCTCTATATGAAGTCATTTGTTCTGTTTCTTAACTACATTGTGAAACTTCCAGGATTCTCTACAAGGATAGTAGTGCTATGATATTTGGACCTTCCTGGCATAGGCTTTTGATCCAAAAAGACTTTCCAACAAAATACTGTAGTAAAAAATACTTAATAAATCCCAACACAGTGTCCATCCTTCCTGTATTGATCATTTATGTTCCTGAATGGAAAACACACACAGAGACTTATATTTAATATGCATTAAGCAGCACTATAGCTGGGCAGCTGCCTACGCTCCATGCTTTTAGAATCTACCTTCCCATTGATAACCCCAAATTATCACTTAACATTAACTATGTTCTATCTTGGATGATCTTAACTAAGTTCTATCAGACTTTTTAGAATTTAATGAAAATGAAGATTCAGCCTACCAAAACTTATGGGACACAATGAAAGCAGTGCTAAGGGGAAAACTCATAGCTCATGTGTCTCCAAAAAGAGATAGCAGAGAGCTTACCCTAGCAGTTTGACAGCACACCTGAAAGCTCTAGAACAAAAAGAAGCAAAGACACCCAAGAGGAATAGAAGGCAGGAAATAATCAAACTCAGGATTGAAATCAACCAAATAGAAACAAAAAGAACTATACAACAAAACCAGGAGCTGGTTCTTTGGGAAAATTAACAAGATTGATACAGAGGGCACAGAGACAGTATCCAAATTAATAAAATCAGAAATGGAAAGGGAGATATAACAACCAAAACAATGGAAGTTCAAAAAAATCATCAGATCCTACTATAAAAGCTTATAGTCAAAAAAAAAAAAAAAGCTTATAGTCAACAGAATTGGAAAATCTGGAAGAAATGGACAATTTTCTAGACAGATACCAGGTGCCAAAGTTAAAACAGGATTAGATTAACCATCTAAACTGTCCCATAACCCCTAAAGAAGTAGAAGCAGTCATTAATAGTCTCCCAACCAAAAAAAGCCCAGAACCAGATGAGTTTAGTGGAGAATTCTATGAGACCTTCAAAGAAGACCTAATACCAATACTCTTCAAACTATTCCACAAAATAGAAACAGAAGGAGCACTACCCGATTCACTCTATGAAGCCACAGTTAGACTGTGCATTTTCCCTTGGAGATGGAACGGTTTCTGTCCAATCACAAACTTGTCACAATTTCCTTTCATAGAGGACTTCATAAGAGATCTTTTTCTACTGCTATCATGTTTAATGTTCCAAATAGATTTTAAAAACTGGTTGAGTGCATATTACTTTTAGCTTCAGAAGATATCATGTATATTTAAGAGGCATTTAACTATTATAAATTATTTTGATGACTTAAAAATGTTAATACTGAGTTATATATTTTAAAATAAATTTTATTAGTTTAATAATAAAAAGAGATACTTAGCCTGCATGTTTGAGACAATCAATTATAGCAAAACCCCTCATTAATGAAAGATACAGGTAGAACAACTTGTTCTGGTCCATGTCTGGGATTTGCACAGGGAGTAGGATCCCAGGGTTCTGAGAACCATTTATTACATTTCTGTCTGGTAAAGCACTTAAGAAAGAGAAGAAAGCGACTTAGTCTGTACGTCAGAGCCTGGTGCCCTGCCAGGTAACAGGCTGCCGCTTTGGCTCATTTACCAGGCAGGAGATGCGGGAAGATCAGTACACAGAAACTTGGTTAGTTGTTCATTTTCTCACAGCCTTCCTCTCAAAATCATTAAACACTAATTAAGCTGGAAATAAGTTCTGAGCAAAACAGATGCTGTAACTGTGGGAGAGAGGGAAGCTGTACTTCAGGGACTCAGGCCCTGTGGCCTTCCTTCCCCCTGACACTGTTACAACATGAAATCTGACGTCTGTAGTAACCGATGGCAGCCAAGAGCCCCACAGATCCAGGCAGTACAAATATGACCTGGCAAGTATCACCTTCCCAGAGCTGCTCCAGAGCCTGTCTGCAGCACAGGGGTCCAGGTGAGTACATGGAGGTAAGATCTCAGATGCCCTCAGCTGTGCCATGGAGAGATGCATTAAGGCTGAAGTCTTTCTCTGATTAAGCCAGAGAGGAGTTGAAAGACTCTGTGGCTGTGTGGAAGTGTAAACCATTAAGTGTAACATTTATCGTTACTATGTTGAGAATTCTTGCTGTGAATATAAAGGATTCAGGCTGTGAATCAGTACATCCTGAAACAGCTCACGTTAACTTTAGCCCAGTGCAAAATAGCAAAGAACAAAAATCTGTTTTTTTGTTGTTGTTTTTTTAAGAAAACCAGCTTTGATAGATACAGTCTGCCTAAGGTTCTTGGGGATTAAACGCATCATGGCCTCATCTATCTATCTACAGAGAGTCCATCCTGTCTTTTAAATTAATCTTATGTAGCATTTTCCAAGATAATGTTGGAGATGAGTTACATCTACCTCCTCCTACAGTCCATGACAATGAGACAGGAATCACTTAATAAAAGATCAGAATCTGGTGTAAAATACAGTTTAAAGTGTCAAAACAGGAACTGAGGACTAGAAAAGTAGGGATCCCCAGGAAAGCAAGCATTAAACAGACAGAAAATGTTAACAGTTTCCATCAGGATTTGGGGTGAATTGATATCAGAGATTGTGACAGATTCTAATCTTTGATTGAACACTTAACATGTATTATAAATATGTTAATCAATGTTGATGAGCTTGCTTTTAATGTCTGAAACATATTTCATCATGTGCAGATATGTAGGATGGTACTGTGATTTCTAGGATACACTGATACTTGCGATAGTTATCTCTTTGTTAAAGGAGCAGTTGAAAGGCAGTAATTGACATTTCTAAAGTCAGGAGGCCGCCTGGAACCAAACCTTGGCACAAAGCTAAGTCCCTGCAGGTCATGTGTGAGATCATCAGGACATAGACATTTAAAACAACTGTGTGAGCATAGCAGGAAGGAGAGCAGGGAACAGAGGCACTCCATGTACTCAGAACACACAAACCCACGGAGACACTGACACATCCAGATTCCTTCTCTTCTAGGAAAGATGCCCTAAACCCATAAATCCCTAAGTAGTGAGAACGGAGCTCCTGAACATGAATAGTAACATCCAGCTGAGCTCTAAGTCCTGGAATCAGCTTGGGCTGATGCAGAACAAAGCAGCCCGCCTGACAAGCAGATTGGAAAAGAAACAGGAGGAGAAGCAGGCTGTAAAGCAAACTGACAACTCTTGCTCACAGAGGCAAATACCACCATGACTTCTTAGATGGGGGAGTCCCTGCTCACAACTGGATACCTCAACCTACTGTGCTGCATGCAGCCATATTTAGAACTCGTAACTACAAAATTGCACTCATCCCATGGCAGCACCTAACACCTCATTAGTCCTGTCTACCATTTACTTAATCATCACCCCCTAGTCCAGAGCGGTTCCTTGCTACCTTTGATGCCCTGATCATTTCCTGGGGCCACAGATTCCCTGAAGCCATCCACCGGGATCACAGATCTCTGATACCCATTCTCCTAGGAAGCATCCCAAGTGTCTGCCAGACACCTTCACTGGCTGCAACCTGGCACTTACATTAATTTTTTACACAACAGTCTTTTTCAGGACATCTTTTGATGACTCAGCTTTAACTATTGGGCCCTGTCTGGATAAATTATTCAATATAAATTGACATTGAGGGCTATCTTTAAAAAATATCTAGAGAAATCTTACACAGAATAAAATTACAGAATGCTTAATACAAAATCTTTAAAAATAATGAGAAATAGAAATTAAAGTTATAAAGCTTTGAATCCAAATGATATAGAAACGGTTATATTAATCAAGGAGAAAATAAGAAAGGAATATCAAATAAAGGAAGAGACAGTGTAGAAGGTAAGGTTACCAGATCTGAGAGATGCTGCAGGTGCATAGGGTTTCCCAGTGTCTGTGTGTGATGTGGGGAAGGCAGGCAGGGTCAGGATGAGCCTCAGCCTTTGGGAATTGGGTGGGGAAATATGATGAAATAGAATGAGAAACAGAAGAAGAAATTTCATTTGGGGAAATTTGTTATTCAATTTAGGTATGATGAGAGCTACCAAGGATAATCCATGCATGCAGACAGTCAGAAAGACAGAAACACACACACACACACACACACACACACACACACAGTACCACCCCACACACAAAGAGAGTGTGAGAGAAAGAGAAGGTGAGAGAGAGAGAGAGAGAGAGACAGAAACAGAGAGACAGAGACAGAGAAACAAGTTAATTTTTATAGTGTACAACTAAAAAAAAAATTCTCCTTTAAAACTTTAGATTTGAATACCAGTTACCAAACTCACTGTCAGAGCACACACAATATCCCAGAGTCTCCCTGGAAAAGGGAGACCTCATCTGCAACATTGCATGTGTCCACCAATACTTTTTGCATGCTAGAAAATGCTGTTATGCAAAACTGACACTTTCTTGAAAAAGTCTTTATGTCTTGGATACAAGTTTGTCAACCTAGTAAATAAAAATGGTTTTGAAGTTTATTAAGAAAACAATTTTTTTCTTCATGACTATGATTGGCACCCTGGGGAATATTTCTATTTTTGTGGATTATTTCTTCCTTTTATTAGAAGGTGTTAAGAAGAAACCCATACACATCATTCTCATCCACTTGGCTTTTACGAACATCCTAATCCTTCTTACAAAAGGATTTTGGGAGACAATAGCAGCCTTTGGCTTGAGAAACTTCCTGGATGACATAGGCTGTAAGATCATTATTTACCTGGAGAGGGTGGCCCGGGGACTCTCCATCTGCACCAGCAGTCTCCTCACTGTGGTCCAGGCCATCATCATCAGTCCCAGAGGATCTGGGTGGAGCCAACTCAGGCCAAAGTCTGCATGGCACATCCTTTCATTCTTCTCATTCTTTTGGATACTCAATGCTTTGATCAGTATGAACCTAACCCATTCCATTAGAAGTACAGGTCTGAATATATCACAGTTTAGGAATGGCGACAACTATTGTTATATTATGCTAGAAAGTCAGGAAATAAAATGGACTTTACTTATCATCATGGTCCTGAGAGATGCAGTGTTTCAGGGTGCCATGGGAGGGGCCAGTGGCTACATGGTATTTTCTCTCCACAAGCACCACCACCATGTCCTCTACCTTCAGAACTCCAAGCTTCTCTACAGAACTCCCCCTGAGCTGAGAGCTGCCCAGAGTGTCCTCCTTCTGATGCTCTGTTTCGTTTTCTTCTACTGGACAGATTGTGCCTTTTCTCTGTTTCTAAGTCTCTCTTTAGAGGAGCATTCCTTGATGGTAAATATGCATGAGTTTCTGAGCCTTGGTTATGCGATTTTCAGCCCCTTTGTGTTGATTCACAGAGATGGTCTTCTGGCTGAACAGTGGGAGACATTGAAACAATGTGTCTCTCATCTATCTGTTCAATAAACAAGAAAGAACTAAGTTCTACGATATTGTGGGTAAGAAACAAATTCCATATAGAAGCTTAATAGTATGTTTATTTTTAGACAATAATCTTGGTGACTCCCAGCCTTGAGCTATTTGCAGTGATATAGAAACCTTATTCTTTATTTGGCGACTCTTTTGAAGTGACTGTCAATTTTTTATATTTGCATATATTAATTATTTATGAAGTGTTTTCCTGCATTTATGACCTTGTAGTGTATGTATGCATGCATGCATGCCTGAGGCCTGGAGATGATGGAATAGACCATCAAATTCTCTGTTACTGACTGGACTTAGATAGATGGTTCTGAGCTAAAATATGGTTCCTTGAAATTGAATCTTGGACCTCTAAAAGCCAGCCAGTGCTCTTAATGACTGAGGTATCAATCTAGCCGCGAGAAATAAGCTTTAATTACAATTCGTAAAACTGGTTTATTAATACCATGACTGGAAGCATACAAATGGAGTTGGTAAATTTTAAAAAAAATTCATAGTGGTTTGATCATGGTATTCCAAGAATTCCTTATTTTTATTGACACTGCCTTGCTAAATGATAGCACTAAGAGGATTCTTTGTGATTATTCAAAGTGTCTGTAAGAATCCACCCATGGAAAGGACTTCTTAGAATTATGAAAGAATGATATGTACTATGTAGTTAGTCAACAGAAGCCCAGTGCACCAGTCACAGGACCTAAATACCCAGAAATATTTCAATGGTGTTGTATTCATGAGTGTTCTCTGCAGGAATAGACTGGAGAAATAGCAGAAGGTGGAAAACAAGGACACAGTAATGTTTCATTTTATATGTCTGAGATTTCTAGGTTTTCTTTTTCCAAGGTCAATGAGTGTGATTGAAGCCAAGCAAGTCTTGTTTGCAGCTGCCCTTTGTTAATGCCCGGGTGCTTTCCACAGCACTGTCCAACTCTGTATCACCAGAGAGCTGCAAAAGGATCTGATTCTACATTCATTCTAATGAAGAATTCATTGTTTAATTTCTCAAATTGGGTCTGTACAATAAGATATTGACATGATTTTAAGAATCTAATGGACATATTATGAAAAATACGTATTCATATAGTCACTGAACATGAAATTGTTGAATTGTTAGAGATATGTTTATGCCATTAGAAAAAACCTTACATGTCATACCTGACTGAAACACCTATAACATTTTGGGTACATCATGGGTCTACTTTATAATGATGACTAGGTATTTGTTTTTTGAATGGTTGAATTATAGATACAACATATTTAAGTAGCATGTATTGTATCATACTTTAGCTTACTAATTAGCTTATTTTTCCAATAAGAAGATTTATATTTTTATTTATGAGTATGTGTTTGTGTGAGTGTATGCCACCTTTGTAGAGGTGCCACATAGACCAGAAAAGGGCTTTGGGTCCCAGGGAACTAGAGCACAGGAACACAGGCTACCATGAATCCTTTGAAGTGGATGTTGGGTAAGGAAGTAGGGTTCTTTGCAAGAGGAACAGATCTTTTCACCATCCCTATATCTCTTTGTCTTTCTGATGTAAATGTGACTTGTCATCTTTATGTAACATCCATTGCTCATATTATCTTCACAGCTCTTATGTGAAAGCCCTTTTCTAAGTGTCTGACATAAAGAACCAGACAAACCAAGACCTTGTAAGTCACTCTATGTAATTTGATCTTAAAGGAAGTGATGTAAGAACATGGAGAAGGAGAGAAGACAGATGTGTTTAATCTGAGGGTTGGAGAGGTTGTTCAACATTAAGAATAGACAGGGGGCTGGAGAGATGACTCAGTGAGTAAAATACCTGATGATACCCAGTCAACCTAACCTGTCTCTGAAGAAGAAAACTCACTCCCACAAGCTGTCCTCTGACTTCCACATGCGTGCTGAGATACACACATGAACACAGGCAGGGACATACAAAATGAACTTTAAATTTATTTAAAAATAAAAAAATTGATAAGACAGTGATATATAATTTTTTGACAGAGCTTGACAAGGATGGCCTGGACTCTGAGTGACATGTAGAATTGCTATTTTGAATTTCTCTCTAAAAGTCAGAGTAGATTGGACAAAACCAAAATGTTGGTCAGAACATAAGTTGAAATTTTAATACATGATGAAAATATTAACAAATCTAAATAAGTAAAGGAAAGTAAAGGAAACCAGGAAGTAAATTTAATTATGCCATTCAGTTAACTCACAAGAGATTTGACAATCAGATTAGTAGAAACAATCACCTCAAACGTTATCATTTCTTTAGGCTGGACACATGGCTTGTCAATAGGATGGAGTAGTGGAATATTATACTAAATGAAAAAAGTCAGACAAAACTTTAGTAAGTCACAGAATTTTACTAATGAGTAGAATCTAAATAAAGAAGAGAATAGAGCCTTCAGTCTGTTGTATATAGCTATGCAGCCTACAGCCCTCAGAAAATACCTGACTTGAGTCTCTTTTTGTCCTGGTATGGTCGGACTAGTGGGCACTAGCCTGATGTAGAGAGTGTGACAGGAAAGAACACTCAGGAGACTGTGTCAGAAGGCTCCTTACTTTTGGAGAAAAGGGACAGGGGGAAGGGGGAGGAACAGAAGATATTTATGTCCCAGGACAATAACTGGTTGGACCCATGTGGTGGCATGTTGTTGGTTGGGGCAATAACATGAAGGGTGCTTCACTTGTATACTCAGGATCAGCAGGGGCCGGGGGAAGGAACCTTTTGGGTCATATAGAAAAGAAAGGAAGTTCAGCCCAAGTTGTTTCATAGGTCAGATAAATAAGCACCGGCCCTCATAGGCTTGGAGATGCATGAGTTTATCAGTTGCTATATGCACTAGAAAGTCCACACCTGGGGAAGCCTATATGCTGGAGTCTGTTGGTGCCAGATCAAGGCAGGAGAGCAGCCAAACTCCTGTTCTCAGGATGAGAAAATCTGGGGTTTTAGGCATGCTTCAACTCCTTCCCAGCTTCAGGTCAGGTCCTCATGGAACTACCTCCATTTGTGAATCCTGCTAGTGGCTGGGTCCTCATATAATCAGAAATATGAAGCTGTGGGTACTTAGAGCTTGCCAGCTTTCATCTTCAAAATTTCCCCATCATTTCACTATTCCTAGGATGACATTAAAGAACATCTGTTCATCCAAGTTAGGACAGAAAGTTTGCGGAGATGGTTCCATCCGAGGTGAGGTGAGTGAACCAGTTTACTGTAACTTAGTTTCTTTGGCCTTGTTGGAGGAGTTGGTTACCAGGAGTGGGCTTGAAGGTTTCAAAAACCTCCTCATTCCACCAGAAAATCAGCATGAAAATATCATGCTGGGTAAGATTGCTCAGTACAGCTACTCTCTAAAGATCCAGAAGGGCAAACAGACTTTCCTCCATCTCAGGATCCTACTTGATACTGTTGTAATGAGCAATGGGAGGGGCAGTGGCTACATGATATTTCTTCTCCATAAGCACCACCAGCATGTCCTCTACCTCCAGAACTCCAAGCTTCTCTACAGAACTACTCCTGAGCTGAGAGCTGCTTGCTGTCCTCCTTATGTGTTTTCTTTTCTTGTGTTGGATAGATTGTGGTTTTATGTACATTTAAGTTTCTCCTTAGGGAACAATTCCTTGATGCTAAACATTTGAGTATTTCTGACCCTTGGTCATGCAATTCTCAGGCCTCTTGTGCTGATTCACTGAGGTGGACATCCGGGTGAATGTTTCCATGCACTCTGGGAGATGAAGACTTTGAGAAGTCTCATTTATCACTTTGCTAACAAATCTGTTTGAAGGATCTCCGAGTTCTGTGTGAAACCAAATTTCATCCCAGTAGCTTAGGCAGATGACTGCCTTTTAGACACCAAACCTGGTAAACTGAAGCTTACTGGGTGTAGAGTTGCATGTTTTTAATTCCAGCATTCTTCAGCCAGAGGCAGGATGATCTCAGTGAGTTGGAGGCTAACCTGGTCTACAAAGCAAGTTCCAAGATATTCAGGTACACACAAAAACCCTATCTCAAAAACAAAGGGAAAAAAAGAAGAAAGAAAGAGAAAAAGTCTATCCTTAAGAGAGGCATCATGGTAAATTCCTTTAGCCTCAGTACTGAGGAGACAGAAGCTGGGAGATCCTTATGAGTTTGAGTCAAGGCCAGGCCACACAGCCATTTTTTCCCAGCCATTGTTATATAGTGAGACCCTGTCTCAAAAACAAAAACAAACAAAAAAACCCCAACAAAACAAAACAAAAAGTACCAGTTCCCCAAACAAACTTAGAGCTGGATAATAGATGACTGCCGTTGCCCTGTAATATATGCAAGCCTGTAATCCCAGGACCAGGGAGACTACAGCAGGAGGACTATGAGTTAGAAGCTATCTAGAAAGAAATAAACAGAACTTGTCACAAACCAAGTGACCAAGCAACCAAGCTACCAAAACGATTTTCCACAAATATCTGTAATTCATGATAACTTAACTTAAACGTCTACCCCTTGCATTATCCTTCTAGGATTTATCAGTTTCCTAGGCCCCTCCTTATGGTTCTGAAATTCCACAACTCTGACCAGGCTATTGGTTCTGTCTCTGAAATATATAAACAGTCACTTTTCTTCTTCCAAATGAAATGAAATAGAGTGTTTACGTGATTATTGTCCCTGACTCCCCAAGAAACACTATAGTAAACTATTTTCGAAGACAGGCTTTGCATTCAGATTGTAGTGTCATGTCTGAATCTCATGCCAATGGAGTAAAGCAGGGGCACTCCCTCACCTTAGGCTCAGTTTGTCAGTAGGACTGATGGGATCCATTCTCCCTGCTTCATCCTTCTAAAGTGAGACTAAAACCAGCTACTTCACGGGTCTTAGCTCACAGCCTGGCAAATCCAACAGGATTCTGCTTTGTCCTAATTACTAATACAGCCTTTAATAGGACAGGCTTCTAAATACATGTGTGCTTGGTACTGTAAGTCGAAACAGGAAAATGTTAGGGGCAGGTATAGGAAAGAACACTTTGCTATCAAGGCAAAACACTATTAGACAGTTAACAGACTAAGTCAAAGAAAATGAAGGCTGTATTAAAAGTATAGTAAAGTATAGGCATAGAACATTTTGTGAACAAATTTATGAAAGTTATCTTCCTGATGGAGTCATAATATTAACAGGTGAAGATGGAGGCTGATGCAGTTTTTCTTTTTTCTTTTTCCTTTTTTCTCCTTCCTTCCTCCCTCCCTCCCTCCCTCTCTCCCTCTCTTCTTTCTTTCCTTCCTTTTCTTTCTTCCTTCCTTTCTTCCTTTTTTCTTTCTTTCTTTTTATTTTCTTGAGACAGTGTTTTCCCCTGAAATTCTCTCTGTAGACCCCATTAGCTTTGAACTCAGAGATCTGCCTGCTTTTGTCTCTTAAGTGCTAGGATTAAAGGCACAGGCCACCAGGTCTGCCTTTCAGGAGTCTTTCTTAACACAATGAAAAGTACTTCCAACTCTCAAAAGCTTTTTAGAGACATAATATGAAACCCCAGGGGTGTCTGATGCTGAACATGGGGATAGAGATGCTTCAGCATTTGTGAGGCAGGCGACAGCTGATAGATTAGTTCCAATCTTTTTGGTATCAGAGGAGTTGAGATTCTGAGGTTCAAACCCCCTCTCATCCTCCGTTGCTCAGTAAAGAGAATTAAATGTTTCCTTTTAAAGGAACTGCTTAGTATATATAGGTCAGTGAACTTAGTATATGTAGGTCTGTGAATTCTCCTCACCGTAGAGCCTGTGGTGAAGGTGAGTGCTGGGTCAGGCCTGCCAGGGTAAGGCTTCCCAGTTTGTTTTTGTACTTTAGGATTCACGTGGTTCTTAGCTCAAAGCAAGCACAGCGAAGACTTCAGTTGTCAGTGCCACCCTGTCAGAAAAGTCTGCACAATCTTGGCCTCTGGAGCACAACTCTTCTCCTTCTTCCTTCAAATCATTACCTTTGTTTGATTCAGAAGTTATCCTAGCCATCAATAGGGTTTAACTGTTCAGAAGAAAAAAATGTGAACTCAGAAAGCAGAGCATCAACAAAAACACTTCCCTGTCACCGCCCCTCCCCCCCAACCCCCAGCCCCAGAAAAATTTAAACTACTAAGCTTCTGTAACTAGTTTCCAGTTTCTTGTCCTGTCCTCTGTCCCAATTCCTGTAATATCCAAAATGAATTCAGAACCATCCAGTACCTTCCCCCTTTGAAAAGGACTTTCCAATCTGTACCAGCAGGCAAAGTGCAGAGCCAGATAAGGAAGCTGGCTTGACTAAACAAATGTAAAAACATAGTTTTAGTGGTCAAAATGATTAAGCCTACAGCTACCAAAACAATATTAGCTGTTTTCAGAGAAATAACCACAACAAGATCAGCAATTCTCCTGCCCCCCCCCCCCCCCGCCCCACACTGAATTCTGACAAAGACCACAAACCACCCTGACCTTGTTGGGAGAATCCCCCTGATGTTAATGGCTGTGATGTTAATAGCTGATCCGTAAGTTCAAAATGTAATATTGCTTTGCTGACCAAATCATAATAACCCACCAAGGGGGCAGGCAAAGTGAGTCACTAGGCCAAAGGGTTACTTAGTCACTTTACAAACCAACCAATGCCTGAAAGGGTTACTTGCTATACCAATGAGAACCCTGTTGCTCAAATCTGCCCCTTACAAAGGTATAAAAAGTGTGTTCTTTCTTTGTTTTTGGTCTCTGCTCTGACCTGTGTGCTAAGAGGGGAGTCCCCAACATGTTGGAACAATATAAATTCTCATTCGGTTTGCAACAATGGCGGTGGTCTCTGTGGTCTTTGTGAATGAGGGTCTTTTGATGAACTACAACATTCCCAGCTGTGAACTTGCTCTGGGACCCACATCTGAGTCTCAGTGTAGGTGGTGCCTGCCTTTTCCTCTTTAAGACTTTCTTTAAACACAGGCACAGAATACATGATAGAGATTATCAAAGATTCTGTTTTCTGACTGTTTCCACAGGGATCTGAGCAGACAAGAGATACCCTGACTCTACCCTACAGGCAGTTCAAGGTCATTGGTGTACTTGGTAGTTTTATTCCTTGTATACTAAACCACAAATGGGACTCAAAATCTTGACTGGCTCACCACCCCTATTTCAAAAATCCAATAGCCTTACATAAAGCTTTAAGAAAACCTATACAATTCATCTATGGTAGGGATGGTTCTATCTGTCATATAGTGAGAGGCCAAATCTTTTAAATTCAGACTCCATTTTGGAGAACCTGATCTAAGTTTGAACTCAGTAAACCTTCTCTGACCTTAAACCCTACATTCCTCTACCTGCAGAATGTCACGTAGCCTTAGATTACAGAGTCAACTTCCTTTTTCCCAATAATAAATCATTCAGCTAGCACCTGAGATTCCTGGAATGTCTTCCTATGCTAATGAGGCATCTCAGTACCTTAAGCTTTCAGCCAATGACATTTGTCCACCCTGGACATTCTTACCCCCTTAACCAAAAACTATATACACCTTGAATCACTTCAAGTACAGTTGGTCCATCTCCCCACAGGTGGTCCTTGTGTGTTTTTTACCTTGTGTGTCATTAGTGTATGTACTCATAGGACTTCAAAACACCCTATTCATATTTGCTCCATTTGCAGATGATCCCTGGGGACAGGGAGGATCACACACAGTCTCCACATCTTCCTGCCATAGCTACATGTTATCTTGGGGAATACTAAAGAGGAAGAATCTCGATTGAGGGTTTTACACAGATATTTTTTGGTCAGGGAAAAATTTGAAGGTGAAAGTTGGCAAGCTCTGAGCAACCACAGCTTCCTATTTCTGATTACATGGAGGAACCAGTCACAGGCAGAGTTCACTCATAAAGGTAGTTATAGCAGATGGGAACAAGTAAAGAGGCCCAGAGCCAGACATAATGCAGAGAATCATTGATCCTGGAACAGTCAGCCTTAAATGAGGTGTCTCCATCAAATCCCTCCCCACAGATCTCAAAAGAGGATACAGAAGGGACAGAAGACACCAAAGTACAAGGCCTTCCAAATTAACATGAGCAAAGCTCTCATGAACTCACAGAGATAGGACCCTAGGTCTAGCCTCTGTATGCTCCCTGGTTAGTGGCCCACTCTCTGTGTAGGAGGCAATTTCTATCCTGGATGTAAAATGATGTAAATAATTGTGTGCATAAGATTAGAAGTGATAGCATCACTAAGTTGTTTATGAAGAGAAGCACCACTGGGTTTCTTTGGGAGATGAATGACTGTTCTCTCTCTGTGTCCTGTGTGATGGTGTCTCCATACATGTATGTTCAGCTGACACATGAAAGAATCTGAAAATGCTTCTTTTTATAAATGAAGTGATAGCTTTTGAGGAAACCAAGATTTCCACACCTTCTATTAATTAGGGAAATCCAGATGCAGGGAAACTAAGTTGTACATTGTATATGTCAGTATATATAGAAATTTAAAAAATAAAATGATTTTCTCTGGTTCAAAAAGGACTACTTCTCCTATAATCTTTCTTTAAGTCAGGGTTTCTCTGGGTAGCCTTGGCTGTCCTAGAACTCACTTTCAATCATGTTGGCCTCAAACTCAGAGATCTGCCTACTTCTGTCTCATGAATGCTGGGATTAAAGGTTGCACTGCCACTGCCCATGTCTATGATGTCTTTGCTTTTTTGTTTAAAAAACTTCTAAGTTTCTTTTTTGTTTCTGAAATACATACATACACACACACATACACACACACACACACAAACACACACACACACACACACACACACACACACACACACACACACACAAATGGAAATTCCAAAGAATTTAATAGGCCATGGCTTTCTTTCTTTTTTTTTCAATTTTTATTAGATATTTTCTTCATTTACATTTCAAATGTTATCTCGAAAGTCCCCTAAACCCTTCCTCATCCCCCACCCTGCTTCCCTACCCATTCCCACTTCTTGGCCCTGGCTTACCCCTGTACTGGGGCATATACAGTTTGCATGACCAAGGAGGCCATGGCTTTCTTAAGGAAGTTGGGAAACAAATTGATTAAGCAAATGGATTAATTTGTGGTTTGGCAAAACGAAAGAGCAAAAATAAAAAAACAAAAAACAACAAACAAAAAAATCATTTCTTCTGTTTTCTCTTTAGCAATGCTTCTGAAGGAACTCATGTATGGGGTGCCCCCTTCTGGACCCCAAATTAGGTACAGACCATACAAAACCACCAGTTTCTAAACAGAAACCAAACACAAAGAGATCCTTTATTAAGCAAGGGAAAAGAGACAAGGTGGCTGAATCTGAATTAGGCAGAAACAAAAAGAGCTTTGCAAGTGTAAATTTTAAGACAGAAAAAGAGGAGGTCTGTGTTAGAATGGGCTAGGGCCTATTGGTGAGTTCTGGTTGGATATTTTCATCAGGTTAGCCAAAATAATGAACTTTGATCATTGGACCTTCTTATGTCTTAGTCTGACCTCAGGAGTCAGGCATAACAAAGGGACCAAATAAGGGAATAAACCTTGGTGGCTAGCTTTAGGAATGTAATGTAATGGTTTAGCAAGAAAGAGAGGAGTGGAAAAATATAATGCTTGCCATACTTGGGCCTGTGTCTTTAATGCTCAGGCCTGCTAGAGCCCGTTAGTTACAATTTTATAATAGACAAAATATCCAGGAAATGTGCACTGTCATCAGAGCCGTATGAAGCTGTGTGGAGAAGCATGCTAGTCTTTTCATAGTGCGAAGGCTTCAGCCTTTCTCTTCCTCAGGGGTGGGACTGACTCCTGGGCAAATGTTAATTCTTAGCATTTATTGTATCAATACTCTGACTATGAAAAGGAGTGGACAATATCTCTCTTTAGAATATCTGCTCTCCTGCCAGGACAGTTACATCCTGACACCTCTCTCCGATTATCCATCATGATCAAGTAGGCTTCATCCCAGGGATGCAGGGATGGCTCAATATACAGAAATCCATCAACGTAATCTACTATATAAACAAACTCAAAGGAAAAAAAACCACATGATCATTTCATTAGATGCTGAGAAAGTATTTGACAAAATCCAATGTACCTTCATGATAAAAGTCTTGGAAAGATCAGGAATTCAAGGCCCATACCTAAACATCATAAAAGCAATCTACAGCAAACCAGTAGCCAACATCAAACTAAATGGAGAGAAACTTGAAGCAATCCCACTAAAATCAGGGACTAGACAAGGCTGCCCACTATCTCCCTACCTTTTCAATATAGTACTCAAAGTCCTAGCCAGAGCAATTACACAACAAAAGGAGTTCAAAGGAATACAAATTGGAAAGGAAGACGTCAAAATATCACTATTTGCAGATGATATGATAGTATATATAAGTGGCCCTAAAAATCCCACCAGGGAACTCCTAAATCTGGTAAACAACTTCAGCAAAGCAGGTGGGTGTAAAATTAACTCAAATACATCAGTAGCTTTCCTTTACTCAAAGGATAAACAGGCTGAGAAAGAAATTAGGAAAACAACACCCTTGACAACAGTCACAAATAATATAAAATACTTCGGTATCATTCTAACTAAGCAAGTGAAAGATCTGTATGACAAGAACTTCAAGTCCCTGACTAAAGAAATAGAAGGAGATCTCAGAAGATGAAAAGATCTCCCATGCTCATGGATTGGTAGGATTAATATAATAAAAACGGTTATCTTGCTGAACACAATCTACAGATTCAACGCACTCCCCCTCAAAATTCCAACTCAATTCTTAGAGTTAGAAAGAGCAATTTGTAAATTTATCGGGAATAACAAAAAAGCTCAGGATAGTAAAACCCATTCTCAACAATAGAAGAACTTCTGGTGGAATCACCATCCCTGACCTCAAGCTATACTACAGAGCAATTGTAATACAAACTGCAAGGTATCTGTACAGAGACAGATGGGAAAATCAATGAAATACAATTGAAAATCGAGAAATGAACCCACACACATATGGTCACTTGATCTTTGACAAAGGAGCCAAAACCATCCAGTGGAAAAAATACAGCATTTTCAACAAAGGAGCTGGTTCAACTATTGGTGTTCAACATGTAGAAGAATGCAAATTAACCCATTTTTATCTCTTTGTACAAAGCTTAAGTCCAAGTGGATCAAGGACCTCCACTTAAACCAAATATACTGAAACTAATAGAAGAAAAAGTGGGAAAGAACCTTGAACACATTGGCACAGGGGAAAATTTCCTGAACAAAACATGCTCTAAGATCAAGAATTGACAAATGGGACCTCATAAAATTGAAAAGTTTCTGTAGGGTGAAGGACACTGTCAATAGGACAAAATGGCAACCCACAGATTGGGAAAAGATATTTACCAGCCCTACATCCAAAAGAAGGCTAACATCCAAAATATATAAAGAACTCAAGAAGTTAGACTCCAGAGAACCAAATAACCCTATTGAAAATGGGATACAGAGCTAAACAGAAAAATTTCAACTGAGGAATTTCGAATGACTGAGAAGTACCTAAAGAAATGTTCACATGCTCCACTATGTCCATAGCAGCCTTATTTATAGTAGCCAGAAGCTGGAAAGAACCCAGATATCCCTCAACAGAGGTATGGATACAGAAAATGTGGTACATTTACACAATGGAGTACTAATAGTTATTAAAAACAATGAATTTATGAAATTCTTAGACAATTCTTATTCTGGAGAATATCATCCTGAATGAGGTAACCCAAATCACAAAAGAACACTCATGATATGTACTCACTGATAAGTAGATATCAGCCCAGAAGCTCTGAATACCCAAGATACAATTCGAAAAATATATGAAACTCAAGAAGAGGGAGGACCAAAGTGTGGATACTTCAGTCCTTCTGAGAAGGGGGAACAAAATACCCACAGAAACAAAGTGTGTTGTGGATAGCCCTGGGCCTATATTTGATGTTAATTCTATTATCCCGTGAGTGTTTGTGAACAAGGAATGGGTCAGCACTCAGGTGATTTCCTGTAAACCTGCTTCCCACCTTAATTTGTAAAATAAAGGAGAGCTAATGATTGGGCAGATAAAAGGGAAGGTGGAGTGGAAGGTGGGAGGGGAGAGAAGGAGAAAATGGAAGAGGGAGAGGATACAGTGGAGGAAGAAGAAGGAGAAAAGCAGAGCAGAAGCACATGACTTGGAGAAATGGCAAGTTCTAAGAGGTCAGATAGATGTGGATGATGGTAGTTTAGCGGTAGATATGCCCAATCTATGCACACAGCATGTAAAATTATATTAACTGTGTTGTGTTTTCATTGCTGGGCATATTTGGGAAGAGATTTACCGCAACAAAAGTGTGAAGCAGAGACTGAAGGAATGACCATCTAGAGACTTCCCTACCTGGGGATCCATCCCATAAACAACCAACAAACCCAGACACTATTGTGGGTGCCAACAATAGCTTGCTGACAGGAACCTGTAGAGCTGTCTCCTGAGAGGCTCTGCCAGTGCCTGACTAATACAGACGTGGATGCTTTGTGTCCATTGGATGGAGCACAGGGTCACCAATGAAGGAGCTAAAGAAAGTACTCAAGGAGCTGAAGGGGTTTGTAGCCCCATAGGAGGAACAACAATATGAACTAACCAGTACCCCCAGAGCTCCCTGGGACTAAACCACCAACCAAAGAAAACTCATGGTGGGACTCCTGGCTCTAGCTGCATATGTAGCAGAAGATGGCCTACTTGGTCATCAATGGGAGGAGAGGCCCTTGGTCCTGTTAAGGTTCTATGCCCCAGTATAGGGGACTGCCAGGGCCAGGAAGTGGGTGTGGTTAGGTTGGCGAGAAGAGGGTGGGGTGGGGAAAGGGATAGGGGATTTCAGAGAGGAAACTAGGAAAGGGGATAACATTTGAAATGTAAATAAAGAAAATAGCTAATAAAAAAAGGAAAAAAAAAGAACAGACATAAGTGTAAAAGGTAGAAATACATGTGCATTTTGCTACTGAGACAGAAAAGTTTAAAGATGATTTTTTTGTTAACTTAGTGTTTTACCATGTAGGTCCAGATGTTTGTATGAACTTCAATAAGCTTCACTGTGTGAGGCTTTATTTTATATTATAATTACTATTTGATAATTTCACACACACATATATAAAGCACTCTGATTACTCAAAAAAAATCAAATATCTGAATGTTACTGAAAAAAAAAGAGAAATGTTCAACATTCTTAGTCGTCAGGAAAATGCAAATCAAAACCATCCTAAGATTCCATCTGACACTAGTCAGAATGACTAAGATCAAAAACTCACGTGACAGCAGATGGTGGTGAGGATGTGGAAAAAGAAGAATACTCCTCCATTGCTGGTGGGATTGCAAGCTGGAAATCAGTCTGGGAGTTCCTTAGAAAATTGGAAATAGTTCTCCCTGAGGATCCCACTATACCACTCCTGGACATGTACTCAAAAGATGCCCCAACATATAACAAGGACACTTGCTCCACTATGTTCATAGCAGCCTTATTATAACAGCTAGAAGCTGGAAACAACCCAGATATCCCTCAACAGAGGAATGGGTACAGAAAATTTACACAATGGAGTATTACTCAGCTATTAAAAACAATGACTTCATGAAATTCTTAGGCAAATGGATAGAACTTGAAAATATCATCCTGAGTGAGGTAATCCAGTTACAAAAGAACACACATACTATGTACTCACTGATAAGTGTATATTAGCTAAAAACAAGCTCAGAATACCCTGAGAGGGTCTGCCAGAGCCTGATCAATACAGATGAGGATGTGTGGGGCTATGAAAGGCAGCCTATTTTGGTTGAATGAGACTTGCTCTGGTGACCCAGTAGAAAACTCTACAAGGGACAGAACAGTAAGCCATGTTCCCAGAGACAGGTGCCTGATACAGAGCCCCCAATTTCATAATTCTGTAACTATAAGTCACGCAGACAATGTTCCAAAAGCTTCTAGCCAGGTATGCTCCTCCCCAAATTTTCCTGGCAACAGCAAGGTAACTCAGCCCACTACAAAAGGGGCTTCTTGGCCCCTCCTCCCTCTCTTTAAGTTCTCACCTTTCTTACTCTCATCTCTAGCCCTCCTCCTCCTTCTCTCTCTCTCTCTCTCTCTCTCTCTCTCTCTCTCTCTCTCTCCCTCTATCCACGTGGCTGTGGCCAGCTTCTCTCTCTCTCTACCTTCTCTCTTTTCCCTGCCTTTCTACAATAAAGCTCTAAAACCATAGACTGTCTCTGCTTATCAAGGCCCGAAAGATGGGATAGGCTTTCCCCTAAAGAGCTGTGTCTAACCTCCGCCAGAAGGCCTTCCTGCGTTCCAGCTATGGACAGGACCAAGGACTCTCACCTGCGTGGGAACCACCCAGTGCCCGCTCTCTCCCTGCCCTCTCCTCCCTTTGGCCCTGGGGCTGACCAAGCCGCCCCTGGGCCTCCATTTTGTTCTTAGCTCTTCCACGGTGTCCAGCGGTGTCTGGGATGCCCGAGAATGAGAACTTGTTATCTCTGACCTCCGTGAGTCCCAGAGACCTAGAACAAAGGACCATGTCCACCCCACTGTGGGCTGAGTCTGTAGCTTCCCACAGCCAGATACCCAGCCCAGGCCATGTGGAAAGCGTGCTGCAGTCCTCCCGCGTATGTCTGCCCAGAGCACCGGAACTCTGGTGGGACGTAGGTTTTCTCCCACTCCATTTACTCCCCCATGCCTACTGCCCAACAAGGATGCACACAGCCAACCATCGGACTGAGCATGGCGAATACAATGGAGAGGTTAGGACAATCCTTGCTTGATGGAACAGAAGGAGTTTGCAACTCCATAAGAAAAACAACAATATCAACCAACGAGACCCCCCCCCCCCCCAAAAGCTTCCAGGGACAAAACCACCAACCAAAAAGTACACATGGGAGGGGGGCACATGGCTCCAGCTGCATATGTAGCAAAGGATTGCCTTATTGGGCATCACTGGGAGGGGAGCCCCTTGGACCTGTGGAGGCTCCATGATCCAGGGTAGGGGAATGCTAGAAGTTCACTATGGGAATTGTCATAGTTTGACCAAAGTGGAGGAGCATTACAAAATGGGATAGCCATGGCCAACAGTTAGAACCCATGTAAGAGGATGTAATGAAACGTACTTGATTAAAAGATAAGGAAACAGGTAATGAGAATAACACTTCGAAGCTCTGATGTCTGAACTGGAACTGTTTGATAATGTACAGCTGTGGAGGTAGAGGACATACCTTAGATGTCTACACAGGAAGAGAAGCATTGACTTTCATATGAACTGATATACAGTACCACTGACCCATGGCACAAACCGTCACAAAGAGGAGAGGGAGGGAGAAGAGGGAAAAGGAGGGCAAAGGTTGAGGGAAGGGGAAAGATTGGAAAAAGAGAGAGAAGAGAGGAGAGGAGAGGAGAGGACAGAAACTCCTTACCTCACTATCTGTGAGGATGGTACTGAAGACAGGAAGTTAGCTCTGATGAGAGCTAGTAATAGATAGTAAGAGAAAGCAAACGTCCAGTCAGAGACAAAGGCTTAAAGGCCTGGCAGGCTTTTTCTCCTGCCTGGAGGGCCCCCTGCCTGTGATTGGTCTCAGAAGCTCAAAGCTAGATCAGGACATGATTACACTACAGTTGGGGGCCTATCAGCCTCCCTTTCTTTGTTCAACCTGAACAATCTTAAATTAGATGAGAAGGACCCCCCCTCCCCACCTTAGAACAGCCAGCTCTCAAGCAGGCACTGGGCTTTGGCTTCTCATGTCCCCCTTTGCTTTGCAGAGGGTCCATGTTTGTGTGTCCTCACTGTGTGTGACCTCACTATGTGTGTCATCGCTGTGTGTCCTCATCCCTAACAAAACCTTTTTATTTTGTCTGCTGTTTCTCTCTTCTGTGTTGGATATTCTTTCCCCTGCCTCTACGTTTTGTTTTTAAACTGTCAGAGAAAATGAACTCAATCAAGACTCCCTAGACAGGAATGTGATGACTAAAGAAACTCCATTTTATGCTGCACATCCATCATGGTACCCGTTAGTTTTTGTTTTTTTTGTTTTTTTTCTGACTCGAGTTCCTGGAAATGCAAGTTCCCTGTACTTTGACTCAGAGACCCCCACTCCGAAATGTACAGCTGTCACCATCTACTTTTTATGACAGAACTGTCTTTTGGCATCTGTAACTTGCTTATGCAGACATTCAAGGACTATTCTGAGGTCACCTTGGCTGTCTTATCTTGATAGAGCTTGGTTGTGCAGATGCTCAAGAGCTTGTGTTTTCACCTTTAAATATTCTTCCATCCACTGCCTTTGTATGGCAGTCTCAAGTGTGGCTCAGAGATTATCGTTCTGCTAGCAGCTTTAATAAATTACCAGAGTGGTATATACTGCATCTGTGACCTTTCCCTAGGGGTCACAAACTTCTTAAGAGTAATGGTAGCATAGTGCAATATCCATAATGCATTGCAACTCCAAATATGATCACACTATTGACTTCTGTGATATAATAGACAGATTTGTAGCTTATTAGAAAGTTCAATGTCCAAAAGAAGAGTAAACAGGCAAGAACTTGTCATGTAGTCTGTGGTTGAAGCTTTCTACAAGGGGTAGTCCTGGGCCTGATGGTGACAACCTGGACCCTACTGAGGTGACAGGCAGGGCAGGTAGAAAGATTCAGAGACACCTTTTCCAGATAAATTATTCTTTCACAAATGTTTCCTAGGATTTTCTGAAAGAAAAAGACTGTAGTCATACTTCTGACCCACTGAGCTCACAGAGATAGAGAGCAGAATTGTGGTTCTCTTGGACAGGGAGATGGAGAGTAGGTGAGCTGTTGGTCACAGGTACAAGGATGCCGGCAGGTAGAGTAATTCCATGAATGTAGTGCACACATGGTGCTGTGATGTGCACTGTGGTGTGCACTGGGAATTCACTGAGACTTCAGGGACTTTCACTTTACCCAGGAAATGATAATGAAAGAGCAAATGGATATGTTCATTTAGCTCATCTGTGAGATTTGAGTCTATCAAAGCCCTATCTATTGAAGGTTAACTATATATTGCTTTTATTTTTAATAATACAAGAGAAATTACAGAAAATAAAATGGCTTTGTATAGAAATGTCAGGTGAGATCTGACCTCTTATTCTTACCTACATTGCCCACTCCATAAGAAAGATAGTAGATATGCTGTGTAAACATACATGAGGTTGTTTGAGAGACAGCCCTCCTCCTTAGCAATCTACCTCATAACAATCTGGAAAAGATTACTATCTTATTTATGGTTCTCTAGAGGAACTGAACCAAGGGGATAAAAATATTATACTATATATAATAAATAATATAATGTAATTTGATATATATGTGCATATATAACATTATTATTTCAGCTTTAAATCAGTATCAAGAGTTAAATCACACAGGAAATTCTGAAACCCAATGTTCCCTTCAGTCCTTGAGTCTGGAAACCTAATCTTTTATAGTAAGTAATCTCACCATACCTGTCTCCTACTGGAGGCCATAACTGGTATTTAGTCCACAGACATGTTCCTCAAAGTATCAATGTGACTCCAGAAGCCTAGAAATTTCCTAGAGAGCCATTGGTTTGGCTCTCAGCAAAGGAATCAGCCCCAGCAGCAGGAACAGAACAAATCAACTCAGAGACAGGAGGGAAGGCAAGCTTGGGGCAGGATGGTCTTCCTTCTAACACACACTTTAACCTGGGCTGTTATCATTTAGAGGCCACCCATGGTAAGGCAGGTCTTCCCACATCAATCAAGATGAACAATTCTTCAGGTGAGGTGCCCCACTCAGGTGATTCTAATTTGTGACAAGTCGACAGAGAATCTAAGCATATTAGTGATCTCCAGTCTATATTATAAAACATTAAGAGGCTGGTTTATCTTAGCAGAGAGCAGTATTTCAGAGACCCACAGCCAGGCCTATCTCTTGCTTTAGTCTTACAGAGTTTCACTCTTGGACCAGGGAAGAAACTCAGGCAGCCTTGGCTCCCCTCCAGGAACGTGCCCAACTGCAGAGAGAGCAGTTCAACCCCACTCCTTGTAACATCTGTTTGGGTTTTTCTGTTTATCCTGAGGAGGAACTGCAGTGGTTACAAATTGGCTGTTCTGAGCAGAGGGGAGTCTCCCTGGGATGACTGCAACACAATGTCTTGAGGGTCTGGGATGGTCAATGCAATTTCTGGACCTTCTGGGTCCTCCATGGCTGGAGGCTGTGAGTTCTTGGAAGTACCAATGGCCTGCTGCTTGGTTAGGCTGTACCACCTTGGCTTCACCAACCAGATCCCCAGTGTTCCCTTGGCACTGCGGTTCCCTTGTCTATGGGCCAACAGGGTACACCTGCATAATGTAAGGGAATATGGAGTCTGGGGTTCAGGAGACAAGAAGGCCTAGTGAACTCTGGGATGTTCAGTATAGGCCATAGTTAGTAACCAGAAGCCAGAGGTGGAAGCTTGAGTTTTAAGGATCTGTCAAAAAGGTATTTACACATCAGTGTGCCAGTGAGGCCTGGCCAGGAGCATGGTCTCCAGATTTGCCATGGTACCATGTGAAAGAAGCTGTTTCTTAATGTCCTATTGTGTTATTTCAAGATCTAACCTGGTTATAATTTTCCCATCACACAAATACTATTCATCTTAGCGCTTTTGGAACCCTAGCTGTGTCATATAGTTGTTTGTCTGGTGGTGGTGACTTCACTTGTTTAACTATGGTCTGTATCCTGCCCTGCAAACTCAGCTCAGATAAAAGTCACCCCCCTCATCTCTATGTACCCTCTCTTGCTCTCATGGTCTGTCTTTGGGAGAAAAATGAAATATTGATTTCTAACAGGAGCATTACCTAAAGTAGAATCACCAGTACTAATGAGGAGCTAAAGGTCTCATGGCTGGGATGATGGAATGGAGGTGGTAAGAATTTTCTGCCCACCTTTATAGAAACTCTGAACTTAAGAAATGCTTAACTTAAGTGTGGTGCCAGACTTCTTAAAAAAAAAGAAATGTATTTTTATAATATTTAATTTATGTTGTGATACACTAGAACATTATGACAAATGTCACTTCGGTAGAGAATGCCTGAAATTCCAGCATTTGGCATCCCAAGGTACCTCAAGATCACCTTGTGCTATATATTGACTGCCAGGTCAACCTATGCTACATAAGAAACATGATGTCTTCCACATATAAAATTTATCACAGCAAAGCAATTTATAATGTTCATATTTTAACTCAGAGGATAGCTATAGAATATAATTTCTACACTTATCAGCAAATATGCAAGACATGGGGAACATGGATGTCTCTGCTGATCAGGACATAGGGGCTGACACTAGCATAACCAAGTTCTAAAAATGTTTTAATATTTAGTAAAACAGACTCATGTGTCACTGTGAAACCTGTGTAGAAGGAGAGAATAAAATCTACCCAATAGAAGAAAAGGAAGCAGGTCATAAGAGTGAGAACACTCCATGTAGCTCTGATTTCTGGAGCAGAGTTGTTTGCAGACCTGGAGCTATAAAGATAGAGAACACGCTTGTGATGGTTATACAGATGGAGAGCCATGGACCCACTGCTCCAGCCCATGAGACTCTGAAAGATGACATCACGAAGAGTCATGAGAAAGAGGAAAAGCCACTTGATGATGTGTCTTGATTGGCGCATATAGCAGTGGCCAATGTACATTATAGCCACAGACCTGTTCAAGCTACTGCCTGCTTTGATGTAGGAGATCAGGTTAGAGCTTATGAGAACATTAACAATCCAAAAGACAAGGATAAAGGGAAGAACTTGGCATGCTGTTTGTGGTTTGAGCTTTGTCCAAAGGGCAGTCCTGGGACTGATGGTGATAGCCTGGACCACACTGAGGAGACAGGTGGTGCAGATGGAAAGGCCCCGTGCCATCCTTGCCAGATAAACTACAGCTTTACAGCCAATATCTCCTAGGAAGTTTCTGAAATAGAACATTGTGCCTATATCTTTGATGCCTGTGCTACAAATAATGATTGTATTAGAAAAAGCCAAGTGGATGAGGATAAAGTTGAAAGCCTTTTTCTCAGTCCTCAAGGCAGGCACGCCTATATGTCTCACACATATTAAGATATTTCCCATAATTCCAGGTCCAGCAAGAGAAAAAAAGATTATTGCCTGGGTAATGCTATTCCACTTCATCTTCGGATTTTATACACAGTACTAGGAAAAAATCTTCTAAAGAACACACATATTCTTCCTGCTTATTCTGATGAAAATGGTGTCAACTGTGTTAACACATATGGCTCTTTATTTTATGATGCCTGATCATAGAATGTGTTTGTTCTTCTTTGGTTTGATTGCTTTGTTTTTGTTTTTGATCTGTCTTTTTTTCATGCCCTTGAGGTGATTATGGCTACAATCAGCGCATAGACTTGATAGTTTCCTCCCTTTCATGAAAATCCTTCATCCCTCAAGTTCATATGACCATGATCTTCTCAGACAAAAGTTAAATGGTATCACTTTGGCATTTTCAAACCAAGACAATCCTGAGCATTAGACCTGGTAGCCTACTTCCTTTCCCTTCATCTCACCCAGTGAGAGCTCAGGCTACTGGGTTGTGTTGTACTTCATCCTGATCCTCTTCTCTGTCCCATATGCAACCATCACTCAAATGTTGTTGAACTCATGAAAAGCTTGTGGCTTCTCAGAAAGTTGTGCTTGGTCAAGTGGACCAGGCTCTCAGATGAGATGATATGGTATCTCCTCTTCTCAGGCCCCTTGACCATAAATTATACACAGGTTAATGACTTAGTCAAGGTATGAACATCTAGATTAATGTTCTCTTGGTGGGACTAACTGGTCAAAATTGTGTTCCCAATAGTCATGGGTAGAATTATATTGAAGGTTATTTACTTTTGACTTCTATTAATCCTGTTTTCACCCTTTCTTCTGAGAATATTTCCTCTAACAAAAACTCCAGCAAAAGTGTTCTTGTAGTCTGAACAAATGCATGTCCTCCCGATTATTTTAAGGTTGGTTCAATCTATTAATGCTCTCCGTCAGAAATGCCCCAGCCTCTGCGTCCTTCCCAATATCCCACACCGTGATTGCCACCTTTTATGAATGATATCTTTATTTCTTGTTTTTTTTTAATTTTCTATATTGAAGGCAAAATGACCCTCTGAAGCAGAAATTTATACCATTTGCTTCACCCCATGCAAAACAGAGCACTTCACATGACAACCTTAACTTCAAATTGTTCTCTACAATTTGGTGTTTTCTCCACAATAAAATTATTTCTGAATTATCTTGAAGCCACGCATATAAACATAACATTGGAGCTTACCTTTCCACAGGAATATGGAATAGCCAAGACTGATCTTTACCCAACTTCTATGCCTTATTATAGCACCTGCGTAGAGTTTCATCTCTTATGCTTTGCCTGTCCTCAGATGAATATGTAGCTTGTATATTTGCTCCCTTTTCAACTGGTCAGTTGACATTGGTCTTGTATGCAGTATGTACGTATTAGCATAGTGCTCAACAACTTTTTGTTGCTAACGGAAGCTGTTGGTTTTAAAACCACTTTAATCACAGAGATGAAGTAACAAACCAATTTTGAGAAACACTTGAGTTGGGCTCTTTCCTGAATATTGATAAAGCTTGGTATCCTAGAGAAGTCAATTCACTTTGGATGGCATAGTTGGTAAGTATTTAGCCTTCTTTACTTGCTCAATAATGTAAACTTTCAGGCTTCAATCAACTTCCTGAAGGCTTTCCTTCAAGAAACTTATTCACAATGCTTCATTTTCTCTCAAAATTTCTCTGTATCAATCTGCATACAATTTGATTGCTTTTTAGATATTCCTATGTGACCACTGTGATGCCAATAGCAAAATGTGTAGTGAAGCAATTGCCTTTGCTTTCCCAAACAGTGGGATATTACACACACACACACACACACACACACACACACACACACATTTATACCAGGGTGATTGGGAAGAGATATTTATATACATAGTAAGATTTTTTTTCGGGGGGGGGGCTGGGGAGATGGCTCAGTGGTTAAGAGTACTGACTGATCTTCCAGAGGTCCTGAGTTCAATTCCCAGCAACCACATGGTGGCTCACAACCATCTGTAATGGGATCTGAATGGTCTCTTCTGGTGTGTTTGAAGAGAGTGACAGTGTACTCATAAATGACATAAATAAATAGATACATCTTTGTAAGATTTCTCAACCTTCACTCCTCTAGCATGTAAGAAATAACAAAGATCAATCTGTGTGAAACTAATCAAGTCAGGATATTCTTTCAGAAATGGATCATGGACCAATTAGAGAAGGCTAAATTATAAAATCAACAAGTTCAGGCTTTGTAACCAACTATTCTGTCAAATGCTGTCTTTCCTAATTGTTATATGCTGGATTTTGAACATCTGACTTGGTCCCTTTGATACTCGCTAATGTAGGGAAGGTGCTTTGTACCATTAAGGTGTATTGTGAGGATTCAGTGGAGCAGAGGCACATAGTGCTTAGGTCAGTGTCTGCCCAGTGTTAAACATGCTCTCATAGCCATTGCTCCAGGATTTTGTGTCATATCTGATTCCCACACAATTCTCTATAATTGCACTGTGCTGCATTTGCATATAGATAGGGAAACTTCAGGGAAAATAAAACCACAAAAAGAAGAGCAAAGTCCCCCATTGTGAGAAAGCTAAAGGGCACCTGATATAAGACACTGTTGAGGAGAACCTCTCTCTCCTGTGAGGACAAACACACAAACTGGAGAAGCTTCAAAGGAAAGCTTCCCTACACTCAAGCTGAAATTTGAGCCCATGACTCTTGTACCTGCCAGGGTTGTCATGAGCATCTTTGGCCCAGTGCACCACAGGCAGCTGCATTTGGCTTCCTCATGGACATGGAAATAATTTTGAATGGCAGGTGAGGAATGAGAGACTGCTTTCTTTCTGGATCTTCTCTCCTTCCTTTTTCACAGTGACAGAGGAACCCAGACCCTCTCTTCAACCACCTCCCCTTACCATCCCTACCTCAGAGCATCTCTGTGAAGGTGAAAGGCAACTTCAGTCCACTGTGACATGATCAGGCACTCAGTTGAGGAGTCTGTGCAGGGCTCAGGGTAGGTGTCCTCACAGCACAGCCAGGTCCTGTTTATCATTGTGGAGCCCTAGGCTCACAGGAACTGTCACTTCTGACAGGATGTCACCAGCAGGAGTTTGGATCCTCCAGGGGAAAGGGCTCCTCTGCAGCCTCCATCCTGGAGGCCAGCTCTGTGCTTCCCCTGGTGCCTTGTCATTTGTTGAGCCAGAAACTTTCTGGTCCTAATTACAGTGTCTGTGGTGACAAGAAGGACTTTGAAGATGAACAGTACCATGAATTTTTTTTACCCATGTGACTTTTTCCTCCTACCTCTTCCAAAGTCAGGAACTTAATGGGAAAATTCTGAGAAACTGGGTGAGTTTCTCTCTAAACATTTCAAAACTGAACAGAACCAGACCTGGAGAGATGGTTTAGTGTTTAAGTAATTGTTGCTCCTCTCGGAGACTCACGTTCGGTTCCAAGCACTTACATGCTGGTTTCCAATCATATATAGCTCCAGGGGACCTAATGCCATCCTCTGACCTCCATAGGCATCAAGTGCACATGTAGTGCACAGACATGTATGCAGGTAAAAAAATACACAAGTAAAACACACATAAAAAGGAACAAATCTAATAAAAATAAGGCCCACTGTATTTATTATTATTTTTTAAAAACGCAGTATTCCAAGAACAAAAGATGTCCAAAGGTCAGAGTCAGTATCTGGCCTTATGGTATGGTATCCAGGGCAGAGCAGCCAGAGGCCTTTTAGAAATTGTGTTTATTTCTTGTTGTGATCACTGATTCTATGCAGAGGAGTCAATTCCCCTCCTGGCTGAGTTTTTTATTTCTCCTTTTGTTTTTGTCTTTTTTTTTTTTTTTTTTAAAAGCCTTGTTGACTGTTTAAAATGGATTGTTGACTTTCTGGTCTATGTCCTGAATTTACTGAATTGTCTCCCATTCTGCTTATCTGAATCCTCTTTAACATCACTGATTATTTGAAAAACAATTTTTTTTGGTTCAGCTTTTCAAACATTTCATTTACTCATATAGTATAATAGTATAAACACAGGGAAACACCCTGGGTAGATGAATAAGACAATGTTGTCATTTAAATCCAATTCATAGGATGAAACAATAAAATAAAAAAGCAGAAAGTGACCCATTGGAGCCCAGGAACACATTAAAATCAGCTGAGTAGACTTTCCCAAACTACAATGATTCAGCCAGCATCATGAAGCAGGACACAGAAGAAACTCTAGAAAAGTGAGTTCTCTAAGAAAACCTTGATGAAGTTTCTGGATGAAGCACTGAAATGGCCTCATTCAAAGGCTGCCCTGGAGCTGTGCTGAGAGCAGATCCTGAACTCAGGGACAGATGGACATCTGTCAGTGGAATGTCCAGCATTCTATCCCCAGGTACACACCTGGTAAGGAGGGAAGGTCCTTGGGCTTGCCAGTTCCTGATCCTCCAAAAAGAGACCAACCTTTGTGCTTCTGAGGGAAACTGACATATGCAAGGGAATCAATGAACTATCAGGTTCACTCCCCATGATGGCTGAGGAGCAGACAAGCTCTGGCTGTGTTCTTCTAGCCAGAGATGTTTGCTTGGTGATGTTTATTTCTCGGCCACCATAAAATATCAGCAAAACTCCAGTTTTCAAAGTTGTCACCATTTCAGTGAGAAGGAAGATTCTGTAGAATCTTAGTGTCTGATATGCAATTTCATCTCTACTCTCCACAATTGCTTTTTTTTTGGAACTCTTAAGTTATCCCATGTGTAATTATTTACTTATTCCTGCACTGTTTTTATGTACATTTGGCATTTGATTACAGATTATTTTTAGCTTTTGTTTTTAGCTAGATCTTGGGAAAGAGACATAAAGTTCTGAGCAATGCCCTTGTGATTTGGTACAGGGGTGTTCTGTGCAGAACATGTTTGCCTGTGTCTATGTTGAAGTGTTTTGTCTTCATTTCTATCCTGTAGACTTATGATTTAGGGTTTCACATAAAGGTCTGTTATTTGTCTAGAACTGCCCTTTATATAAGATGAGAAACAGGGTCCAAGATTCATTCTTTATACCTTGATTTTTAATTTTCCCAGTAGTATTTTTGAAGTTTATTTTTAGCTGCTTTTTTTTTTTTTTTAAATTCCGACTGCTAGGAGCCACCTAGGTAAGGCTAAAGGCATGAAAGTGAACTTGAGATGGTCTATTATTTTGGATGGCTGCAATGGATACTTCTGAATTGTAAGTTTTCAGAAATCTCATCTCAGGGTTGATTCTTATTGCTGATGTGCCTTTCCTGTCACTATTACATAATGTAACGATCTCTGGGCATTAGCCCACCCTACTGGGAAGTTTTTTTGCAGATCAACAAAGATGTACTATCTTGTAGTGATGCTATGTAGACAAACAGATGAGTTCTTAATTCCTAATAATGATTCTATAGATTTCATAAATTTATACTCACAATTTTGAGCCCTCTATAGAAAGAGCTGCAACTAAGCCTCTGTAAACCTTCATGTGCTAATTGCACGAGGATAGAAAGCAGGTTTGAAACAAATTTATGATCAGGGAAAATATTCCTTTTAGGCTAGTTGTAAAACCATTATCTTATAAACTGGGTATGGGCAACTTATTGTATATGCAAGGGCAAAAGATAAAACATTGACTGAACTTAGCTGTACAAAACTTCAGAACTTATGAGACATAGGGGAAATGATTTGCCTCTTGACAAAACTGTGCTAATTTATGACATAAGAATTATTGTTTTAAACTTTTAATGAGCCTGTTGAGTGAGAGGCAGATAATGAATGCTTAATTAGATAACCAGTCTTAAGAGAAACACATGTAAATAGCTCTGTTGCAACTTCTTATTCAGTTTACGTTTGAACTTGTTGTGAACTTTTGATAAAAGATGCTTGGAATACCATGTGATCATGTAGCCTGAGAAAATCTAATTACTAAGAACAACAATAAGAGCTAGGTTTATTTCTTAACAGCAGTTTTCTTCTTACTGCTCAGGACAAAGATTCTTCTTACTCAATAAAAAGGTAGAATTTTTTTCTTTCTCTGAGCAATAAAAGTTGGAGCTTATTTTTCATTCAGAATGAGTGAATTCTTTCTGCACTGGTGCTTGCTAAATGAAACCTGCTTGTGGGGGCTATTGATATGTATATATGTTTTGATATATATATATATACATATATATGCATATATATATACATATATATATACATATATATGCATATATGTATGGATATAAGAATGCATAAATACTCATGGAGTGGATGAAATAGGTGGTTAGGCTCGACGGGAATGTGTGTAAGAATATGTGAGTGCTCCTGGTTCACTAAAAGTTAATTGCTGCAAGCCTCTCTCTCTCTTGGCCAGTGAGAGTTGAGGCTTCAGGAGAAAAGAGCCTTCCCAATAAATTCTCTACTGAATTCCCTGCTGCTATACAGCATATGTTAATTGCCAGGGAATTATAAAGTAAGAGTTAAGTTTTCCAGTTAAGTTTTTATATAGACATAGAGAATTATAAAATAAATAAAAGTTAAGTTTTCTTACAAGGTCAAAGATGATCAGTTTTTTTGGCCTTCATTAGGTGGTGTGTCCCACTTCAGCTGACTCCCCTAAGACTGGGCAGGATCTTAACATCCCAAAAATATTGTTTTGCTTATTTCATTTCAATGTTGCTTTCATTAGCACATAGAATGCATTTATTTATTTTTCTATGTTGACTTTATATCCTATTCTTTTGTTATACGTTTTGTACTTACCAGATCTGAGAAATTTCTTTTATGTGTAACATCATGTCATCTGCAAAGTTACAAGACAAAGGTGGCCACCATCTTGACTCATAATCTATACAGTGCTTGGATTATTTGCCTAACTAACTGAGAGAGAGAGAGAGAGAGAGAGAGAGAGAGAGAGAGAGAGGACAGGAAGAGATGACATTGAGCATCTGTCATTACAGAAATATCTCACTGTTTGATGACTCACTTATTAGTATGTTTTAAAAATTAGTGTGTTTCCTGCAAATTTGTTTTTTTTTCCAATACTGACATTTGTATTTCTCATTGGTTCCCTTTGAATTTTATATTGTAGCTTTCTGTTTTTCCCTAAGACATCATAGGGATTATAAAAGTTTGTACTGAATCTATAGGTTGAATAGCATTCCCATCATAGCAATATTGTCTTGTAATCTATGGACATGAGGTATATCCTAGTTAGGGTCACAATAGCTCTGACAAATCACAATGACCAGAAGCAACTTGAGGAGGAAAGGGTTTATTTCACTCACATTTTTACATCACAGTTGATCATTGAAAGAAGGTAGAGCAGGGACCCAAGTAGTCAAGAAACTGGACGCAGGAGCTGACTCAGTGACTCTGGAGGGATGCTGCTAAATGGATTGCTCTTCATTGCTTGCTCCGCCCAATTTCTTATAGAATCCAAGACTACCATCCTAAGTGTGGCACCACCCACAATGGGCTGTGCCCACCCATATCAATCACTAATTAAGAAAATCCCCTTCAGGCTTGCCTAAACCCAATCATGCATTTCCTCAGTAGAGGTTTCCTCCTTTTAGATGACTCCAACTTTTGTCAAGTTGATATAAAACTAGCCAGCACAATGCCTCTCTCCATAATTTTTCTGCCCTGATGTTAAAAAAAAAAATCAACGTAGTTCAGCATGTTTTTCTTCCTTTTGCTTTAGTTTATTCCCAACTTTTTCATTTAAGGTTTTTTTCATTATATATATTTTTTATTCCCCTCCCAGTCCATCCTCAGGCTATTCCACATCCCACAGCGCCCCCCCCCCATCCAAGAATATGTTCTCATCCCCCACTCCACCAGACCTTCCCATTCCCTAGGGCCCCAAGTCTCAGAGGGTTAGGTGCATGTTCTCTGACTGAGTCTGGACCCTATGGTTCTCAGCAGTACATGTGTTGGGGCCTCATAACAGCTGATGTATGCTGCCTGGTTGGTGGCTCAGTGAGAGATCTTGGAGGTTCATGTTAGTTGAGACTGCTGGTTTTCCTACAGGGTCTCCCTCCTCCTCAGCTTCTTCCAGCTTTCCCTAATTCAACCACAGGTGTCACCAGCTTCTGTCCATTGGTTGGGTGTAAATATCTGATTTTTTCAGCTGCTTGTTGAGTCAGTCAGTCATGATAGGCCCCTGTTTGTAAGCCCTCCACTGTGGGGCAATGGGCTATGCATAGTAAGCCTGGTCTCCAATCAAGCTTAGTTCTTGAACCCTGTGGGACCCTGTGGGTGGTAATTTTAACCTACATGGGATGAAAGGCATTCGATCATGTCTCCTGAACCCCTGGCTCTTGTCGAAGTTACCGCCCCCACAGCCCCCACAGCCCCCACAGCCCCCACAGGAGAGGCATATGGCTATCAGTCATGTAGACATGTAAACAGCTTCAGTGCAGTAGCTGGATATAAAATAAACTCTAACAAATCAATGGCCTTTCTCTATACAAAGGATAAATTGGCTGAGAAAGAAATTAGGGAAACAACACCCTTCAGAATAGTCACAAACAATATAAAATATCATGGTGTGACTCTAACTAAGGAATTGAAAGATCTGTTTGATAAGAACTTCAAATCTCTGAAGAAAGAAATTGAAGAAGATCTCAGAAGATCGAAAGATCTCCCATGCTCTTGCATTGGCAGGATCAATATAGTAAAAATGCCTATCTCGCCTAAAGCAATTTACAGATTCAATGCAATCCCCATCAAAATTCCAACTCAATTCTTCACAGAGTTAGAAAGGGTTATTTGCAAGTTCATCTGGAATAACAAAAAAACCTAGGATATCAAAAACTCTTCTCAACAATAAAAGAACCTTTGGGGGATTCACCATGCCTGACCTAAGTTGTACTACAGAGCAATTGTAATAAAAACTGCATAGTACTGGTACAGGACAGACAGGTAGATCAATAGAATAGGATTCGAGACCCAGAAATGATTCCACATACCTGTGGTCACCTGATCTTTGCCAAGGGAGCTAAAAGCATCCAGTGTAAAAAAGACAGCATTTTCAACAAATGGTGCTGACACAACTGGCAATTATCATGTAGAAGACTGGGAATTGATCCATTCTTATCTCCTTGTACTAAGGTCAAGTCTAAGTGGTTTAAGGAACTCCACATAAAACCAGTGACACTGAAACTTATAGAGGAGAAATTGGGGAAAAGCCTTGAAGATATGGGCACTGGGGAAAAATTCCTGAATAGAACAGCAATGGCTTGTTCTGTAAGAAAAGAATTGACAAATGGGACATAAAGTTGCAAAGCTTCTGTAAGGCAAAAGATACTGTCAATAAGAAAAAAAGGCCACCAACAGATTGGGAAAGGTTCTTTACCAATCCTAAATCAGATAGGGGATTAATATCCAATATATATAAAGAACTCAAGATTGTGGACACTAGAAAATCAAATAACCCCATTAAAAAATGAGGCACAGAGTTAAACAAAGAATTCTCAACTGAGGAATACTGAATGGCTGAGAAGTACCTGAAAAAATGTTCAACATCCTTAATCATCAGGGAAATGCAAATCAAAACACCACTGAGATTCCACCTCACACCAGTCAGAATGGCTAACATCAAAAATTCAGGTGACTGCAGAAGCTGGTGTGGATGTGGAGAGAGAGGAACACTACTCCATTGTTGGTGGGATCGCAAGCTAGTTCAACCACTCTGGAAATCTGTATGGTAGTTTATCAGAAAATCAGACAAAGTACTTCCAGAGGATCCTGCAATACTTCTCCTGGGCATATATCCAGAAGATGTTCCAACTGGTAATAAGGACACATGCTCCACTATGTTCATAGCAGCCTTATTTATAATAGCCAGAAGCTGGAAAGAACCCAGGTGTCCCTCAACAGAGGAATGGATACAGAAATTATGGTACATTTATACAATGGAGTACTACACAGCTATTAAAAACAATGAATTTATGAAATTCCTAGGCAAATTGATGGATCTGGAGGGTATCATCCTGAGTGAGGTAACCCAATCAGAAAAGAACTCACATAACATGTACTCACTGATAAGTGGATATTAGCCCAGAAACCTAGATTACCCAAGATACAATTTGCTAAACACATGAAACTCAAGAAGAATGAAGATCAAAGGGTGGACACTTCACCCCTTCCTAGAGTTAGGAACAAAGCACACATTGAAGGAGTTACAGAGATCAAGTGTGGAGCTGAAACAAAAGAATGGACCAACCAGTGACTGCTGCTGCTGGGGATCCATCCTATAATCAGCCACCAAACACAGATACTATTGCATACGCCAGCAAGATATTGCTGAAAGGGACCTGATATAGCTGTCTTGTGTGAGGCTATACCAGTGCCTAGCAAACACAGAAGTGTTCCTCTGCTAGATGCTTACAGTCAGCTATTAGATGGAATACAGGGTTCCCAAGGGAGGAGAGAAAGGGGTCTTCACCCCTATAGGTTGATGAACAATATGAACTAACTAGTACCCCCAGAGATCATGTCTCTAGCTGCATATGTAGCAGAAGATGGCCTACATGGCCATCATTGAGAAGAGAGGCCCCTCGGTCATGCAAATATTAAATTCCCCAGTACAGGGGAATGCCATGGCCAAGATGTGAGAGTGGGTGGTTAGGGGGGCAGGGCAGGGGTTGAGGGAGGGTTTAGAGGACTTTCGGGATAACATTGGAAATGTAAATAAAGAAAATAACTAATAAAAAATTAAAAAAACATAATTAAGACCATTTTCTTAGTGCTGAGAAATGCCTAAGTAGTTAAGAGCACTAGCTGGTCTTCCAGAGGATTCAGGTTCAATTCACAGCAACCATATTTTGGTTCAGAACAACCTCTCTTACTCCAGTCAGTCAGAGGACATTGGAGGAGTCTTCCAGACTGTACAGACATCAGACATGGATGTGCAACATAATTCAGGCAAACTATTTATATACAGTAAATGAATACAAATATTGAAAAGTTTTTAAAAATCTCTTCAAAGGGGCAGCAAAATGGAGATTGAGGTTTCTATATTACTGTAATTTGCTAAGATTACAGAGTTAATTCATGATTAATGTTCAGCTCAAGACTTGGGTTACCAGGAAAAGTGTCTTGAGAATAAATAGATATTTATATTTTTTTGTGGGGTTTTATTGTTTCCTTAATATTGCAGAACTGAGAGTTTTTTTCTGTACTTATTGAACAGATCAATGAGAGACATCTTCTGTTTCCCTCACTGAGCAGATCAACATCCAGCCAAAAGTCCGTCCCTGTGAATCAGCAGAAGGGGGCTAAAAGATGCGTAAACAAGGGACAGATATTCTTGAATATTTACTATCAAGGAATTTTCTACTAAAGAGATGCTTATAATTAGAGAAAAGACACAGTCTGTCCAGTAGAAGAAAACAAAACAGAGCATCAGAAGGAGGACACTTTGAGCAGCTCTCAGCTCAGGGGGAGTTCTGTAGAGAAGCTTGGAGTTCTGAAGGTAGAGGACGTGCTGGTGGTGTTTGTGGAGAAGAAATGCCATATAGACACTGGTCCCTCCCATGGGACCCTGAAACACTGCATCTCTCAGGACCAGGAGAGTGAGAGCAATCCATTTTATTTTCTGACTTGGTAGGATGAAATAGCAATAGTTGTCGCTATTCTTGAGATGTGATGTATTCAGACCTGTACTTGTGATGGAATAGATTAGGTGTATACTTATTAAAGAATTGAATATCCAAAAGAATGACAAGAATAGAAGGATGTGCCATGCAGACTTTGGCCTGAGCCTGCTCCACCCAGATGATCTGGGACTGATGATGATGGCCTGGACCACAGTGAGGAGACTGCTGGTGCAGATGGAGAGACCCCGGGCCACCCTCTCCAGGTAAACAATGATCTTACAGCCTATGTCATCTAGAAAGTTTCTCAAACCAAAAGCTGCTATTGTCTTTGGCAATCCCTTTGCAAGAAGGAGTATGATGTTTGTAAAAGCCAAGTGGATGAGAATAAGGTGTATGGGTTTCTTCCCAGTACTTCTCCACCAACTGAACATATAATTCAAAGAAACAGACATGTTCCCCAGAGTGCCNTGTGTGTGTGTGTGTGTGTGTGTGTGTCTATTTCTGTGTCTCTCTGTGCATGAATTATACATGTTAACTCTCAGCATAGCTGAATTGCACTCCAAGTTTCTTCAACAGAACTTTCCTCACTGTTTCTTACTCTATTTCATCATATTTGTCATCCAACTTCCCAAGTCTAAGGCCCCTTATTATTTGCATCTTGTTCACTTTAACTATTTCCACATTTCATTTGGCTTCAAAGCTTTAGAACGTCAATTTCTATATCATAATATTTAAAAAATTTTAAACTGACCATTCTGTAATTTTACCCCGTATAAATGTTCACCAGTTATTTTTTAAACATATTCCTCAGTGTCAAGTCAAATTGAATAACTTTTTTTTTTTCAGATAGGGTCCTGCAGTTGAAGTTGAATCATCAAAAATATGCTGAAAAATTCATATTACCCTGGTTGCAGCCAGGGTGGATGTCTAGCAGAACCCTGAGAGTGCTTCTTAGGAGACAGGGTAGCATAGAGCTGGGATCCCAGTGGATGGACTTCAGGGCATCTGTGATTCCAGTGAGTGACCTCAGGCCATGTAAGGGAGCAAGGAGCAGCTCTGGACCAGGGAATGATGATGAGGTGAACAGGAGAACTGGACTAATGACATGTTAGGTGCTGCCATGAGATGAGTAAAGGTTTTGGGTTATGAGTGATCAGTATCAGCTGTAGGCAACACAGTAACTTGGACCTTATTGCTGTGAATAGGGATTCTAACATCTAAGAGGCCATCCTGGCATTTGCCTCTGTGGGGACTTTAACAGCAGTTGTGACACTTGGCTTTGCAGCCTGGTTTTCCTCTAACCTGTTTGTTTGTCATGCATGCTGCTTTGTTCTACATCTGTCCCAGGTAAATCCAGAACTTAGACCTCTGCAGGATGTTTATCTTAATGTTCGGGAGCTCCACTCTCATTTCTTAGGGATTTACGGTAAACTTTGGGCACCTTTTCTAAAATAAGAGGAGTCCAGATGCTTCCGTGGCTGCACGGACTTGTGTGTTCTGAGTACTGGGAGTGACTCTGTACCCTGCTCTCCTTCCTACTAAACTCTCAGGATTATTTAAATATCTATGTCCTGATACTCTCACGGGGGACGTACAAGAATCTAGCTTTGTTTACAGGTTCCCGTCCAGATAGCCTCCTCGCTCTGGAAATGTCAGTCTTTCAGCTGCTCCTCTGACAAAGAAGGAATTATTTCCTGTTTTAGTGCTTCCTAGAAATTGGAAAAACCATCCTAAATATCTGCACATAATGAAATACGCTCCAAATATTAATACCAAGCACATCAGCATTCATTAACATATTTAATATAAAAATTAAGTGTTCAGTCAGAGATTAGAGTTCGTAAAATCTTCTGCTATCAATTCTCTCCAGATTCTGATGGAGAATAGTAGTAACATTAGTCTGTTTAATTCTTGCTTTCCTGAGATTCCTACTTTTCTAGTCCTCTCTTTCGTTTTTCCAAACTTCAAATCATGTTTGAAAGCAGATTCTGATGTTCGAATGCATGATTCCTTCTACTGAAGTGGACTGTCAGAAAAGGGAGTGGTGACTCACTTTCCACATTATCTTGGGAACTGCTATAGGAAATTAAAAGACAGGATGTACTTCTGTTTAGGTAGATGAATGATCCTTCGTTAGTTCTACCCTTCAAAAGGCTGAGGTAGGCAACAAACATCCACCCTGGTTTTCTAAAAAACAAAACAAGTAAACAAAACAGATTGTTACTTTTTAAAAAATGTTTTTTATTAGATATTTTCTTTATTTACATTTCAAATGTTATCCCCTTTCCTGGTTTCCCCTCTGAAAACCCCCTATCCTTTCTCCCTTCCCCCTGCTCATCAACCCACCCTCCCTCTTCCTGGTCCTGGCATTCCCCTATACTGGGGCATAGAATCTTCACAGGACCAAGTGACTCTTCTCCCATTGATGACCAACTAGGCCATCCTCTGCTACTTATGCAGCTAGAGCCATGAGTCTCACTATGTGTTTTCTTTGGTTGGTGGTTTACTCCCTGGGAGCTCTGGGGGTGCTTGTTGTTCCTCCTATGGGGCTGCAAACCCCTTCAGCTCCTTGGGTCCTTTCTCCAACTCCTGCACTGGGAACCCTGTGCTCCGTTCAGATTGTTACTTTTTCCTACTTAGTGCTGGGATAAAGTTCAGATGAGTTGTTTCAGGTTGTACTAGTTCACAGCCTGGATCCTTATAGCCAAATTGTACTGGCAATCTAGATTGTACTGGCAACTTTAACTCTTAGTGGTCTATAGTTCTCCCCATTCCAGCTATATATACAATGTGTATAGTTGATATGAGTGTGTAGGATATTATGTGATAGAATTGATAGATTTTAAGGATTGATACAGAAGGAAAACCTCCACATTGGGAGTTATAAAGTTATTGTAAAAGAAAACATGCACCAATATTTGAAGGCTGGAAGTGCACCAAAGTGGAAAGTACAATCTTTATAAATACTTGTGGCACCGTTGGAGGCACGGTGCCAGCGAACCTGGACCTAAACATTGATTTTAGATTGATTTGGTTTTGTCACCTTATTTTTGAGACAAGAGTCTCTCTATATAAACCATTGAAAAACATTTATTAACTCAGACTCTTCACCGCTGACGTTATGGGAGTGTTTCATCAGTGTCTCAAGTTTCGATAGACATCTGAAAATCTTCTCTTTCTTACTGACTCCTTAAAAACAAACAAACAAACAAACAAACAAACCAGGAGGTAACCTTAAGCAAAGACTCACCCAAAGCCCTGTCCTGAATCCAGCCTAAGGATGGTTAGCAATGCCTCAGCATTTCTGTCCCTCTTATGTATCTCCAGTGCTATCCTTCTTTGATCTCTCTGGAGTCAGAGACCAGCCTTGCCAGGGTCAGAAGAAATGTGCAGGAGCCTCGCAACTCTTCCCTGGCTTAATCAGAGAGGCTTTAGCCTTAATGACTCTCTCCATGGCACAGCTGAGGGCATCTAAGATCTTACCTCCATGTACCTACCTGGACCTGTGGTGTAGACAGGCTCTGGAGTAGCTCTGGGAAGGTGACACTTGCCAGGTCATATTTGTAGTATCTGGATCTGTGGGGCTCTTGGCTGTCATCAGGTACTTCAGACTTCAGGTTTCATGCTGTCACAGTGTTAGGGGGAAGGAAGGTCACTGCAGGGCCTCTGTTCCTGAAGTACTGCTTACCCTTCTCCCACAGTTACAGTATCTGTTTTGCTCAGAAGTTATTTCCAGCTTAGTTAGTGTTTAATTATTTTGAGAGGAAGGATGTGAGATGAGAAAATGAACAACTAACCAACTTCCCGCATCTCCTGACTTCTTTTCACTGTCTCAAAGTTCCAAGCTGTGGCCTGGCTGGGGACCAGCTTCTGACACACAGGCCTTGTTTTTTTTTTTTTTTTTTTTTTTTTTTCCCTCAACTCCCTCATTAGACAGGAGTAAAATAAGTGTTGCTCAGCACCCTGGGATTCTGCTTCCTGATGAAGTCTCAGATATGGATAAGGACAAATTTAGAGTCCCTTGTGCCAGTCTCTATTGAAGGTCTTTGCTGTAACTGATTTTTTATTTCCAAATTGAATAAGTTAAATATCATATAGGACTTGGAATATCAATGCCACCCCAACATTGACCTTATTCTAAAAGCAATCCTTACTTATTATAAAACTTCAACGATACTTCTAACACTTACGTGTCATTTCATATATTTTTCAATCTAAGCCTTTCCTACCCTGGATGCAAACTAAGGTAAATAAATGTGGGGCAGAGCCGAGGTTCTTGAGAAGCAGCACTGGCTTGATTAGGGAGATGAGTTTGAGGTCACTTGTCTCCCTCTGTGCCCTGTGTGATGGTGTCTCCATACATGTAGGTGCAGCTGAAACAACATAGAAGCTAAAGACACTTCTTCTGTATATGAAAGGGTAGCTGTTGAGGAAAGCAGGGTTACTACAACCTCTATTGGTTATGGAATCTATGTGCAGAGGAACTTACTTGTACATTATATATATAAGGGTAGATAGAACTTAAAATATAATATATTATATTTTATTGCTTTTTTATTTTGGTTAGGAAATTACTAAATTACTTCTTTACATTTGAAATATAAAGAAACCAAAATGGACAAAAAGAAGTAACTAAAATGATTTAAAGCTTGTAGTGTTCTTAATAGGTTGTTCAAGAAAAGAAAAGAAAATATCAAAAGAAGAGCCCTTCATGCAGTTTTCATTCTGATGGAGTTCTGTAGGGAAAATTGTTCATCAGCAGACAGAGGATATACTGTGGGATTCATGGAGCAGAAACACCACACAGCTCATGACACTGCCACAATTTCCTAAAGTGGCTCTTTTAGAGCCATAAAAATGAGAAAAATTCATTTTATTATTCAGCTTTATGTGTTTGGCGTTTGCCTGCATGCATGTATAATCACTACATGTGTGTATTGTCCGTAGGGCAGAACACTGGATTTGGATCTCCTGGAAGTGGAATAACAGATGATGGTCAGCAACTATATGGGTTCTGGGTAATAAACCTTTAGCCTCTGCATGATCAGCAAGTGCTCTTACCTACTAACCATTTCTTCATCCTCTATCATAGAGGTTTTTGTTAGATATTATATAATTCATGGTGTGTGTGTGTGTATGTGTCCACTGTATTTGTTTCTCTATGTCTGGTGTTGGTGAATTTCTGTCTTGTTTGTATATGTGTGCATTTGTATGTGTGTTTGAGTATATAGGGTGTGGGGGTGGGGATGGGAATGGGTGCTCATTTATGCCTGAAGTAGACCATTGGAGTCCTTAGAACTTGAGGTATAGGAGGTTTGGGGCTATCTGACCTGTTGCTAGGAACCAATCTCAGGTTCTACACAAGAATAATGCATATTCTTAACCACTGATTCTCACCAGAACTCTTTATTTTTCTGTGTACCATTTTGAGGGTTATTATTATTTTTTTCTTCCTTGATGACCAGTGTTCAAAAATATTTTTCTCAGTCCAGAATATTTTTTGGGTTTCATGCCAGTTAAATTAGTATACTTACGATGCCCTTATATTGCCAGTGTTGAGGAACATGACCCTAACCAATGAGCATGATAAACCTCCTTTCTTTACAGTTAGCCTGTATCAGGTGTTCAACAGAAATAGATTAATAAACAGTATGACCACAGGCTTATTATCACATTCCTTGTCCTTTGGTGGCTTCTCTGTATTTCTGTTTATGAAGAAATTAACAAGTGCTTGAGTAGGTGATTATAAGGAGGTTAAAAGTTGCTGAGAACCCAGTTAGAAGAAATGAATGCTCCAGGAAGCAGATTATCTTTGGTATTTATTCAGTTCTGCATTCTGAGCCTCTGAAATGCTTCCTGTCACAAGGCAGATGCTAATAACTATTTGTGGAATGAGAAAGTGATTGATGCAGAGATAAAGAATTGACCTCAGAAGGAGAGGTTGCTTGACAGTTACATTCCTTCATCGTTGACACTTCTGACAGAGGACCATCTATAAGTCATTAGGATTACTTAATATTTAGATTGTACATCAGCCTTAGAAGTTTCATTTGCTAGCCAGGTGTACTTTTAAAAAGTGCAAAATTTTCCCATTCCAGTGAGATGCATGTATCCCCATTAGAGCCTTCCTCTTTACTTAGTCTCTTTGGGTCTGTGGATTGTACTTTAATTATCCTTTACTTAACAACTAATATCTATTTTTAATTGAATACACATCATATTCTTATTTCTGGGCCTGGCCTACCTCACCCAGGATGATTTTTATTGTTTCATTCATTTACCTGAAATTTAATATCATCTTTTTCTAACAACTTAAAGAGGAGGAGGAAAAATTGTAGGAGCCAGAGGGATCAAAGACACCTATAGACCCACAGAATCAAACAGGGCTAATAAGAGCTCACAGAAACTGAGGCAGCAGTCATAGTTCTGGCATGGGTCTATGTTCGGTCCTCTCCATACATGCTGTAGTTGTTTAGTTTGGGATGTTTGTGGTACTCCACACAGTGGGAGTGAGGATATCTCTGACACATTTGCCTGCTTTTGGGATCCCTTTCTTTTTACTGGGTTATGTCATTAAGCCTTGATCTAAGGGTTTATGCCTAGTCTTGTTGCTGTGTTTGGTTGATGGGAGAGCCCATTTCAAATAGGGAGTGATGGGTGTTTCCCTGATATGGTAACTGTGGAAGCACATTGATGGAATATACATGTGGACAACAGTTACTTACTCCTACTTTATTTGCTTTGCTAGCTTCCTGGGAATAGAATCATCCTTGGGATGACTACAGTGCAGTGTCTTCAGGACCTGGGATAAGGAAAATTTCTGGAGTCTTGGGGTCCTCCTGGGCATGAGGCTGTAGAGGTGTCTAGGCCCCCAGTGTCCTTCCCCTTCTCACAGAATGCTGCTGGGGTTCCAGCAAGTGGATCCCCTCTGCACCCTCACTACTTTGGTCTCCTTATTCTCAGCTCAACAGGGTGCGCCTGTACAACATCAGGAAAGATGGGGTGGGGTGTTCAGGTGGGGCAAAGAGACCCAGCAATCACCTAGATGTGCAGTAAAGGCCATAGTGTGTGACTGGTAGTGAGAGATGGAAGGTCTGGTGTTTACAATCTAAGATCTTTGTTTTAACCCACCAGTGTGCCAGTGAGCCCCGGGCTGCAGCATGAGTATACACAGAACCGAAAAAGCATCATTTTTGAGAGCTCATTTGCCAGAGATTCTTTTTTTCCCAGAAGACTGGGAAGACTGGGAATTGATCCATTCTTATCTCCTTGTACTAAGGTCAAGTCTAAGTGGTTGAAGGACCTCCACATAAAACCAGAGACACTGAAACTTATAGAGGAGAAAGTGGGGAAATGCCTCGATGATATGGGCACTGGGGAAAAATTCCTGAACAAAACAGCAAAGGCTTGTGCTGTAAGATCAAGAATTGACAAATNCCTAGTTGGCCATCAGTGGGAAGAGAGGCCCCTTGGTTATGCAGACTTTATATGCCCCAATACAGGGGAACGCCGGGGCCAGGGGGTGGGAGCGGGTGTGTAGGGTAGCAGGGCCGGGAGGGGGGAGGATATAGGGAACTTTCTGGATAACACTTGAAATGTAAATGAAGAAAATATCTAATAAAAGTTGAAAAAAAAAGATTTATTTATTATTTTATGTCTAAGAGTACACTATTGCTGTCTTCAGACACACCAGAAGAGGGCATCAGATCCCATTACAGATGGCTGTGAGCCACAATGTAGTTGCTGGGAATTAAACTCAGGACTTCTGGAAGATCAGTCAGTGTTCTTAACCACTGAGGCATCTCTCCAGCCCTTGCCAAAGATTCTTGTACTAGCAGCATAAGTTCTAACCCAGTTATAATTGAGCAGCATCATTGACATGTTATTTTTCATTCTGGAATCTAGCAATGTCACACAGTTGGTGTGCTGTGCTGTGGTGGCCTGGCTTGTCTCATTGTCATCTTCACTCTGTAGTATTAGCTCACCTCAGATGAGGTGCATTTCCTCATCCCCACCTGTGATATTTGACCCAGGGAGTAGCACTCTTCGGAGGTGTGACCTTGTTGGAATAGATGTGTTACTGTGGATGTGGGATTAAGACCTTCACCTTAGGTGTATGGAAGTTAATATTTCACTAACAGCCTTCAGATGAAGTCAGGACTCTCATCTCTGCCTGCACCATGCTTGCCTGGATGCTACCATGTTCCTGCTTTGAGGATAATGTACTGAACCTCTGAACCAGCCCTAATTAAATGCTGTCACCCTAAGACACCACCTAACTATTTTTTTTTTTCATGCTCTGTCTTTGGAAAAAAATGCAATAGTAATTTCTGAAAGAAGTTTAACCTCCAGCTTCTCCCCGGTGCACATAAAAGGAGAGATCACATGACAGAGATGATGGAATAGGAAGGTGGTAAGAATTCACTTTCAGTCTGTCTAGGAACCCTCAATAGGTCTTAAGATTGTGCAGTTCCAGAGAGCTTTAGAAAAGGAACTTTATTACCATAATATTTAATTTTTAATATAATATTTAACTGTGATAAATAGAATGTTAAGGCAAATGACAGTTTGGTGAGGAATGCTGTAATCCCAGCAATTAGAGTGCTGAGTTACCTCAAGTGCAGCTTCTGTTGCATGCAGACTGCCAGGACAATCAATTCTGCATAGCAAACATTATGTCCCCACATCTAAAATTCATTATGGAAAAGCAATTTATAATGCATATACCTTTAGATCATAGAGATTAGATAAAGAATATATGTTTGTACTTCTTAGTGGGCAGGCAAGGCATTAGGAACACGAACATCTCTGCTGATCAGAACATAGGGGCTGAAACTAGCATAACCAAGCTCTAAAAATGTTTTCATATTTAGTAAACTAGAATCATGTGTCACTGAAAAACCTGTGTAGAAGGAGAGAATAAAATCTACCCAATAGAAGAAAAGGAAGCAGGTCATAAGAGTGAGAACACTCCATGTAGCTCTGATTTCTGGAGGGGAGTTGTTTGCAAACCTGGAGCTATAAAGGTAGAGAACATGCTTGTGATGGTTATACAGATGGAGAGCCATGGACCCACTGCTCCAGCCCATGAGACTCTGAAAGATGACATCACGAAGAGTCATGAGAGAGAGGAAAAACCACTTGATGATGTGTCTTGATTGGCGCATATAGCAGTGGCCAATGTATATTATAGCTTCAGACCTGTTCAAGCCACTGCCTGCTTTGATGTAGGAAAGCAGGTTGGAGCTTATGAGAACATTAACAATCCAAAAGACAAGGATAAAGGGAAGAACTTGGCATGCTGTTTGTGGTTTGAGCTTTGTCCAAAGGGCAGTCCTGGGACTGATGGTGATAGCCTGGACCACACTGAGGAGACAGGTGGTGCAGATGGAGAGGCCCCGTGCCATCCTTGCCAGATAAACCACAGTTTTACAACCAGTATCTCCTAGGAAGTTTCTGAAATAGAACACTGTGGCTATATCTCTGATGCCTGTGCTACAAATAATGATTATATTAGAAAAAGCCAAGTGGATGAGAATAAGGTCAACAGGCTTTTTCTCAATCCACAAGGGAGGCATGTGTATATGTCTCACAAATATCAGGGTATTTCCCATAATTCCAGGTCCAGTAAGAGAAAGGAAGATTATTGTGTGGATAATATTATTCCAATTCATCTTCTGACTTTATGAATAACACTAGCAATAATCTCTGAAACACATGTAAGATTTTCTCTGTTTATTCTGATGAAAATAATGGTGTCAGTGATGTAAATACATATGTTTCTTTCTCTGAGGATGCCTGATCACAGTCTTTGTTTTCCTGGTTTGTTTGTTTGTTTTCCATCCCCTTGGAAGTGATGATGGCTACAATCAGGTCATAAACCTGATAGTTTCCTGCCTTTTACAATGATCCTTCATCCCTAAGTTCACAGGACCATGCTCTTCCCAGACAAAAGCTTCATGCATGGCATCACTTTGGCATTTTCAAACTGACAGAGTCCTGAGCATTGGCCTGGCAGGCTCCTTCCTTTTCCTTCATGTCACCCAGTGTGGGCTCAGGCTACTGGACTGTGTTTTGCTTCATCCTGGCTTCTTCACTGCCCTATATGCAACCATCACTCAAATGTTGTTGAACTCTTAAAAACCATGTGGCTTCTCAGAAAGTTGTGCTTGGTCAAGTGGACCAGGTTCTCAAGTGAGATGATATGGTATCTCCTCTTCTCAGGCCCTTGACCATAAATTATACACAGGTTAATGACTTAGTCAGGGTATGAAAATCTAGATTAATTGCCTCAAAGTGGGACTAACTGTGATTAAATTTGTGTTCCCAATATGCACGTGTGGAATTATTGTGAAAGTGATTTCCTTTTGACTTTTATTAATCCTGTTTTTATTATTTCTTCTGGGAATACTTCCCCTAACAAAACTCCAACAAAACTGTTCTTGAAGAGTCTTAACAAAGGCATGTCTTCCCAGTTGTTTTAAGATGGGGTTAGTCTAGTGATGTTTTTATTCAGAAATCTGTCAGCCTGCCAGACTACAGATGATTCAGTGGTTATGGGTAATTGTTGCTCCTTAAGAGGAACCATGTTTGATTCCTGGCACATGAACCATGTGCTTCAAATATGGTGGCTCAAAAACATGTATGTCCAATTCTCACACTGTGAATGTAATCACTTTATGAATGGTATGTTAGTTTCTCTGTTTTTCTTTATTTTTTTCCCACTTTGTTTATTGTAGTAAAAATGAGCCTTTGAAACTGAGACTTATTCCATTTGTATCACACCTCACAAAACACATAGAACTTCACACAACAACCTTAAGTTCTATTTGTCCTTCACCATTTAACATCTCATCTACATCAACATCAGTTCTGAATTACTTTGAAGCTCTCCCAAAGACTTGTTGACCTTGGTGCTTACATTTCCACAGGAATATGTGCTGTATTATCCAGGGCTGAGCTTTGCCCATTCCCCATTCCTCATAGCGCCTGCTTAGCGCTTTATCACTTAAGCTTATCCTTATCCCTGCCCTCAGCAGGCTCTGCTGCCTATGTATCTTCTCCCTTCCTGCACTGGGCAGTGAGCAGGCCTCAGAAACACCAGTTTGTATGTTTTTATGTAAGTCTTAGTGTAGTGCCTGTTCAAAAGGTCATAGGTTGCTCAAGGAAACTGTTAATTTAAAACTGCACTTTAATTGCAGATATAAACTGACAAAGCAATTTGCAGAAACATTTGAGTTGGGCTCCTCCTGAGGACTGATAACACTCAGTATTCTGGAGAAGTCATTCTCTTCGCATGGCATAGTTGGTAAGGATTTAGCAATTATTCCTTTTTGCAATGTTGTGAGCTTTTAAAAGTTTTACAAAATAGCATAGGTTATCCTTGATGTAACTTAACCAATAATGCTCCACTTTCTATCAAAATATCTCTGTATTTGTCGGTTTATAATTTGATATGTTCTAGTTGTAACTTTGTGATCTCTGACATGCCAATAGCAAGTCTTATAATGATACACATATAAACATACATACACACATATGTACACGCACACATATACACACATGTCTATCCAAGGACAATTGGGAAGAAATATATATATATATACATATATATGAATAGAAATGAATATAAATATACATACATATATGTGTATATATATATATATATATATATATATATATATATATATATATATATATGTGTGTGTGTGTGTGTGTGTGTGTGTGTGTGTGTGTGTGTGTTTTCTCAACGCTCATAATAGATAAGAAATAACAAGAGCAATCTTCTTAAAACTAATCAAGTCAACATATTCTTTCATAAGTAAGTAATGGACATTAGGAGCAGGATACAAGGTCCAGACCTGAGGGAGAGAAATTGTAAAATTGACAAGCTCAAGCTTTGCAACCAGTTAGTCTGTCTGTTAAATGCTGTCTATCCTAATTATTATGTCCTGGACTTAGAATACTTTACTTGGTCCCTTTAAGACTCACTAATGTAGGAAAGGTGCTTTGTTCCATTCAGGTGTATTGTGAGGATTTAGTGGAGCAGAGGCACGTAATACTTAGGACAGTGTCTGCCCAGTGTTAAACATGCTCTAATTGCCATTGCTCTAGGATTTTGTGTCATGTTAGTTTCCTGCACAGTTGTGTTATGTTCTGAATCAGGAGAGACTTTAGAACAATAAAACCTTGACAAAGAAGAGCAAAGTCCCCCATTGTGAGAAAGCTAAAGGGCACCTGATATAAGACACTGTTGAGGAGAACCTCTCCCTCCTGTGAGGACAAACACACAAACTGGAGAAACTGCAAAGAAGAAAAGCTGCCTCACCCCAAGATGAAACTTCAGCCCATGTATGTCTCCTGTACATGCCTGAGCTGTGATAAGCATCTCTGGCTCAGTGCATCACAAACTGCTGCACTCAGCTCCCTCATGGACATGGAAATAATTTTGGATGGCAGGTGGAAAATTAGAGACTCCTTTCTTCCTGGATCTTGTCACTTTCCTCTTTCACAGTGACAGAGGAACCCAAACTTTCTCTTCAACCACCTCCCCTAACTATTCCTACCTCACAGTGTCTCTGTCAATTTGAAAGGCTACTGCAATTCACTGTGACATAATGGGACACTCACCTGCAGAGTCTGTGAAGGGCTCAGGTGTGTCCTCAGAGCATATTCAGACCCTATTTATAATCCTTGAGCCCTGGGCTCACAAGAAATTTTACTGCTGCCAGGGTGTCACCAGCAGGAGCTTGGCTTCTCCAGGGAACAGGCTCCTCCTGCATATCTCTATCCTATATGTCAGGTCTGTGTTCTCCCTGGTGACCTGTCATTTGCTGAGACAGAAACTTTCTGCTTTTAACTGCAGTACCCGAGTTTCCTGGTTTCTGGAACTTTTCCTCCAAGGAACTGAATTGGCAAAAACTTCTCTGAAACTGAAACATCCCCTCTCTGAATATTTCAAAGTTCAATAACATTATTGCTGGAGCAATGATTCAGTGGTTATGAGTAATTGTTCCTCCTTCAGAGGAACCATGTTTGATTCCTGGCACATGAACCATGTGCTTCAAATATGGTGGCTCAAAAACATGTATGTCCAATTCCAGGGCATCCAATGCCTCCACACCACCTCCCTGAGCATCAAGCACACATACTACACATACATATATGCAGACAAAACATACAGAAGATAAAATGAATCTTTCTAATAAAAATAAATGTTTAACATCAAACAAACAAACAAACAAACAAACAAACAAACAAACATAGAAATCGCAGGAACATGTAGAGTAAAAGATACTCAAGGACCAAAGTCAGTGGCTGGACTTATGGTGTGGTATCCAGGGCAGAGAAGCAATGGGGATTTTTAGAGGTTGTGTCTGCTTCTTGCTCTGAGTGCAGACTTTATGCAGAGGAGTCAACTCCTCTCCTGCCCGAGTTCTTCATTTCTCCTCTTGTTTGTAGCTAGCTCTTTTTGATATGTTCACTGTCAAATGGTTCTTTCTCTTGATCAGGTTGTTCAGTTATTGCTAAGATTAATTAGAGCAGGGTTACATGTAATTCACTCAATGAACTACATATCAGTTCTGGGTCTCTAACACCAGTTTTGAAAAGGAAGTCATTAGTTCTCACTTGCTGTTAGGCAGCAGAGGAGACTCAAGGGGAAAGGACTCAGCATCCACACACCCATCCCCACAGACCTCACATTCCCCTACTTCCTTTCCCTTCCCAGGGCCTATCCACTTCCTGGTGTGAAGGAATGCACTGGAATAGTAGTGTTTGAAAACTAATACTCAGTAGACACTTTTGCTCCTCTGCAAGAACATCTGTGTTTCCATCAGTTGAGGTGGATCCGTGACAGGGGAGGAAGTGGCCTCCTATTTTTGCCTAGAGAAACCCTGGGATCTTAGCCCAGGGCCTTTCACTCCCCAGAAGGGAAGGCTGTGGTCCCTCTGCAGATCAGTGTGTGTCTTACTGAAGACTTACTGTCAGGCCCAGACTGCCTGGGGATGCTGTACAGACACATTTTCTTACTTTATTTTTCTTCAACCTTAGGAGTCATGTGACTTATGAGCTACCTCTAAAGTCATGTGTGTTTGTTTGTATGTGTGTGTGTGTGTGTGTGTGTGTGTGTGTGTGTGTGTGCGTGTATGTAAGACACAATAACATTATACATACAGCATGTGCAGAGCTCTCATGGTGCTTATATGCTGTGCAGGATATTAAGTCTCTTAACCAGTGACTTTTAGGTCTTCAAATTTGATCATAAAGAGTTCTTGACTTGTATGTATGTATGTATGTATGTATGTATGTATGTATGTATGTATGTATGCACAGTGCCACTCATGTTTGGTTCTATGCTAGGTCTCTGGGTTATTTAGCTTCTGGTTCCTGGCTATCCAGGCAGAGTCAGGCATGGGTTCCCACTCAAGGTGTGGGACTCAACTTGCACCCGTCATTGGTTGGCCACTCCCACAAGTTTTATTGAATTATTACCGGACTTATCTTGCAGAAAGGATTAATTGTACGTTGGAGATTTGTGGTTGGTTTGATGTCTCAGCCCCACTGCTGAGGGCCTTGCCTGCTATAGAAGATGGCTGGTTCAGGTTCCATGAGTCTTGATTCCTAGGAGGCTTTGCTAGAGTCCCCCTCATGGATTCCAGGGAGTTTCAACTGCACTAGGTTTCTACATCACCCCGCAAATGGCCTCCCAAGTGTATTGATCTCTCTTAGTACTTTCTCTCTCTATGCCTGCACCTGATCCTTCATGTTTTACATCTTCACTTTCCCCAAGTCCACATTTGTATCTAGTTTTATTGTAGCTTGTTATGCCATGTTGGCTTCATCTCCCTAGGAGGCCTGCTATTTTCTGAAGGGCAACAGAGACGGAGTAGAATCTGGTGGCAAGTGAAAATGTGTACATGGGACTGTGTCTTAGTTCGGGTGTTGTTGCTGAGAAAAGACACCATGAATAAGGCAACTCTTATAAAGCAAAAATTTAATTGGGCATGCCTTGTAGTTTTAGAGGTTCAGTCCATTATCACCATGGGTGGAAGCATGACAGTGTACAGACAGACATAGTGCTGGGGGAGTTGAGTTCTACATCTTGAGCTGAAGCCAACCAGGAGGAGGATCTTATTCCCTGCTGAGCATATTTTGAGCATACCAATACCCAAAGTACATCACAACATACTTTCTCCAACAAGGTCATACCTCTCCAATAAGGCCACATCTCCTAATAGTTCCATTACTTATGACCAAGCATTCAAACACATGAATGTCTGAGAGTCAAACTTATTCAATCATAGACTGGGTGGCTTGGAGGCAGAGGAAACAGTTTTCAGAAAGTAATGTAATATAATGTAATATAATGTAATATAGTATAATGTGTACTTATTTTTTATATTACTTAGTGTAGTATAGTCCTTAATTTGTAGTTCAATCCCTGATAGTTATCTTTGATGTGGTATTTTAAAAAATATTTCCTCACAGCTTTTGAGTTGATTCATTTTTCCTCATTTCTAATATTTCTATTTTCTTCAAAATTTTAATTTTTCTTATTGAATGTTTTATCTGCCCTGTTGGATTTCTGCTCTATATCCTAAATTAACCTTTCTTTCATTCTGCTTTCTGAATCCTCTTTGAGGTCACTGATCATTTGAGAAACATATTTTTCGTTTTGCATTTCAAACACCACATTACTTTCATGTATAGTATATGTACGAAACTCTGGATATTCTCAGGGTAGATTCAGAAAAAGAATATTGTGTTTTAAACCCAGTCAATATGGCATGATGCAATATGGTAAAACAATCATCACATTGGAGCCCAGAAAGTCCCCATAATCAGGTGAATAAATTTTCTAAACTACCAGCATCATAAGGTAGGATACAGCAGAAGCTGAAGAAAAGTGAGTTCTCTAAAAATCCTTGACAAAGCTTCTGGATGAAACACTGAGATGGCCTCATGCAAAGGCTACCCTGGAGCTGTGATGAAAGCAGATCCTGAACTCAGGGACAGATGCTCAAGATTGGGACATCTGTCAGTGGAACATCCAACATTCTGTTCTCACGCACACACCTTTCTATCTCAGGTAAGGAGGAAGGTCTTCAGGCTTACCAGTTCCTGATCACTCAAAGAGAGACCAACATTTGTGCTTCTGAGGGAAACTGACATATGCAAGTGAATCAATGAACTATCAGGTCCTCTCCCCATGATGACTGAGGAGCAGACAAGCTCTGGCTGAATTCTTCTAACCAGTGACATTTGCTTGGTGATGCTTAATGTTTCGGCCACCATAAAATATCAGCAAAACTTCAATTTCCAAAATCATCACTATTTCATGGAGAAGGAAGCATTCTGTAGGATCTTTTTTTTTTTCTTTTTGGTTTTTTGAGACAGGGTTTCTCTGTATATCCCTGGCTGTCCTGGAACTCACTTTGTAGACCAGGCTGGCCTCGAACTCAGAAATCTGCCTGCCTCTGCTGGGATTAAAGGCGTGGGCCACTAGGATCTTAATCTCTGATATGCAATTTCATCTCTGCCCTCCACAATTACTTTATTTGACCCCCACTTCACCTTCAGCTCTTCCGCAGTTCCCAGTGGTTCATGAGTGTCTAAGAACCTGCGAACCAGATGGCTCCCAACCAGCTCCAGCTGTTCCATACCTCAGAGTGTGCTTTCCCGTCTTGGAGCAGTGTCCTGGAGTTTTCCTAGGGCCCGACACCTACCCAGTGACCGAGTTCGGTAAGCTTGGTTGACTTCCAGTGCCCTGCCTCCCCAAGTGGCTGTGCCTTTTGGTAGAGCACATGCGGGACTGTATAACCCTACAACTGGCACCAACATTGTCTTTAACCTAGCTGGACATTATTAAAATTTAGCAAAAAGACACTACTTGAGAAACCTACAACCAAGACTGTTGAATGCATTCCTTTGGAGAATTTCAACTCTTGACTAGGGAGAAGACAAGGGAAGGAGTGTATGTGTGTGTGTGTGTGTGTGTGTGTGTGTGTGTGTGTGTGTGTGTGTATGTGTTGTGTCTCAGTGTCTCAGCTCCCCTGCCAGGTCCTGTTTGATTCTCCTTCAGTGACTGTTGAGATGTTTCCACTTCTCAGGTAGGAGCTGCAGTGAGCTGAAGGAGAAATTTGGTTAACAGCACATAAGTCACCTACAGGAGCTTCCCTGGGAATCCTGCAGCATAGGGGGCCTGGAGGACAAGCGCCCAGGGAACTTTCTGGATTCTTCTTGTCCTCTGGGACTGTGGAGTTCTAAGACCTGCAAGGTCCTGTCCCTGGACAATGCCACACTGCATGGGCTTCAGCGAACATCTCGGTTCCGGGCCTGAACATGGCAGTCCTTTCATCAGCAGCTGAACCCCATGCACCTGAGCAGCAGTGAGAGGAGCGAACACAAGCATGGCTGGTATTCAGGGGTGCAATCACCTTGAAATGCCAAATGTTCTGTTTATATTCTAATGGGTAAATATAAGTGGGGCTCAGTGTTCCTGAGCAGTTTACACAGCCCAGGACTCAGGAACTGTCACTCTCAAATGGAACTTGTTTTCCTAACCATGATGGCAATCTCTGACCAGTGACACATCCCCTGTGTTTTCTTATTAATTCTGTGACCACACATCAATGTCATGAAAGTGTTTGGAATGGCCTTACAGGTTTTAGTTTTACCCGTTCTGTAGATACTGGGACCCTGCAATGCCAAGCACTTACTAGGGGCAAAGAATTAGCTTCTTGTCCTGGTCCTCTCCACTTTGTAAGAGACCTTCAGATAAAGGATGCTTTCTGACATCCTTCTTCTTCACTTGTTTTCCTACTCATTGGGTTAGAGCAGCCAATGGTAAGTGCTTCATAAATAAGTAGAGGAGTCAGCGATGGTGGAAGAGCAGTAGAAGGAACCAGAAGACAGAAGAGATTTGTGGGTCCTCATAAGACTAAATCTCTAGCATGGGAAACAATACAATTCTAATTTTGGGTGACTGCATGCCCTTCTGCAATTTCTTATGAAGGATGCTGCATGCTAAACCACAAGACAGGAATGATGGGTGCTGGGGACAACATGCCATGACATGGATGTAGTATGGGACCTTGAGAAGCAGGAGACACATTCCTCTGGAGAATCTTCCATCAGAAATAAGGAACTGCCTGCAGCAGGCCTGAATGGTGACATCTCAGAAGCCCACAGACAGCTTGTTTGTAGAAAAGTTGTTCCCATTTCTCCTGACCTCAGCCTTGGACTATGGCTGTATAGATTTCATTTGTGTGTGACTGCTCTTCAGTTGGCTATAGTGTGCATAATGATTTTGCTAATATCTGATTTTCCTATTTTTTTCCTCCCTCTGCTCTGGTGAATTCTGTGAAACTAGATGTTCCTTTTTTATAATAATTATTAAACGGTCAAAAATTGAGACTTAGGGGACAGCACAGAACAGTCCTAATGGCCCAGGTGCATGCTGTAAAAGCAATTGTGGAAAATTAACCTAAGAATCCAGGAGGCACTCTCATTTTTGAGAACAATGTAATAACTGCACAATGGTAGTTTCGGGTTAATGTTTGACTTGCAAAGAAACCTCGAAGAAATTACGTCTAGAAATAAATTAGAAAATGAACCAGAACTACATATTGCTTAAGTCATACAAGGTCCATTACAAGAAAGTGAAGGAATTTACTGGAACTATGAAAATCATTAGTATGAGAGACACAATCATGGGATAAAGGAAAAATGGAATAAGGGGACATAAACATGGGATACTTTAATTCAGAAAGGAAAAATGGTATTGACGTTACAAAATGAGTTTTGTACATTTGAGAGTGTTTCCTGGTCTCTTTTCGATATGTATGGATAAGCAAGTAAAAATTAGACTCCTGAGAGAAGATAGAATACATAAAATCATAATGCTAGTAAAATTAAATGAAAATACTGGAACTCTTATGCAAGTCATTGTGTGCAGTGTGCAGAAGCTGAAGCCTGTGAATTGCTGAGTCCTTCTAACATCTGTCTGACACTTTTGCCCATGTTGTGTATCAATAGCACTTCACAGGAAACTGCTTGTCGCTGTCCTTGGAGCTTTGAACTCTGAAGTATGATAAGTTTAATGTTAGAGTTTAAGTAATGATAAATTTGCAATTTTTATTTTTGCCACTGGCCTGGGAAAAGGGGAAGCTTGAAACTTAGGGGAACGATTGTAATTCTTAATTCATTGTGAGGTCTGGTCATTCTTTTGAATTTGACACATGTGGTAATAATCATTTACACATGTCTCTCTTTCTACTTCCTCTTTCTAGTGACCATAAAAGACAGGGTTTACTTAGAGGGGACAGGGAACGGAACATCTATCCTGAGAGAGTGGCTGGGATAGTGCAAGAGATGGAGAAAGCACAACCTGAAGCCTGGAGATGGTTCATCAGCTTGTGCCCACCAGCTTGTACTCACCAGCTTGTGCCCATCAGCTTGTGCCTGTATATTTCTTACTCACTTTCCAGATATCCTTGCTTCCAGCTGAGAACCCTGGTTTTATGTCCAGGCTAGACCCCAGCATGTAGGATGGTAGGATGGGGAGCATCCCTGCTCACTTCCTAAAGCCTGAACCAGTCTTCAATTATCTAGGACAGGCTGTCTGAAAAACCAATAACAAACCAAACAAAAACAAAACAAAAGAATCAAGCAAAATAAGCAAAAAATAAAAAAATAAAGCAAAACTCACAACAACACATTTATTATCATAACCAATTATTGGTATCATACATTACAATGGCAAAGCACAGCAATTCCAGTGTTTATAGCTTTTGTTCACAAAGAACTTGCGAAAAGGAATTTCTTTTTGCTTAGGGGACACAGCAGGGCTTAGGAACACAAATATCCCGGATGATCAGGACAAAGGGGCTGAGACCAGCATAACTAAGTACCAAAAATGCTTTAATATTTAGTATTGTGGAGTCACGTGTCACGGTGGAACCTGTGTATAAGGAGAAAATGAAATCTGCCAAATAAAAGAAAAGGAAACAGCTCATGAGAGTGAGAACCCTCTGGGTAGCTCTGATTTCTGGACTGGAGTTGTTTGCAGACCTGGAGCTGTAAAGATAGAGGACACGGACATGATGTTTGTACAAACGTAGAGCCATAGACCCACTGCTGCAGCCCATGAGACCCTGGAAAATGACATCACGAAGAGTCATGAGAGAGAGGAACAGCCACTTAACTGGGTGCCTGGATGGTAGCATATAGCAATACCCAGTAAACATTCCAACTACAGACCTGTTCACGCTGCTGCCTGCTGTGATATAGTGAAGCAAATTGGAGCTTATCAGGGAATTAAAGATCCAAAAGAGGAGGAGAAAGGCAAGAACATGCCATGTTGTCTGTGGTTTGAGCTTTCTCCACAGTGTGTTCCTGGGACTGATGGTGACAGCCTGGACCACACTGAGGAGACAGGTGGTGCAGATGGAGAGGCCACGGGCAACCCTTTCTAGATAAATTATAGTTTTACAACCAACATCACTTAGAAAGTTTCTGATGTAAAAACTTGTGGCTATGTTTCTGACCCCTATGCAATAAATAATGATTGTGTTTACAAAAGCCAAGTGGATGAGAATAACATCTATAATTTTGTTCTCAGGACCCATGATGACTGTATACAAATGTCTGACAAATAAGATTTTGTTTCCTAAAATTCCAAGTCCAATAAGTGAAAGGAAAATTATTCCCTCGATGAGGTCACTCCAGATCATCTTCATGCTCAGAACTAGGAAAACCTTTTCAGAAACATAAGGAAGTAAACATGATATAGTTCATGCCTGTGGATTTTCTGTTTTCTTTAGTGAAATGAACAATGTATTATGTAAATGCAGAGTCCTTTGCTTAAAGCTTCCTAATTTTGCTTTTGGACCTTTTGTTCTTGCTTCTACAGACATGGAGGTGATGATGTTGTCAATTGGACATGAGCACCATGCTGATGACTCCACAGAAGGTAGTTCTTTATATTCTTCATATCTAATCATTTCACCAAGAGAACACCCAAATATAGGACAGCAACCTATAGTTTCCAAGTCATGATACTGAACATTGGATGTTTCTCATATCCTCTTTGCAATCTTGTACACATTCATCACTCTAGAATGCACTGAGCTAACAAACAAACAAAAGAAAATTGGTAGTTTCTCCAAGTTTCTGTAATACATGCCCAAACAGTGTTGCTTTACAAGTCAAGTATATGTGGCTTTTCCTTGTCTGCAATTCTGAATTTACTTTAGAAATTAATAAAAAATAGATGCCCCAACCTGCAGGGATAATCAGTGTGGACCTAGGGCAGAAGAGAGAGAGTGAGAGGGATAAGAAACATGAAGAATGAGAGCAAGTCAATTCGACTGATCAAGCTCTGAAAAACTTTATTCTGGGATGGCAATATAAGAAAAAGGAGGCTTCAAGGGAGGTGGAGAAGAGCCTGAGGGCTCTCCAAAGGTCAGGTGGCAATCTTCAGCTCCTGGAACCAACAGTCACAGTGTCCTCTCTACCCACAAATATTCTTTCTGTTATGACCACGAATGTTCTCTCAAGGCTGTTTATGTAAGCTAGAAATTTTCCACAAGGCCGTGGCTGAGGCCAAGGCTCCCAGCAAATAGATTAATTAGGTATAATCATACATAGCTTATCCCCTTGGGAGGTCTGATTAATTTTTGTTCCATATCACCTTATTTGTGGGATCATCTGAAAAGTAAGCTGCCCCCTTACTTTTCTTGACCATTCTCTAAGGAAAGTCTCCCAAGGAAACATCGGATCTCAGCTCGGAGTTTAGACATTATTCCTCTGGACTCCAAGAAGAAGCACTTCCTATCATGTTGATTTCTAAGATTCACCAAATTAGTGATTTTATCAGTCAGCTATGCTGAATTGTAAATGACAACCTACTACCTCATACTGATTCGGGTGATTTTCTACATGACATCCAATTTTTGTGTTCTCCCTTTTAAAGTTAAATTAAGGATTAAACATAAATATCTTCATTTTGACCGCATTTTCATAAATCATAAAGAGTTTAATGTGGGAACCTGAAGTCTACCTGTCTTCCACACTTTAGATTTCTTTGCTGCTCACCCAATTTATCTGGGAATCACTTGGAGCTTCTCCTGAGCGGGTGGAGCAATTGCACTTACTCTACAGCCATGGTACCTGTGATGTTCTCTTCTTGATCTGATACCAGCCGTGACCCTTCATAGCTCAGTGCTGCCCACAGGTCACACATGTGTCTCCTACAATTTTCTTGAACCCTAAGGACCATGCTCTCTATTAGTCTGTTTATATCAACCCCTCTGTGCTGAGAAGTCTTCAGTGATGCTTTAGCACATGGGTTACCTTGTGTACACTGCTATAGAATGCTAGAAAATGACTTGTGTATAAATCACGGAGTGTTACGGTAGTACAATCCTGTGTAAATCACAGAGATGAACTGAATGAAAAGATTCCTTGGTTGCTCTCATTCCTTGAAGTCCTGGGGAAGTCTATCCAATTCGGAATACTCATTCAATAATGTTTTCTGTTTTCTTGCATACACAGGGGAAATAAATTTCCAAGTTTCCACAGATTCACTGAATATCATGGACTATCTTAAAAGTAATTTATCAATGTGGCTAATTTTTAGTTGAATCACCTCTGTAATGATCTTTTTATGACTGTATATTTTTAAAGATATACCTATTGGTTCTGTAAGATACCATAATATTTATTGAAATAAAGAATGTTTTTTTTTTTTTTTTTTTTTTTTTTTTTTTTTTTTTTTTTTTTTTTTTTTGTGTGTGTGTGTGTGTGTGTGTGTGTGTGTGTGTGTGTGTGTGTGTTTGTCTGTGCATATATTCCTGGGTATCACTTGTGTGTTTCATGCCTTGAGAAGTTAGAATAAGGCATTAGGTTTCTTGGATATGGAATTGTAGCTTATTGTTAGCTGTTGGTGGTGAAAATTGAATTAGGGAACTCTGCGAGAGCAGTAAGTGCTTTAACCACTGAGCTAGCTGTTCAGTCCACATATGTATATTTTAATTAGATACCACAAGCTTCTTGCCTCCATGATGTGAGAATCAATCAATTTAATTAAATGATGAGTTTTATCACAAATGATGTGGTAGAGGGTTATACATATTCCAGAAGCTTGAGTGATACCAAAATATTAGTAATAAAAAGTTAAGGATTTACAAGAATATATTTTGTGAACACCCAGATGCAGATGTAAATTCTGTTTTCCCTAATACATGTATTCATCAGTTTCAGTATATTATTTGGTTCCTATAAAATGTATTTTATATGTAAATTATGTTTTATGCAATATAGGTATATTTTAGAGAGTCAATGAGCTGATATATAGAATACTTAGGAAAGTTCCCAGCATGCTTTGAAGATCCATTTTCTAAAATTGGTTGTTAGTATATAGTCTCATATCTGTTTTATATTATTCTCATATTTCATGGTTTACATTGGACTGGGAAAGTAGACATTCACAATAAATGAAATCATGACAAAAGAAAGAAAGAGTGCACTATCCACAAAGGATTGACTTTATCAGAAGTTACACAGTTCAGATTGAAGTTCTCAGTCTTTAGAGGGAAAAAATTACACAGATAGTGCAGAAGCTATGGGAGCAAGAGCTTCCTACTCCAGGCTGTACTGCAGGTGCCTCTGCCTCCTACTCCTGCCTGTCCAGTGTAGGGAGCAGCTCATGCCCAGTGACTAGAAACACTGTCCTTTTGGACACAGAAACAATTCTGGATTACATTTAGGAAATGATCTTCTCCCAGAATCCTGCCACTGTCCCCTCTCAGAGTGACAGGGAGCCCACATCCTTCTCTCCCATACATCAGCCCTCCAAGATTTCTTTCAATGTTGAATGCAGCCCCATTCCCTATGACATGGCAGCACTCACCTGTTCAGTCTGTGCAGGGATCAGAGTAGGTGTCCTCACAGCACAGTCAGGCCCATTTATCAAGCTCAAATCTCTGTGCTCAAGCAAGGTGTCAGGGTGTCCCCAAAAGCAGTTTGGCTTCATCAGGGGAAAAGGCTCTTCTGTCTCCATCCCTGAGGGCAGCTCTGCCTTCTCCCTGATGCTCTGTCATTTGCTGAACCCAGAAGATTTATGATCCCCATTACAGTGTCTGTGAGTAAGGAGAAGTGTGTCCAAGGGATTCTGGTCCTTTGAAATAACTCCAATTTTGCCTCTTTCCTTCCATGTACCTCCAAACTAAGAAATACTTTGATAGTACAAAATGATCACTTTCTGAATAATTTTCAAGCATCTTATTTAGTAATAATAAAGTACCATTGAATACTACAGCCAAGGACTATCTTCAATATCATGTTCAGACATAGTAATAAGAAGACTATGAATCTGTTCTGCTCTTAGCACTACTTTGAATGCCTGCTGCATGCTTTATAGTTGTTTGTGGGAATTTAATCTTTTTCTCATCTATTTTCTTTTTGTTACTTAATTTTTTCATACAATATGTTTTTTTTTCATACAATATGTTTTGATCATGTTATTTCCACTACTCAATACTTTCCACATTCACTATTCTACCCTTCCCACCTAATTTTAGGTTTGCTCTCCACCATAAAAACAATAAAACAAAACAAAATAAACACCAAAATGAAAAATAATGAAAGGAATCAAACAAAAATATCAAAGGAAAAAAAAAAGCAGAAACAAAACAGGAACATGGATGATTTCCTTTTCTATAAGATGTTACACCTGGGCGTGAGACCTGTCCTATAGTGTGGATGAGTGTCACTTAGTGACATTTCAGTGGAGTAAATTGATTGTCCCATTTCCAGCAGACATTAGTTGCAAATAGGTTCTTGGATGGCAATGGTGTCTCCTTCCTCTTTTAGTGCTGGGACCCCCATCTGACTTGAAACCGTGTAAGTCTTATGTGTGCTTCCTCAATCTCTTTTGAATTCATAGGTGCATCAGTCCTGCTGTATGAAGAAACTGTAATCTATCACCTCTGGCTCTTCCAATATTTCTGGTTCCTCTTTTGAACAGACGTCTCTGAGCCTTGAGGGGAGGGAGTTTATGAAAGCATCCCATTTAGGACCAAGTGCTTCAAAGTCTCTGCATATTGTCCAGTTGTGGATTTCTCTTTTAATCTCATCAACTGGAAGGAGAAGCTTCTCTGATGAAGACTGAGCAATACACTGATCTATGGGTACAGTGATATGTCACCAGGAGGTTTTTTATTGCTCTGTTCCTTTAGCAGAATAATTGTACTAGATTTTCCCTTATACCCATGACCTATCTAGTCTCAGGTTCTTGTCCATTTTAGCAACATCAGGTATGGGTTCCATGGGTTCATGGACATGACCTTAAATACAACCAAAAAGTGGTTGGTTATTTCCATGAGATTTGTGTCACTATTGGGGATGTTTGTATTGCAATCATGTCACTGATACAGGGAGCAGCATTTGTAGCTATATGATATTGATGGTTACCTTCTTGGTCTAGTGATATGCATCAATAGGGCCTTAGCACTAGGTTGTGGAGAGCAAACATTAGCCATGGTAACATCCTGTGATGTTTTGAGAGGGACGATGGGACCATCTAGGTCAATGACTAAAGGAGATGTAATCCACTCATAGCACAGGAGGTTTTACTTGGTGTTATAAGATGACTAGTTATGGCATTGTTGTCTCCATTATATGATGGCTCTACTTAAATTATTTTATCTGTGTACATAATTCAGGAAGCATCTATAGTCGTAGGTTTCTGTACAGCTTTTCAAAAGACTATTTATGTTAGTTTTGCCTCTGTGTTCTCTTTTACCTTTCACTCCACCTCCCTCATTATTTAATCCTTTTATCTCCTTAAAACACAATGTTCTAATTCCCTTTACTTGGGAAACCCTATTTCCCCCCCTGATCCATCACTAGGCACCTAACCTCTATAGTTATACACAGCTTGTGGCTCATATAGTAAAAGCTTAAAAGCTACTATACATGTATAATTGAAAATATGTGACATTTGTCTTTGTAGAACTGGTTCACCTCAATTAGGATGATTGTTTCTAGCTCCATCTATTTAATACTTTCAAATTTCATTTTTCTTAACAGTTGTATAGTATCTCACTCTGTAAATGCACCACATTCTCATTATTCATTTGTCAGTTGATGGACGTCCAGCAATGAACATGGATGAACAAGTATTTCTGCAGCAAGTTGCAGAGTCTTTGTGTATGTCCATGAATGAGAAAGCTGGTTCTTGGGGTAGATTAATTCTTGATTTCTTGAGGAACCTTTTTACTGATTACTGTAGTGGTTGCACACATGTGGACAACCATTAATAATGAACAATTGTTCATCTTTCTCAAGATCCCTGCCAGCCCATATTGGTAAGCTTTTAATTGATCTTGGTCATTCTGACTGGAGTAAGATGAAATCTTTAGGATTTTGATTTGCCTTTCCATGTTGGTTAAGGGTATTTAACATTTTAAATTTTCCCCAATTTTTATTAGATATTTTCTTCATTTACATTTTAAATGCTATCCTGAAAGTCCCGTATACCGTCCCCCACCCCCTGCCATGCTCCCCTCCCCACTCACTCCCACATCTTGGCCCTGGCGTTCACCTGTACTGGGACATATAATGTTTGCAAGATAAAGGGGCCTCTCTTCCCAATGATGGCTGACTAGGCCATCTTCTGCTACATATGCTGCTAGAGACACGAGGTCTGGGGGTACTGGTTAGTACATATTGTTGTTCAACCTATAGGGTTGGAGTCACCTTCACCTCCTTGGGAACTTTCTCTAGCTCCTGCATTGGGAACCCTATGTTTCATAGCTGACTGTGAGCGTCCACTTCTGTGTTTGCAAGGCACTGGCATAGCCTCACATGAGACATCTATATCAGGGCCCTTTCAGCAAAATCTTGCTGGCGTATGCAATAGTGTCTGCATTTGGTGACTGATTTGGGGATGGATCGTGGCTGCAACAGTACCTGGTTGGTCCATCATTTTGTCTCAGCTCCACACTTAATCTCTGAAACTCCTTCCATGTGTATTTTGTTCCTAATTCTAAGAAGGGGCAAAGTGTCCACATTTTGGGCTTCGTTCTTCTTGAGTTTCATGTGTTTCTCAAATTGTATCTTGGGTATTCTAAGTTTCTGGGCTAAAATCCACTTATCAGTGAGTACATGTTATATGAGTTCTTTTGAGATGTGGTTACCTCACTAAGGATGATATCCTCCAGATCCATCCATTTGCCTAGGAATTTAATAATTCATTGTTTTTAATAGCTGAGTAGTACTCCAATGTGTACATGTACCACATTTTCTGTATGCATTCCTCTGTTGAGGGACATCTGGGTTCTTTCCATCTTCTGCCTATTATAAATAAGGCTGCTATGAACATAGTGGAGCATGTGTCCTTATTACCAGTTGGAACATCTTTTCCCTTACTGCTTTTAATATTCTATCTTTATTTAGCTCATTTGTTGTTTTGATAATTATGTGTCGGGAGGGATTTCTTTTCTGGTCCAGTCTATTTGGAGTTCTGTAATCTTCTTGTATGTTCATGGGCATCTCTTTCTTTAGGTTTGGGAAGTTTTCTTCTATTATTTTGTTGAAGATATTTGCTGGCCCCTTAAGTTAAAAATCTTCATTCTCATCTACTATTATTTGTAGGTTTGGTCTTCTCATTGTGTCCTGGATTTCCTGGATGTTTTGAGTTAGGATTTTTTTTTTTTTTTTTTTTTTTTTTTTTTTTTTTTTTTTTTTTTTTTTTTTTTTTTTT